>JAPCYS010001697.1:0-372621 GCA_028641055.1 Alopecurus myosuroides | reverse complement strand
GCATGGCAACTGCCTTCATCCACGAGGGCTACGAAACCATGAAGTCTGATTTCCCCTCGAGTAATCACTGGTATTGGGAGAAGAACCCACTGGACTTGACGAACGTCAAGTATGCAGCCATAGATGCATACGTCTCCTACGAGTTGTTCCGCATCTACTCGACGGAGCCATAGATGTATGCGTTCGATATATATGCATGTAATGGATATCTTAGTATGTAATTAATGGATATCTTAGTATTGTGAGACGTATGTTTGTGTTATGTGTGATCGTATGACTCTATGTTATGAATGTGATATGATTGTGTTCTAAAATCAGAAACAAAAGATATAAAATGTGGTGTAGAATGGGAAAAATTTGATCACTTACCCCAGGCGCATTTTTACACTGTGCGCCTGCGGTAGTACTCTTATCCCAGACGCATTTGTACACTGTGCGCCTGCGGTAGTACTCTTATCCCAGGCGCATTCGTCCACGGTGCGCCTGCGGTAATGTTACCCCAGGCGCATACTGAAGTTTATGCGCCTGTGGTAAGTTATGATGGTTAATGAATAAGGCAACGAGAAGTGAGAGCGCAAGTGATACATCGAGCATATATATCGTGGATACATATATATAGATTGATTTAGCGAGATACCATACATGTAGATTTTTCTTCTTTTATTTTTCTTTTTTGTTTCACTTCCCTGTTTTCTTTTACATTGATTTATAAAACATGGAAAACATGGAAAACAGAAGGTTACTTTTATTAAAAACAGAAAACAGACGTGCTAGCACGCCGCAGTGTCGCCGGAATACAAATTCTTTTATTAAAAAAGAGAAAACAGACGAACACTACTCCTCGTCGTCGTCGTCGGGGAACTCGTCGCTGACCTCCTCCGGGTCATCGTCGTTGTCGAACTCGTCGGTGACGTCCTCGTCGTCGTCGGAGGTGCATGATGGTATGTCCGAGATAGGCCCCCACCTCGGATCGTCGGAGGCCCAGACTTCGCCGGCGTGGTCGGCCCGACGAAGCTCTTGCAGCGCATTCGTCCTCGCCTCCCGAGCGGCATCTAACGCGAGGTGGCGTTCGAGGCGGCGCTCCGCCCGCTCAGCCGCGCGGTCTGCCAGAGCTCCTCGTCGGCGCTCTCCTCCCCCGGGTTGTTCCGGTAATACTCGCGGACGACGCGGTCTTCCATGGCGTCGACTAGGCCCTGAAACGCGCGGTGGCGGAGGTGGAGGTGGTCGGCGGCAGTGACGATATGCGGCTTTGGAGCCCTGGCCTCCGCTTCCCAGACGGTGTGGCAGTCGTTGAAGTTCATCAGCGACCGCGGGCGGTTGAGGCGCCAGGCCGCCGCGTCCCAGGCGCGGGCGGCCTCCGCCGCCGTTGCAAAGGAGCCGAGGGGGATGCGGTCGTCCCCCCAGCGGATATCTGCGCTGAACATTCCGTTCTGCCGTGCTCGGACGCCGCGGAAGCCGGTGGTGCTGTTTCTCCTCGGAGGCATTGTGGAAGCGCGGCGGTGCGTGGAGAGGAGTGGGCGCGTGGAGAGGAGAAGACGCGCTCGAGGCGCGACAGTTTATACCGCGCCCTCCTGGCCACGCGTCACAACTCCCGCGCCACGCGTGAACTCCCGCGCCACGCGTCAACTCCCGCGCCGGTTGTTAACGTCAACCGGTACTAAAGGCCTGTACAGGGGGGTGCACATTTCTTTTCTTCTTATATCTGTTTCCAAAGGGGGGTGTAGAACAAAACAAACGGTATCGCCGTCATACAGCCCAACCGTGGCTAGCTACTTGGTGCATATATGCATACCAAATGCACGGCTGGACGTATGACGGCGAATCCGGATGTTTTGTATTTGCTCGATGAACTGAATATATGTACCAAACCTTAAAGGGGGTGTAGAACAAAACAGACGGTATCGCCGTCTTATAGCCCAACCGTGGCTACTGGGTGCATATATGCATACCAAATGCACGGCTGGACGTATGACGGCGAATCCGGATGTTTTGTATTTGCTCGATGAACTGAATATATGATGTATCAAACCTTAAAGGGGGTGTAGAACAAAACAATCGGTATCGCCAGTATACAACCCTGCAGTGGCTACTGAGTGCATATATGCATACCAAATGCACAGCAGGGCGTATGCTGGCGAATCCGGATGTTTTGTATTTGGGAGATGAACTGAACGGTGTATGAAGCTGGGCTATATATAGGGTCCTCTGGCTCACAAAGTGTTGAGCTAGGGTTTTGATCCAACGGTTAAGAAACATCTCATCCAACGGCTCACAACAGCTCGAAAGAAACACACCGTAGCCCTGATCGTACGGCTCACAAGCGGTTGAAAGAAACACACGATCCGTGTGATTCTATCTGATTGGTCCAAACGAAACCCTAACCCATTAAGTCCGGTTGGTGTCCCCAACCGGGACTAAAGGGATGATCCGTTTCTATTTTTCTTCTTGCCTTTCTTCTGATTGCGCCGTAATAACCATGGAACATCTTCATCATTTAACTGAATGCTTGGATCATCTTTGACTTTGAAGGGAGGAATTTCATCAAATTTATTGTAATCTTCTGACATGTCTGTCTTGTCCTCGACTCCCACGATGTTTCTTTTCCCTGAAAGAACTATGTGGCGTCTTGGCTCATCGTCTGATGTATTCGCTTCCTTATCTTTTCTTTTTCTCGGTCTGCTAGACATGTCCTTCACATAGAAAACCTGAGCCACATCATTGGCTAGGACGAATTGATCATTGTCGTACCCATGATTCTTCTGATCCACTGTTGTCATTCCGTACTTCGGGTCTAGATTCACGCCTGACAGGTCGAACCATTTGCACCAGAACAAAGGGACCTTAAAGGAAGGTCCGTAGTCAAGTTCCCATATCTGCTCTATGTAACCATAGTATGTGACCCTTTGCCCGTTGTCGTCTTTTGCATCAAACCGGACGTCACTGTTTTTGTTGGTGCTCTTTTTATCTTGGTCTGCCGTGTAAAATATGTTACCATTTATCTCGTACCCTTTAAAGGTCAATATAGTCGAAGATGGTTGCTTGGCCAACAAGTATAGCTCATCTTCAACAATGTTGTCATTAATGAGACGTCTTTGCAAACAACCGCCGAAAGTCTTCGCGTGTTCTTTAGCAATGAAATCTTCAGGTTGCTCCGGGTATTCCGAGCGTAAAATATCCGTGTGTTCCTGGATATATGGAGCCGCCAAGCTGGAATTAACTAGAACTGTGTAGTGTGCTTGAGTAAAAGATTGCTCGTCCATACATGTTGTTGATTTCTTTCCTAGCGTGCCTTTTCCACGCAGTCTCCCCTCATGGCGCGACTGAGGAACACCGATCGGGTTCAGGTCAGGAATAAAGTCAACACAAAACAATGACCTCCTCTGTTCCATAGCCCTTGACCATGCTTCCTTCCGGCCTAGCACGGTTTTTAACATAATTCTTCAAGACTCCCATGAACCTCTCAAAGGGGAACATATTGTGTAAGAATACAGGACCGAGAACGGAAATCTCTTGGACTAGGTGAACTATGAGGTGCGTCATAATATTGAAGAAGGTTGGTGGGAACACCAACTCGAAGCTGACAAGACATTGGACCACGTCCTTCTGTAAACTTGGTAGAGTTGCTGGATCGATTGCCTTCTAAGAAATTGCGTTGAGGAATGCACATAGCTTCACAATGGGTACTCGCACGTTTTCTGGCAGAAGCCCCCTCAATGCAATCGGAAGTAACTGGGTCATGATCACGTGGCAGTCATGAGACTTTAGGTTTTGGAACTTTTTCTCTTCCAGGTTTAGTATTCCTTTTATGTTCGACGAGTAGCCAGACGGGACCTTGATACTGCTCAGGACTTGGAAAAAGATCTCCTTTTCTTCCTTGGTAAGAGCGTAGCTGGCAGGACCTTTGAAATTCTCTGGATTCATCAGGTCGTCTCGTTCGTGCATACGTTGGTGTGCAGCCGTGCTTTTGGTGTATCTCTCGACTTCTTCCCATGCACGCCCAATAAGTTTAGCAGGTTCACACAAATATTTTTCGTCACGTGCATCACGTCGATCGCAGAGCGAACCTCTAGGAATTTCCAATAGGGTAGTTCCCAGAATATAGATTTCTTCTTCCACATGGCTACGTGGTCGGCGTCATTCGGAACAGATTGTGCGCCAGGACCCTTACCAAAGATTACTTTTATATCTTTGACCATGTCATATATATCAGTACCTTTAGGGAGGGTTGGCTTCCTCCGTGTATCTGCCTCGCCTTTGAAATGCTTTCCTTTCTTTCTTACGGGATGCCTGTCTGGAAGAAATCGACGATGCCCCGGGTACACATTCTTGCCTATATGTATACTTTCAGTCTCGCCTAAACAGTGTGTACATGCGCTGTATCCCTTGTTTGACTGTCCTGAGATGTTACTAAGAGCGGGCCAATCATTGATGGTTACAAACAGCAACCCGTAGGTCAAATTCCTCTTGTTTGTACTCGTCCCACACACGTACTTCGTCAGCCCACAACTCTAAAAGTTCATCAACCAGTGGCCTCAGGTACACATCAATGTTGTTGCCAGGTTGCGACGGGCCTGGGATAAGCACTGGCATCGTAATGAACTTACGCTTCATGCATAACCAAGGAGGAAGGTTATAGATACATAGAGTCACGGGCCAGGTGCTATGACTGCTACTCTGCTCCCCAAACGGATTCAGGCCATCTGTACTCAGACCAAACCTTAAGTTTCTTGCATCACGTGCAAAGTCCTCGTACTTATCGTCGATGTTTCTCCACTGCGACCCATCAGCGGGGTGTCTCAGCATATCGTCTTCCTTACGGTCTTCTTTGTGCCATCGCAGCAACTTGGCATGCTCTTTGTTTCGGAACAAACGTTTCAACCGTGGTATTATAGGAGCATGCCACATCACCTTGGCAGGAACCCTCTTCCTGGGGCGATCGTCGCCCTCAACATCACCAGGGTCATCTCGCCTGATCTTGTACCGAAATGCACCGCATACCGGGCAGGCAGTTAAATTCTCGTGCTGACCGCGGTAGAGGATGCAGTCATTGATGCATGCATGTATCTTATGCATTTCCAATCCTAGAGGGCAGACAACCTTCTTTGCTTCGTATGTACTGCAGGGCAGCACGTTATCTTTTGGAAGCGTCTTCTTCATTATTTTCAGCAGATTTTCAAATCCCTTGTCAGATAATCCATTCTCTGCCTTCCATTGCAGCAATTCCAGGGTGGTGCCCAGCTTTTTCTGGCCATCTTCGCAATTTGGGTACAACAATTTTTTGTGGTCTTCTAACATGCGCTCCAACTTCAACCTCTCGTTTTCACTTGCGCAGTTTATCTGTTCTTCACGAATGACCTGACGAAGATCATCATCAGACTCATCAACAATGTCCTCAGTTCAGCCTCGTCTTCCCCCATTTCAGTATCACCGTGTTCACCGAACATAGGATAATTATCATCATCCTCTTCTTCTTCATTGTCTTCCATTACAACCCCTCTTTCTCGTGCTTGGTCCAACAAAAATAACTGGACATGAAGCCTTCTTGCAACAGGTGGGTGTGTATGGTTCTTGAGTTATGGAAATTCCTCTTATTCTGGCATTTTTTACATGGACAAAAAATAAATCCATTCTGCCTGTTTTTCTCAGCCACATTGAGAAAACTATGCATGCCATTAAGGAATTCGGGACGACGTCGATCACTGTACATCCATTGCCGGTTCATCTGTATTATATAAATTTATCAACAACCATTATGCTAAATCATCATGACTAAATTAATTAATTAATACAAAAAGTTCATCACACGTTAATACCAAACTAGCGTATAGTGACCATACATATATAGTTCTCATAAAAATACACACTGAAACCATCCATAAAAACTCTCTCTAATTAATGCATTTAAAAACAACAACAAATGCGATCAAAATCGCAACAAAGGTAACAATTGACCCGACGGCATAATGATACCAAGCCTCTTTACTAATTGCATATTTCCTAATCTTTCAAATCTTCAGGCGCATTGCGTCCATCTCGCTCTTGTGACCATCGACGACACCGGCAAGAACCTTTTCCAAGGTCATCTTCTCTCTTTCAGTTTTTTCCAACCTTTCTTCAGTTTTTTTCAATCTTTCTTTCAAGCCAACATTTTCTTGTTCAACTAAGTATAACTTCTCAATAATAGGGTCGATTGGCATTTCCGGTTCCACTACCTCCTAGATAAAAAAATATCTATGTCAAGTTGGTCGGCGTAAATAATTGTCGTATAATCAGGAAATGAAAATATGTAGTGAAAAAAGATAATATACCACATCTGAATCATAGACTGGACGAGGGCCAACGGGGACGGATATCAAAACCATGGCGCTATGTATATAAAAAAATCTTACACAATAAGAAAATTATATACAAGTAAATATATACGTAAATCATACAAATCAAAATTTGTTTTGGTAAATAAAAACAATAGGCTCACCAAGGTTGTGTCGGTGATGGGGCGATCGACGACAGTGAGGAAGGGGACAAGGCGCGCGACACTAAAAAAACCACAAATCATAATTAATTTTGAGCTAAAATTGCATCAATTTGTATACATAACAAAATGAATAACAAAATTCTAGCTTAGCCATTTCATCAAACACCTAGCTAGCACAAAAATGAAATGAGCAAGAAAATGAGCAAAACTTGCAATGCCGGAAGAGGGAATGTTGATGCTAACCGTAGGACCGAACCGATGGTACCAACAATCTTGACAAATGGTGGAGAAAAATGGGGATGGATTAGACCTCACAAGAGGAAGGAGAGAGCAAAAATGGAGTTGAGCTAGAGCTGGAAAAAATGGAGCTGAGCTCGGGATGGTATGTAGGGTTTAGGTGAGGGCTTTAGGACCGGTTTGTGTTACAAACCGGTTCTAAAGGATATGACAGCGGGACCCGCAGTAGCTGCAAAAAATGAGAAAACCTGTAGAACCGGTTTGTGATACAAACCGGTTCTAAAGGGTCTGTCCCCTGGCCCCCCCTCCCTGCAGCAAATGGCCCGTAAGGCCTTTAGGACCGGTCCTAAAGGCCTTGCGGCCATTTGCTGCATGAGTGGGGCCCAGGGGACAGACCATTTTGAACCGGTTTGTATCACATCCGGTTCCATTGTGCTTGGCTCAATGCCCTGTTTTCTACTAGTGCGTAGAGTACATATAGATATGTATTCTTTTTTTTTACGTGAGTATTTTTACTCACTAGTACCAGAGATGCTAAATTTATTGGTTTTAAAGAGAGTGGTCCAGCTTATGAGTAAATTCGGACCCAAAACTTTACAACACAATTGATTATTGGGAAATTTGGGCAACGACCATTGTCAACAACGAGAATGACAACAGACGACTATGTTTTCAAGCCAACGGTGAAGATCAGAGACACAAAGCATAAGGCCGTGTCATGACTGAATCCTAACGATTTTCAAGAGTAACCATGACTTCAAATAGTTCGGAGCGACGTACCCTCCATCCATGCGCTAAGAAGAAGTCGGCGAGTAGACGCCAAGATCTGACCAAGCCCGAAGATTACATCGTCATGGAGACATCGCCAGTAGGCATACATTGTGCCTTGAGTCCCCACCCCTGGAGGAGACCAAACACCATGCGAACACCACGGGTTCGACTTGCAGAAGTAGTAATATCGATCTCATACATCTTTACTTAAAAATTATGGGGACGGACGGAGTGCTCATGCGTTTATATTTACAGGACAAAGCATTGGTACTTTGGTAGTCCTTTATTTCGATCTATATGAAACATCATAAACTTCATTTTGCCCAATTAACGACGTGTTTTCCCTAGCTGTCGAACTTATAGAAATAGCGTAGGAGGTGCAAGAGGTGCTAAACTAACAGCGTTGTTGATGATGTTAGTGTGCTTGAACAGTTTCTGGCGTTGCCTTGCTCGGTCATTTCTTTAAAATTTCACACATAAGCACACAAACATATACTCATTTTCTTAAATCTTAGAAAGGACCCATGGGTCTGCCACTGCCTATTATCATTCATATGGTACTACCTACCGAGTGCATAGCATCAAAAGGGTGGTGTCTTAGCGTCTGCGCTGCGTCTAGGGTTAGGGAGGCGAATTCCAGGCGACTGGACCGCCGCCTCAACCATGGACGGGAGCGAATCTGTCAAGGCAGTCTTGGAAGTCTACGAATCGGGAAGGAAGTCCACCCGAGCACGCCTACGATCGCAGGAATCCGGAAGCAGTACGAGTCCGCGCTGGACTTGGATCCCAACATCGGAGGGAGCTTTAAAAAGAAGGATCGGGGAGGCGCTGTCCTCAACCTCATCAAAACCTTCGATAGTAGACCGGCAACCTTCGATCCGGGCGATCTGATCCAATCTAGGCTACGAGCGATGTCGACCATGGATGGTGGGGGTGATCAAGGGGCGGCCGGTGAGGCTGCTACCCACCCGAAGCCGTCTGTCGCCGGCGCGATTGTACCTACAGGATTGGAACGCCGGGTGGTGCTTGCTGAACCAAGAGGGGATGTAGATGGCAACTGGGATCAAGCGGAAGAGGAGGGCACGAATTTGGGGCCAGAAGATCGTACCGCCGGTGAGGTGGACTTGGAGGATGATGTGTTCGCAGAGGAACCAGATGAGGTGATCCCGAGCGAGAGTCCAATGATTTGGCGTTTATCGGCGCGATACTACTCGATCAAAGCTGCCAATTTCTTTGAGCTGCACAAGCACTTCATGGATGTATGGAAGATTAGAGGCCGGATGACTTTTGCTCCTCTGAAGGACAATTTCTTCATCATCACATTCACGGAGGAGGGTGATTACAAGTTTGTGGCGCGCGGCGGCCCCTGGATCAAGAAGGGTGTGGCTTGTTTGATTACACCTTTCATTGAGGGTGCTCGTCCATCAGAGACTACCCTGGATTTCATCCCTATATGGGTACGGTTTTACGACGTACCATGGAACAAACAAACTCTTGCATACGGTACTTTTGTAGGATCAAAGCTGGGACAGGTGGTAGAGGTGGATGTTGACCCAGCGGGGCTAGAATTCAGTGATTATCTGAGAGTTCGTATCGTCTTGCCGCTGAATAAACGGTTGCAGAACCGGTTTACCACTACCACAAAAGGGAAGTCTGAGAGGATAGTCTACCCTATAAGGTATGAACGAGTGCCACACTTTTGCTTCCATTGTGGATTCATAGGCCATGATAAAGAGGAGTGTGAAAAGAAAATACGTGGCACCCCGTCCCTTCATTATGATGCCTCCCTTAGGTGCTCGCCCAAAAGGAAGTTTGCAAACCGGATGATTTCAGCAACAGCTAACCCTGCAGCAAAGAAGGGCCTGGTTTTCAACACACCTACTGGGAGTGTGAATTCCACTTCGTCCCTGGGAAAACCAAGTGTTAATGCAACTACACCAGCACATTATGGGAACAGTACTGCGGACATACCTGAAGCGGTAGACTCCCGGGATGGCTTTGAAGAGCAAACTTTCAGAACAACGGAGGAGGTGGAACAGTCATTGGCAAGGACTGTTAAGAGCATGCAACTACAGCTAGGTGTTGATCTAAATAAAGCTAATTCGCAGGAGGGCTCCCAGACTGACAGGTACCAAACCAAGAGGGGCACACAACCTGCTCGTGATCCCACTATGCCAGCCCTCGTTGACGACTCTGATGTTGTTGTACCTAGGGGCAGTGATATGATACCTCCCATCCGAAACTTATCACAGGCTTCTACTTCACTGAGTAGCATTGCAGACACGACCATGGTGGCTGCAGATTCGGTGTTAGGAAAGAGAGGGGCAGAAGGAGATAGCCAAGGAAACCAACTTCAACTATCATTAGCACTAAATTATGCAAGCAAGAAGAGAGGGATCATGCGGAAGGACACGACAGGGAACGAGGAGATTCATGTTGGTGAAGGAGAGGACAAGGATGCAGCGGCTGAGCACGGTGGGAAGAAGAATAGGGCAGCAACCGGTCATGGGTCTTCCGGTACACTGACGAGACCAAATGTGTGGTCTCGTCAGCAGCAATGAATTGCTTGTCGCTCAACTGTCGGGGTTCCGGGAACGCCCCGACAGCTAGAGAGCTTGCAAGTATTTCCCTGAGTTGGAGTCCTCGTTTGCTTTTTTTGTGTGAAACTAGACAAAATAAGAATAAAGTTAGGCGTCTTCGCAGTAGACTAGGTCTGAAAGGTTTTGCTGGAGTTAGTAGTGATGGTTTAAGTGGTGGGTTAGCGTTATTTTGGCATGAAAGTATCACTGTTGAGATTCAAGAATTAAATGAGAGGTATATTGATGCGTATGTCCGTGTTTCCCCCTTGATCCGCAATGGCGTATTACCTGTGTGTATGGTGAACCGAGGGTGGAAAATCGATACCGTATGTGGGATGCCCTACGTAGGCTGAAAGCACAATCAAACCTTCCATGGCTCGTTATGGGAGATTTTAATGAAACCCTCTGGCAGGAGGAACATCTATCACAAACTCCTCGTTCTGTTAGACAAATGGAGGCCTTTAGAGCGGTTTTATCTGACTGTAATCTAGTTGATCTTGGTTTTGCAGGGGTTCCTTATACCTATGATAACAAAAGGATTGGTGCTGCAAACGTAAAGGTCAGACTGGACCGGGCTGTTGCGTGCCCAAGATGGCGTGATCTCTTTGCGGAGGCGAGTATTAAGCATCTTGTTACCTCCGTCTCTGATCATTGTCCTATCCTTCTGAGTATGGCACAGGAGGAGCAGCAGATTGGACAGAAACCACGACGCCAATATGAGATTTGTTGGGAAAGGGAGGATGCCCTACCTGAACATATCCAATCGGCTTGGAAGGAGGCTGGGCGCAAAGGAAACCTCTCAGACATCATGGCGGGCCTGGGACATGTCATGGACAAGCTGCAGGAGTGGAGCTGTAAGAAATTTGGCAATATAAACCGTGAGTTAAAAAGGGCTCGCAAGGACCTTGAAGACATGATAATCCAGAACTCTGACCAACTTGCAATAAGAAGGGCTTCTGATCATTTAAATGAGCTCCTTTACCGAGAGGAAATGCTCTGGCTTCAACGTTCTCGTGTCACTTGGCTGAAGGAGGGTGACCGTAACACCAAGTTTTTTCATCGGACCGCAAAGTGGAGAGCTAGGAGAAATAAGATCAAACGATTGAAGGATGACCATGGTGTTTGGCAACAGGTGCCAACAGATATGAAACGCATGGCAACGTCATATTTTAAAGAATTATTTACAAGGGACCCAACTCTGAATTCTGATCAACTTGTTGCCATAATGCAGGAGAAAGTTACACCGGAGATGAATGACTTGCTTATTAAAGACTTTACCGATGATGAAATCAGTGATGCACTCTTTCAAATTGGACCTCTCAAAGCGGGGGGTGTCGATGGTTTTCCTGCAAGATTCTACCAAAGGAATTGGGGGACAATTAAGGAGGAGGTAATTAACGCAGTCAAACTCTTCTTTGTTACTGGTAGTATGCCCGAGGGTGTGAATAACACTGCCATTGTCCTAATTCCGAAAAGTGAACAGCCTGAAACCCTCAAAGATTTTCGGCCCATTAGTCTCTGTACTGTCATATATAAAGTCATCTCTAAATGCCTGGTTAATAGATTGCGGCCTATTTTGGGGGAGCTGATATCGATCAACCAAAGTGCCTTTATCTCGGGAAGATTAATAACTGATAATGCTCTTGTGGCCTTCGAATGTCTTCACTACATTGAGCACAATAATAACCCAGACAGGAATTTTTGTGCTTACAAACTTGATCTATCGAAAGCGTATGATCGGGTTGATTGGGATTTTTTAAGGAAAGTGTTGCAAAGGATTGGATTCTCCTACCGGTGGGTTGACTGGATTATGGCATGCGTCACCTCGGTACAGTATTGTGTTAAATTTAATGGGAATCTCCTGGATACATTTTCGCCTTCTCAGGGTCTCCGACAAGGTGATCCACTGTCACCCTTTCTGTTTTTGCTTGTTGCAGATGGTTTGTCGGCACTGCTCCAAAAAGAAGTTATGTCAAAGAACATAGTTCCTGTTAAAATTTGTCGCCAGGCACCGGAAGTATCACACCTACTGTTTGCGGATGACAGCCTGCTCTTTTTCAAGGCTGAAGAAGGTCAAGCACAACGGGTTCAAGCAGTACTGGATACATATGCCAAAAGCACGGGCCAACTGATTAATCCCAACAAATGCTCCATTATGTTTGGGCCGGCCTGTCCACAAGCTATTCGGACGCAAGTTAAAACTGCACTACAAATCACTCAGGAAACCTTTGAGACTAAATATCTCGGTCTACCTACCCCGGAGGGACGGATGAATAGGGACAAATTACAAAGTATTCAAGCTAGATTGGCAAAGTGTCTGGTGGAATGGGATGACAATCATAAGTCACAAGCGGCGAAAGAAGTCCTTATTAAATCGGTAGCCCAGGCAATACCGGTTTATGTGATGAGCGTGTTTAAACTTCCTCTAGGCCTCTGTGATGAGCTTACAAACATGATGAGACGGTACTGGTGGGGAGCTGAAAATGGGAAAAGGAAGACCTGCTGGATTGCATGGGATATAATGCTTAGACCAAAGAAATTCGGTGGTGTGGGGTTTAGAGATATGAGATTGTTTAACCAGGCTTTACTGGCCCGTCAAGCCTGGAGATTAATCCAAAACCCGGATACCCTCTGTGCTCGGCTACTGAAAGCGAAGTATTACCCCAATGGTTCCTTGATCGACACGGTTTTTACTGGAAGTGGATCATCCTCGTGGCATGCTATCGAGTATGGGTTGGAGCTGTTAAAACAAGGGACCATATGGCGTGTGGGAAATGGCACAAAGATCAGAACTTGGCGTGATCCGTGGATTCCGACTAATAGGAATTATAAACCTACTTCCCCCCAGGGGCGCTGTCGCTATCGGTGGGTGTCAGACTTCATTTTGCAGGATGGTTCTTGGGATACTGACCGTCTGAAACTGTTTTTTAATGAGGAGGATTTCTCTAATATCCTAAAGATCAGAACCTCAAACCGCCAAGAGGAGGACTTCATTGCATGGCAACCTGATAAGCGGGGTATTTTCTCTGTCAAGAGCGCCTACCAATTGGCACTCTCAAGGAACATGCTTCAACAAGACAGAGGGGCTACTAGTTCTAGGCCAAATGGTGATCGGCCGTGGTGGAATTTAATTTGGAGCTGCCCTGTACCACCAAAAATGCGTCTACTAGCTTGGAAGATTGGGAAGAACGCCGTGGCGACAAAAGACAACCTCTGTAGGCGTGGGATCACCTCAAATGATATTTGTGATATATGTGGGCTAGAATCAGAAGACACCTTCCATGCGTTTACCAGGTGTCCGCACTCTCGTGCCCTATGGTATGCAATGAAGGAGGAATGGAACCTACCACCTGATGATATTATTAAGCCATCCGGTTCGGAATGGCTGTTGCATCTCCTTGCCCAATTGACAGTGGATCAGCGTGCAAAAACAATTTTAACACTGTGGCGTATCTGGCACGCACACAATGAATTGACACATGACAAACCATGTCCCTCCATCGAAGGGTCCCGGAGATTCCTGCTGAGCTACCTGGATTCGTTACTGTGCCTCAAGCAAACCCCACGGATGGACATCACAAAAGGAAAGATGGTTATCAACCACTGTCAAGGTTTTTCGAATAGCGTCGATACTCAGGATGGTAGGAAAAAAGTCAGGAAAAGATGGTGTCCTCCGAGTTCAGATATGACCAAGCTTAATGTTGATGGATCATATTCCGTGGATGGAACGGCAGGGGCTGGTATGGTTCTGCGTGATCACAATGAAGAGATCATATTCACAGCCTGCCGGAATATTCAGTACTGCAATGATGCCCGAGTCTGAACTTTGTGCCCTGGAAGAGGGCCTGCGCCTGGCTATGACCTGGACTACGAAGGAGCTAATTGTTGAGACAGACTGCGCTGAGGCGATAGAACTGCTAAAGGATGATGTTCCGAATAACTCCATCTATGCTTTCAGGATTAGCGCAATTAGTGACATGCTAAAGGAGAGGAATACCAGGGTGACAAAAATCGGAAGAGACATTAACGGTGTAAGCCATGCGCTCGCTCGGTTGGGAAGGGTAGGGGCTAGAACTGAATTTTGGCCTGGAGGATTTCCTATGGAAATTGCTGGGGATGTAACACATGACTGTACCCTTACTCATGATTAATAGATTTTATTATTACGCAAAAAAAAAAAGGACCCATGAAAATTCAAATAATATTCGAACTAATGTATTTGATGCAATGCAATTGATTTTTTTTTTAGTGTTGCGTAATATGTTTGATGCGATGAAATGTTTGTAACATTTCAACTGTATTAAATTTATGTACTAATATGATAAAAAATTGCTTCGTGAATAGTAAAACGTCATTAGAAATATATTTCACGAACCCGTTGCAAGAGCAAGCCCATAAGTGAAAGTCAATTCAAGCAGGCTTACAACCAGTCCGCGCAATGTCCACTAACGGACAACCAGTTTAGGGCATGTCCACTAATGGGCCCTCAGGCCGTGTTGGTTGTTGGCCAGTTCCGTTGACGATTTCAGGCATGTTTGAGACGAAGTGATTCTCAAAAAGAAAAAAACACCCGAATTGCTGACATATAGTAAACCCGTCGTGTGGTAAGCACTATAAAAATGATGATATTTTAAAAGATTTGTCCCATGCATTATATCTCATCAAGTGACAGTTTTTATTCAGCAAATAGTATGCAAAATGTCCGCATGATCACCAAATGTGGCAAGGAAAAGAAAAATAGGGAATGAGAATGTGAGAGAGAGTCACGAAAGGGTGGGAGGATACAGCTTTTCCTTTTATTTTTAGAATAATATATCTTTTGAACTGTTTGTCCGAATCACTAGTACGACGTGCACGTGCAATGCACGTATCATAATTTATAATCAAAACGTCTATTTAAATTATGTTTCTGTTAGTGTTTTTATTTTTTCATCTTCCAATTCTTGGTTTTTATATGATCGTCATTCAATTCCTAATTGACCAAAACTCTATTCCTAATTGTGTCATACAAACATTGAACAGTGTTTTCATCTGTACCTATGAGTCCAAACCGATTTTGGAAAAAAAAATCTACCTTGAATTATTCCATGTAATTTAATATCGAGATATCATAGGTTGACTTGCATGCTTACGAATTTTGGATTATACAAATTTAATATATCCAGTAGATCATCTTTAAAATGAATAATATAAAAATGATCAATTAATCATTTGATAAATTCATTAAATAACCATAATAGGACTCCTCCTAAAATTAAGTTTTCGTTTTTCTTTCTAACACGATTGGACGGATATGCGTGGAGGCAGAGCGAATTTGTTGAGTTTAGCTTAACATTGGACATTTTGGCCGTTCAAATTATTTGTTTGACGGTTGAGATAATTTTAACTACGAAGTATAGAATAGATTAGAAAAAAAATTGAGCATCATGCACGCCATTGTTATCTTTCAATTCGAAATTTATACTTGAGTTCTCCCAAATTTTAGACCGTATATGTACATCAAATTTCCAGGCCGGTTTTAACAATCAATACACTCTTCGCGTCCAAAATTGTTATGGAGCTGCATCCTCTTTTGTTCGATTAAAGCTACTCTTCTGTCCTGATTTTTGGGGAACACTTGTACATATCGCGGTCTAAGAGCTCTTATCACACATGCAGTTCACTTTATCTTTACTTGCGTTATAATCTCTGGTATTGTTCCAGAATAGATTGTAAGCTACAAAAGCTCCACCTGACAGCTCATTGTGCAAAACTTGCAAATTCCTTGTATATATACGTGAACATTATGGTTGTGGGTGGTTGCAATTGCTGCTGATCACCTAATCAGCCAATCTAGAAACCAGTCTTCTGGCAGTCACCGGCGGCTACAGCCTGCACCAAGAACTGCAGTCTGCCGACCATGACCACCGCCAGCATCTCCTGCAGCACCACTGGTGTCGCCGTGTGCCTCGCCACCGTGCTCTCCGTCCCCGCGGCGGACCGCAGCGTCACGGCCCTCGTCACCACCGCTAGACCCGCCGGGTCCGCAACAAGCTCTAGACGCTGCTTGCTGTAGCCGCAAGCCCGCCATCACCACGATCGCGAACTCGGGCTTCTGCTTGGTTTCGCCGCACGCAACACTCCTTGAGGAGCAACTCGCGCCGCTAGCCTGCTACTACGCCGGCCTGGACGGCCTTGACGCGGTTTCGGCCCACAGGCAGAGCCGGCAGAGGACGTGCAGCGCGATCTTCACCGCCTTCGCCGCCACCGCGTCCACCAGCTCGGCGCTAGCCAACGTCAACTGTGCCGGCGGCATCTCGGAGACCACCGCTTTCAGAAGTTGGATGTCCTACGTGAGGTAGCTCGGCCGCCTCAGAGCGGACGGCGCCATGGTGTCAAGGAAGTTGTCTATAGAACTCTCTTCCTGCTCCGCTCGGAGAGCTTGAATGAATGGAGGAGTCTCAGGGCTATGTCCTTGGGAAGCTGGCCTTCGGCGCCCACCAGAGCGACCTATATCTCATCCTCTTGGGACCCTAAATACTTGGGCGAGTTGTCGTCTGCTGCGTGCTTTTTGATGAAGAACAGGAGGAACGCCACCACGCCGAGAGCGGCCTCGACGCAGCGCCGGTCTTGCCTGGCCGCGTCTACCATGGCCGTCACGCGCGCGGCGTTGACGGAAGCGCGCCTCGTCGCAGCGACATTGGTACTCGCTGTAGGCCTCGATGTCAGCGAGGGCCTCACGGACGCAACCAGCAAGTTCTGCCCCCGCCTGGCCGCGTCCACGATGGCCGCCATGTGCTCGATGCTCTCTCGGTTGATCGCAGGTGATTCCGGAGGAGAACGTCACCAGGTCCCGCATGATCTCCATGAGATCGGGATAGGATTTTTTTTTGCGGGAAATCGGGCATAGGATTAGGAACAAGGAATCGGTCAGATCTCTTATTTTCGCTTTTATACGAAATACGAATATACGATCAAGGACACGTGTGAAGCCACACTTGTTAATCGCGTCGCGCCGGCCAGCACCATCATAGTCGCCGTCCCAGAAGATCACCTTATCCATGAACTCGGGCAACACGTGGATGAGCGGGGACAACCCCGTCGCCACCGCCCTTCCTCATCCTTATCTCGTTAGTGTGGAAGGCGCTCCGCTAGCAAGTCCCAGCGCGAGTCTGGCCGCACATAATGGTGCTGTAGGAGCTCTTGTCACAGACCTCATTCATGGCGGAGGGATACATATCGACCTCAAGCCGCGGAGGACACAGGGAGCACGCCGTTGTGGAGGCCAGCGAGGGTATTATTGAGGCGAATATGTAGCAGCGAGGAGAGTCCGTATTCCTTCACAATTGGTATTTTTTATGATTGATCGAACATGTTTTGAGCAGAGTCCAAATTCCTTCACAGTTTTTTTTTTATTGATCGAACAGGTTTTGGCTGTTATGTGAACCGTTATTTGCTCAACATTGGGAGCATCTCGGTCGTTGATTCGAGGCTATTGAACGCATTAGATTTAATGTATCCCAACATGTTTGCTCTTTTATAAGTAGTATAGATAAATGTTTTTTACCCTGTTTTTCACTATAATTTTACTTCGGAATTTTAGTGCTTTTACTTTTTTCGCACTCTGAGCAGGAAACTCGATGAAGTGTAATTTTGTACTTTGTATTTTTAATATGCTTATCTTTATACTTGGGTTTCAGACTTTTGTGCTTCAAGTTTCATCTTATTTCTGCTTCGGGTTTTCACTATACTGTACTTGACATAGGAATTCTAACGAACTTTTTATATTTAATGCAATTTTATATTCTAAATTTTAATATAATTTTGTATGTTCACTACGCTAACATCCGTATTAATGGTACGTCCACGCCAAAAATCTGTATATGACATGTGTCAGCACCCCAGAAGCATTGCGCACAGCAACAACCGGCCTTGGCAAAGGTTGATACTCTCTCTGTCGAGACATCGTAATAGAGTTCTAGACAGGGGTGTCATGAGCCTACTGGTAGAACCGCGGGGGACGTGATAATACGACAAACAAGAACACTGAGTTTTACCCAGGTTCGGTACGACGCAACTAGGCGGCGTTTCTACTCCTACAATCTCACTAAATCAGAGCTCAAGCCTGAAGTATACAAAGTACAATGTGAGTATGGTTTCGCAAACTCGACGAGGATCAACTTCTCGGCGAGTTGGCTTCTAGCTTATTGTCGGTCTATTCTTTGCTCCCGTCTGACTTTATATAGATAGCGAGACTAGGGCTTACAGAAAGAAAATCTAGAAGACTACGGAAAGTATCTAAGTGAGAAAGTAAGGAATCCGTCTTCTCCTCCAAGCCGCACCACTTTGGGCCGTGGTCCAGGTCCTTCTAGAATCCGGCTTCCTGCGTATCAGCTTACCGGGCCGCCCAATGGACTATGGTCCATTACCTACGGGCCAACCTGGTAATCCGGCTTTTAGGCCAATGCTGGATATACCCCTAATCGGCATATCGACAGTAGCCCCAAGAAGGATTAAGACTTCATTCTGGCGCCCTTCATTTGCTGGCTCTTTTTAGAAATGTCGGCATTTCGTTTTGATTCTTCTTTCACCAAAATATCTCTTATCCCAAAACTCGGATTTTACCAAAGTTCGGCTTTTCTTCCGCGAGTCTTTGCAGAGAAGGAACTTCGTGACATCAGCGATGAAACCTTGCTGATGTCACGGACGTTTGGGTTCAGTCAAAACCTGAAACCATATCCTCTTACAGATTCTTTCGCGGGAAATGTGGAGATAGCAATAATCACTCTGTCCCCTCATTTCCCGGAATTTTCGGGCGTTACACGCGTTGCGCTTCCAACGACTAAAATAGTCGTTGGAGCTAATCTGACTCGACAAGCGCCGTCGTGGAGATTGAATATATTATCAACGACCTAGACCCCCTCCTCGACTCTCTGCCTCGCACTGCCGCGAACGCGCCGGAGGGGGCCGCCAGGGAGCCGGCGAGCAGGGATCTTCCTCCCGCGGCCGGAAACACGCCGCCGCCATCGGCTACTGCTCCTCCTCCTACTCCCTTCTCCGAGCCTACGGAGGAGGATACTTCTCGCGGCGGCGAGGACGTCGTCGCTTCCGCCACTGCCGGAGGCGAGGACGAAGGAGAAGAAAACACCGGCAATTGGAGCTTCTGCAACGTGGTTCGATCCCTTCTCCCGGAAATGGAGAAGGACGGCTTCGTGATCAAGGAAAAATGGTGGGTGAACGAGGACGACTCCGAGCCGTCTCCGCAACCCGGCGAACGCGTTCTCCTGGCTTCCCATATCAACAGAGGTATATCATTTCCACCTTCCGCGTTTGTCTGCCAGGTCCTAGACCATTACAAGATCCAGCCACACAATCTGCCATCCAACTCCATCATGTACTTAGCCGGATTCCAGGATTTTTTCGAGGGTTATCTAGGGATAGAACCCCGCCTGGATTTCTTCCAATACTACTTTAGTGTTAAACGCAACCCCTCAGAGGGCGCACTTCCGACTTGCGGGACAATCTCTTTCACACATAGGTTTAGGGAGGATTGGTTCCCCAAGATCAAAACATCCGAGTCCGTCAAATTTTTGAAGGGCTCGTTCTTTTATCACGCGGATGTTCCGTTTCCTAGAAAGGAAACGGTCATTCCGCCTTTCGTCAATTCTGAAGGGAATATGCCCGAGAGGCAATAATAAAATGGTTATTATCTTATTCCTTGTTTATGATGAATGTTTATTTCTCATGCTAGAATTGTATTAACCGGAAACGTTGATACATGTGTGCTTAATAAACAAACAATGGTTCCTAGTAAAGCCTCTCTTTTAACTAGCTCGTTGATTAATAGATGATCAAGGTTTCCTGATCATGAACATTGGATGTTATTAATAACGGGGTCATGTCATTAGAAGAATGATGTGATGAACATATACCAAAGATAATATAGCAATGCGATCAAGTCATTTAGTTTTACATTGTTATATCAAACATACGAAGTAACTTATTCCTTAGACCATGAGATCATGTCAATCACTGATACCGGAAGAGTGCTTTGATGGCATCAAACGTCACACGTAACAGGGTGGTGACTATAAAGGTGTCATTAAGTATTCGTAAAGTATTAGTTGAGGATCATGGATCAAGAGTGGGATTTGTCCATCCAAATGACGGAGAGATATACTCTGGGCCCTCTCGGTGATATCACATCGAAACCGCTTGCAAGCACGTGATATGATCACAAAGGATGTTATATCACGGGAACGAGAAAAAGTACTTGTCGGTAACGAGATGAACAAGGTATGGTTGATACCAATGATCGAATCTCGGACAAGTAAAATATCGCGAGACAAAGGGAATAGTTCACGGCGTTGTTGGTTCACACGATCACGAGAGTCATCGTTGAATATATAGGAGTCATCACGGATCTCCAGATCCCGCTGTTGATTATTGATCGGAGAGGAGTCTCGATCATGTCTATCTTATTCGCGAACCGTAGGGTGACACACTTAAGGTTCGATGACGCATTTGAGAGGATACGGAATATCGAAGAATATTTTGGACAGCACCGAAATTGTTTCGGGGAAAATTGAAATAGTTCAAGGGGTTTTTCGTCAAATGGTTGTTAATAGAATTAACAAATGATTCGAGGTGCTATATGCAAAAGTTTGTTAATAGAATTAACAAATGCTGAAATAAAGAAATAAAAAGGTTTTATTTATTTATTAAAAGAAAACCTTTGGATTTTCCAAGTGGGAATAATGGGGGGGGAATGAGTGGGTGTGAGTGGGTGTGTCCACTCACATGATGAGGGAAGAGGTGGGGGCACCCCATGGGCTGGCCGCACCCCCCTTGGGCTGCCTCCCCCCTCTCCTATAAAAGGAGGGTGAGAGCTCTCCCTCCTCCACACACTTGGCCACTTCCCTTTCCCTCCACCCGCTGCTCCATTTCATGGTCTCGGCTTGGCGAAGCCCTGACCGTGGGATTCTTCACCACCACCACGTCGTCGTGCTGCTGGAGTTCCGAGGGATTCTCTACTTCCGCGCCCCGCTGGAACGAGGGAACGGAGGTCGTCATCAACGTACGTAGTGACCGATCACGGATGCACCGCCGGATTGCGGTGCCATCTTCTCGCTATCGGATCGGTGTGAGTACGACTACGCCAACAACGAGATTTGATCTCGTACCACTTTGAGTCTTCGAGGGTATGTGTTCTTCTTAACCCTCTCATTGCCGTTGCAATTCGTCTCCTGGATTAGATCTTGGCCTTTCGGGTGTCTCTCGCGTAGGAAAATTTTTGTTTTCTATGCAACGAACCCTTCAGTGGTATCAGAGCCGGATCTATGTGTAGATGTTTTGTACGGGTTAGAACACATAGGTGTATGTGGGCGTTGATGATCATGTTATTACCTCCTTGATTATTTTATGATCTTAGTGGCATAGTGGGATGAAGCGGCCCGGACTAACCTTACATGTCCACGTACATGAGACTTGTTCCACAACTGACATGCAACTTGTATTGCATAAGTGGCTTGCGGGTGTTGTTTCTCTACTATAGTTAAGATCTAATCTATGAAGGTTTGTTAAAAATGTGTTTATCAACGTTGTGGTTGATGTTCGTAGGTATGAACGGTTCTATCATCGAAAGCCCTAAGCCACGTAAAATATGCAAAAAATAAATTAGAGGCGTCTAACTAGTTTTTGCTGGGCATGTGATGAGATATGGTCAATATTACAAATTTGATTATGAGATGATCTATTTTGTAAATTTTTGATATACCGGAAGGTATCCATATGGTTGTCTTCTTATTGATGACCAATCAAGTTTAGGGTTACGTGGTACTTGGTACCACGCCGGTGGAATGATTGAGATCATACCATAATGCACATGATGGAGATCAAGTGCAAGAAGGACCATATCATATCACGTTATCCTTTCATGTGATGTCTGTGATGTTGATCCTTTTTATGCATCTTGTATTGCTTAGATAACGTTGGTAGCATTATAAGATGATCCCTCTCACTTAATATCAAGATAATTAATGTGTTCTTCCTTAAGTATGCACCGTTAAGAAAGTTCGTCGTTTCGAGACACCACGTGATGATCGGGTGTGACAGACTCAACGTTCGCATACAACGGGTGTTTTCAAGCCTAGCATGTACAGACATGGCCTTGAAACACACGCAATACTACGGTTCTATTGGCGAGCTAGCATGTACAGACATGGCCTCGGAAACACGTAACGAAAGGTAAAGCATGAGTCATATGGATGATATGATGAACATGTCGATGTTCGCCTTTGAAGCTACATCTCTCACGTGATGATCGGTTTTGGTGTAGTGAATTTGGTTCGTGTAATCACTAAAGATGACTAAGAGGGATGTTGTTTTGAGTGGGAGTCATGGTTTAATTTTTGAATTAACTTGAACTTATTTATCATGAAACAAATCAAAGTGAATTTGCACAAATTGTAGTATTCATTGGCTCCACATAACTACCTTACACTTAGATTGTTAATTGAGATATAATGTTATGATCTGGTAAATACCTTTTAAGATTGGTAGTATTAGTGAAATTTAAAATTGAGTCCTATTGTAGATTTTTTGGTATTTCCTACCTAGCTCTATGTGGTTAATGATTGATTAATTATTAGAGAGCAAATAATTCCTACTTAGAATCCAGAGTCATGGTTGCTTCCGTATTACTTTTTTTCAAAAGAATGTTTTGTTGATCAAGGTGATTTAGGGACTGAAAAGAGTTGTTTTCAGAAAACAATCAAGTGAAAGATATATTGATATCTAGAAAACTTATTTGTGGCAACATGACTGAGTATAATTTAGCGTGACATGTTTGCTTATATTATCTGAATATATGTAATGATTGAAGACGCTAGGCGTTTGAATATTCCAAGAAATTGGATGCTAAAAATTATCCTCTAAATTCCTTCCTTCGAGCTATAATAGCTTAATCATAAAATTGTTATGATGGGATGGATTAAAGTATGGGTAAAGTAGTTTACCTTACTTGGAAAATGCTAAGAGTGGAATCTAGAAGAATGCTATTAATATGGTGATATTAGTAGAACAATCAAACTCAAAGTATGACTCAATGGGTGATAGTATATGACTAAACACGCCAAAGAAAATGAGCTAGTAAGACTAGCATTGTTTGATGTTGAATGATTCTTCTATAAAGGAAAGGGAATATTGAAAATA
Source organism: Alopecurus myosuroides (assembly GCA_028641055.1). NCBI lineage: Eukaryota > Viridiplantae > Streptophyta > Magnoliopsida > Poales > Poaceae > Alopecurus > Alopecurus myosuroides. Next base: position 349,368 of record JAPCYS010001697.1, on the reverse strand, counting down.
GAATTACCAATAGATATATGGCAGAAAAGAAGATAACTGGAAAAGTCCAGCTCAGGAGTATATACTTGATATACAAGATATAGATGTATTACTAGTTAACAAAGTATTTTTGGTATTTGATACCACATTGGTTGGTATGTGTTGTCATACAAAGCAACGCAATGAAAGAAATACAAGGGCCTAAAAGGAACTAGTAATAGATGTGGAATCGATTATGACAAGAACATAAATAAAGTGTTATTGTGTTCATTGTCGTATCGAACCAACCAGTCAAGATTTATTTGAAGAACTTAATAATTTGTTATTTTGTTCTAGTCTTTTGTGAGAACAAATGAGATTGTTCAAACTATGATCATATTCCATAATTGATGGATATGTTAATATAAATCATGTTGGTAAAGTAAACATCTATAAGACTAAATGCTAAACGTTGCAAGACGTTGAAGAGTTTCACTTAAATTGTGACACCACCATTTTAGTTCATATCGGAAAGGAAAACATGAAGGAACTCCATATTGATGGACTTCCGGAGTCATTTTATTGACGCTTGTGAGACCTCTTCCAAAAGATGACTAGAATTCCGTTCTTAGGCCAAAGTAGAATGGACGACTAATTTAGTGGAGATTATACATATTGATGTATATAGTCCATTATGTGTAGTCATGTATGGTGGATTAATTTTTCCTTCATAAAATTCTGTCGATGATTTAAGTAGATATGTGAGTATATCTATTTAAAGGGAACAGAGTTTGACATTTTGAATTGGTTCAAAAGGTTGTTAATATGAAGTTAAAATCAATGTAACAAGATAATCAAGCATTTATGATTGGATCATAAAGGATAAAGTTTGAGTTACAAGTTTAGCAAAACATCTGAGAAGTTGCAGAATTGTTCTACAACTTATACTTCTCGAATACCCCACATTAGATTGGAGTATTCAAAAGACAAAATCAACCCTGTTTGACATGGTAAGATTAATAAAATTGCCATTATAATTTTGTAGTTTATACATTAAGGACAACCGCTTTTACACTGAAAAGAGCACCATCATGATTCGTTGAAACTGACAACATATAAGATATGGTTTGGGTAATGACCCGAATTGTCATTTTTCTTAAGTTTTGGTATGCATAGCATGTGTAAAATGTTTACAACCAAAATAGGATAAATATATGTTTATAAGGTTATCCCAAATGAAACATTGGGTATTTCTCCTATCACCGAACCAAAAGACAAATGTTGTTTGTCAGAAAGGGTTGATTTCTCGAGAAAGTAGTTCTTGCGAAACAAAGTGAGGGAGAGAGTACAACTCAACGAGGTTAGAGAATCTTCGTTATCATGTCAAGAGTAGCGCAGCACTGGAAGTTGTTCTGGGGTTTACTATTTTGACTAAGTAGAAGACACTACAAATGTTGTAGATACTTCAAATGAGTTTGAGAACTGTACCAGTAAAGTCCAAAAACTTTGTACTTAGAACAACTTGTGGTTTAAGTGTAAAGTGTTGTTTTGACAACAAAAGGACCTGAACCTTATAAAGGAAGCAAATGATGGGCCCTGGCTTCGTAAAATTGACTATGAGTCATTATATCCGCCATAGTATCCTTGTATGAATATCAAGTATGTGACTTGGTAGTCCTTTCGATAGGCATGATGCCTAACGATAGCAAAAGGGTCTATATAGCGACAAAGACATGGATTTTACATCCTTTGAAAGTTGTACTTATCGAAAAGTTGTTTTCGACGAAGTTCAAAGAGTTAACTACTACAAGATTTTGATCTTCCGTAGTGATGCTTTAGTCTTTGCGGATAGTTCTAGCAAAAGGTTACATATTATGATATGGCAGTTGAATAACAAAACCAACTCTCCTCTCAAGGAAGTTTTATCAAGGATGTGTACTTGACACAGTCTGAGAGTTTTGTAAAATTCAAAAAGGTTGCTAAAGGTATGCGCACTTCAATGGTTGAAGTGAGCATAACGAAGTTGAAATCTTTACCTTAATGAAGTTATCAAAAGAGTTTGATTCCATCATGAACGATAAAGATGCTTGTAAAGTTACAAGAAATTAAGTGGGAGCGCTATGACATATTTCCAATACTTTATGTAGATGACATATGGTTGATTGGAAAATATGTATTTTAAATTAACACGGTTAAGATTTCATATTGATGAAAGGCTTAGAAGATATTGGGCATCGATATCTATAAAAGATGGATTGAAGCGCCTGATATGATTGAAGCCAAATTACATAGATGAAATATTGAAGTAAGTCAATATACAATTGATAAGAAGGAGTTCTTGTCACATGGAAAATAATTGAGCAAGATTCATGTGTTTTGACACATGATGAGCATCATTGAAATTGAGATTTCTAAGTCATGTTTCCATGCTATGTACACAACCAGATGAGTCCTATGCTATAAAATGTTATAGTAGGATAATTCATATGATGATTAGACAACAGTGGGAGAGATCCTTGTGTCATTTAGAAATGCTAAGGATATGTTTTCCTATATAGTAATGACAAAATAATAGTTGTAATATGTTACACTAATAGTCTTGTCATTTATTCAAGTAATTTTATCTCAATTAAAATATGTGATGAAGGGTAGCACAATAGGATGGAAGAAAGTTCCATGCTGGATTTGAAAGAGTTTCAAAATTAAAATATTGTGACAGATACTACAACAAAGGCTAAAGTATATCGTTGTGTTGACAACTAATTATAAGCGTATTTTGTGTCAAGGAGTTCTTTATTGAACTTGGTGAATTTCCAAGAATGCTGAAACTATGAAGCTACATTTTCACAATGTTAGTAACATCAGTTTAAGCTGAGGAATTAAGGTATCACCGGAACTTGGTGAATTTCCAAGAATGCTAACACTATGAAGCTACATTTTCACAATGTTAGTGACATCAGTTTAGCTGAGGAATTAAGTTTTCACCGATTGACCATATATATACAAAGCCATCTCATTAGAGAATGAGTGATGCGTGTAGACGCAAAGAACATGCAAATACAATAGGACCTGAACAGTTCAGATCTTTTTGATGATGTTTACCGCATGCGAAGCATGGTAATAACACTGGTACGCCATATGTGTTTAAGTGCTTACAGACTAGATTATTGACTCTAGTGCAAGTGGGAGACTGAAGGGAATATGCCCGAGAGGCAATAATAAAATGGTTATTATCTTATTCCTTGTTTATGATGAATGTTTATTTCTCATGCTAGAATTGTATTAACCGGAAACGTTGATACATGTGTGCTTAATAAACAAACAATGGTTCCTAGTAAAGCCTCTCTTTTAACTAGCTCGTTGATTAATAGATGATCAAGGTTTCCTGATCATGAACATTGGATGTTATTAATAACGGGGTCATGTCATTAGAAGAATGATGTGATGAACATATACCCAAAGATAATATAGCAATGCGATCAAGTCATTTAGTTTACATTGTTATATCAAACATACGAAGTAACTTATTCCTTAGACCATGAGATCATGTCAATCACTGATACCGGAAGAGTGCTTTGATGGCATCAAACGTCACACCGTAACAGGGTGACTATAAAGGTGTCATTAAGTATTCGTAAAGTATTAGTTGAGGATCATGGATCAAGAGTGGGATTTGTCCATCCAAATGACGGAGAGATATACTCTGGGCCCTCTCGGTGATATCACATCGAAACCGCTTGCAAGCACGTGATATGATCACAAAGGATGTTATATCACGGGAACGAGAAAAGAGTACTTGTCGGTAACGAGATTGAACAAGGTATGGTTGATACCAATGATCGAATCTCGGACAAGTAAAATATCGCGAGACAAAGGGAATAGTTCACGGCGTTGTTGGTTCACACGATCACGAGAGTCATCGTTGAATATATAGGAGTCATCACGGATCTCCAGATCCCGCTGTTGATTATTGATCGGAGAGGAGTCTCGATCATGTCTATCTTATTCGCGAACCGTAGGGTGACACACTTAAGGTTCGATGACGCATTTGAGAGGATACGGAATATCGAAGAATATTTTGGACAGCACCGAAATTGTTTCGGGGAAAATTGAAATAGTTCAAGGGGTTTTTCGTCAAATGGTTGTTAATAGAATTAACAAATGATTCGAGGTGCTATATGCAAAAGTTTGTTAATAGAATTAACAAATGCTGAAATAAAGAAATAAAAAGGTTTTATTTATTTATTAAAAGAAACCTTTGGATTTTCCAAGTGGGAAATAATGGGGAAATGAGTGGGTGTGAGTGGAGTGTCCACTCACATGATGAGGGAAGAGGTGGGGGCACCCCCATGGGCTGGCCGCACCCCCCTTGGGCTGCCTCCCCCCTCTCCTATAAAAGGAGGGTGAGAGCTCTCCCTCCTCCACACACTTGGCCACTTCCCTTTCCCTCCACCCGCTGCTCCATTTCATGGTCTCCGGCTTGGCGAAGCCCTGACCGTGGGATTCTTCACCACCACCACGTCGTCGTGCTGCTGGAGTTCCGAGGGATTCTCTACTTCCGCGCCCCGCTGGAACGAGGGAACGGAGGTCGTCATCAACCGTACGTGTGACCGATCACGGATGCACCGCCGGATTGCGGTGCCATCTTCTCGCTATCGGGATCGGTGTGAGTACGACTACGCCAACAACGAGATTTGATCTCGTACCACTTTGAGTCTTCGAGGGTATGTGTTCTTCTTAACCCTCTCATTGCCCGTTGCAATTCGTCTCCTGGATTAGATCTTGGCCTTTCGGGTGTCTCTCGCGTAGGAAAATTTTTGTTTTCTATGCAACGAACCCTTCAAATTCCGCGGCCACGCCCCAAGATAAATGGGCGTTGGATGCGGTCCAGGTTCTGCCTCCAGACCTGATGAGCATCAAGAGGTGAATCGGAAAACTCGTCTCTTCCACCCCTCCGCTAACCGGCATGGATACAATCCTCTGCTAGTTCGGAAGGCGGATCCAGCCCCTTGCCTATCGCGGAAAGCGGCTTATGTGTGAATACATAGGCCTAGACGATGCGATGAGGTCGATGAAGAGTGCGTTGACGAACAAAGAGTTCAAGAAACGCGTGAATCAGCTGGTCTCTAATCACGATCAATACGAGGAGAGCCGGCAAATGTACCACGCCGGAAACCCTGCTCCAAAGGTATGCTTTTGTCCTTCGGGAAATTTCTTGAATCTTTGTCTTCTTTTCCTCGGATGTTTTTTATTCTAATCTGTACTTTGCTTTTTTTTACAGATTCTTGATCTTCCTGAAGCAGAACTCGCTACCGATGACGATTTGGCTGCACTTCATGCCAACTTCCAGTTTGGAGGGCCGAAGCGCAAGAAGCCATCCGCCACTCAGGAGGTCATCGATCTTGACGGCGTGGCTGTCGCCACTTCCAGGTAAAAACCCAGGTTTTTTGTTTGTATGATTTTTGTTGCATGTTCTTTATTTCTCTGAATATCACATCTCGGATTTTCCTCCTCTTTTCTTTTCTACCCTTACCCCTACTTCCTTGAAGGGAAAAGGCCGGAAGAAGCACAAAGTTGTTGCGCAGAGAGGAGTAAAGCCGTCTCCCGCCGCTGCACCAGACACCCCAACAGCGGCTGAAGAAAACTCAGCTGCACGGGAGGAAGAATATCCCTTGCAGTCTAGCCAGCCCATTGCACCCAACACGGATGCGAGGGAAAGGGAGGCACCGGAAGAGGTTGGGCCTTCGAATCTTCCCAAGGAAGACCCAATCCCTACTTTTGACGACAAATTCAAGGTAAATCAAGAAGATTGTTTTGACGAACACGTGTATATCCATCCGTGGGCGAAAAAACACTTTGCCCGAGCTCCCTTGGTTCGTCCTTGGCCACAATTCGGCCTAGTCGTACGGAATACGTGTTCTCGCCTCGCCAGGTTTTACAAGATGGCACCCACCACATGGGGATTACCTTTGCGGAATACGCCAAGGAATTCTCCGAGGATCTCGCAGGTTTGCAGAGGATGAGCCAGGTATATAACTCTAGCCCCCAAGTATTAAGACAAAGTATCCTTTTCTTTTTGCCTTAATGCTTTTCTATTCTGCCTGCTTATTACTTGACTAACAACTTTTCCTTTGTCTATTTCTCAGCAAACCGTCGAGAGCATAAATGTGGAAGTTTTCAACAAGCTCACCATTAAGAACCAGGAGGTTAGATCTCTCCTTGGTATTCTTAATGACAAAGACTCGGAGTTGGCCTCAGTTCAGCAACATCTCAAGGATGCAGCGGGTAAATGTCTTTCTGCTGTTTTCAGAATTTCTTCTAACTCTTTTTCCAGGTTTTGAATTCCTCTATTTGTATTCTTTTCAGCTTCTTTGGCCAAATCCAAACAAATTGTTGAAGATGCTGGCAACGCTGAAACCCTCCTCAAGGAAAATTCGGAGCTTTACAAGATGCCTGTAAAGCTCCAGAAAGACCTAGAGGCGAGCCAACTTGCTGTCGGATTAGCCGACTCTCGCGCTACTTCTCAAGCTGAGAAGGATAGGGCGACTATCCGGGACTTAGAGAATGCTCTCAATCAACGCCTTGAAGAAGGTGTTGAGATGGACAAAATTCTCGATAAGTTTTTACTTTTACCTAGTCATTTATTGTACGTTTGAAGCACTCCTTCCTTTCCTCCTTCTGTGCTTTTCTAACCTTTCTTGATTGTTTTGAACAGGAGGGAATTCTTTGCTCACCCGGATTGACAGAATCCGGGATTTTGGGAAAATTTCCGCCGACCTCAAGATTGCAGGGACGCTATTTGTGAACAAACGTATTCCCGACAAAGCTGGAGATTACTCGGAAGTCAGCAAACTTCCGGAGGCTATAGAAGATGTGGTGATACAGAGGGAATCTTGGCTTCACTCTGCTGCTCGCGGTGAGTTGTGCATGGCCCTTGGGCTGATGCGTATGCATTACACCACAGCAAAGTCCTGGCGTGTCGCTACCGGTACCCCTCAAGGATACACGGAAGCTTAGAGGGCCGATATATTTGAGTCTGTCAAGGGGCATGCCACCAAGATAGCTCAGATGGTGTCAATCTCGACATTCTACCCGGAGGAAGAAATTCCGACAACTCCGGAGAACCCCAGCGACAGCGACGAGGATGATGACGAGGACTATGAAGATGCCCTCTAATTCCTGCGTAGCCAGCCGAGACAATAGAAAGCATTACTATTCTTCAAATGTAATATCAATTGTAATGCTATGCATCTTTTGTATAAACAAGTATTTGCCCTTTTGCAGTAAAGCTTGAGTCTCTGCAAGTTTTTCTGGGTTTTAATTCCTTTTCCTTCTAAGTTCTGTGATTTATATGCTTTAACTGTCCTTAGTGTTGAAGTGGCTTAATAGTACTTAATCTTCATGCCAAGTGACTCGGTTCAGACCTATCAGCCAAAACTTGGAATCATGGATTGTACTTAGGCACTTTTACTTACTAATTCCAATGACCCAACACACAAACAATCAGATAATACTCAGGAAATAGGAAGGAATTTTGAAAAAGTATGAAACTCAGGCACGCAGGCACAATTTGGGTTTCCTTAAGCCTCCTTAGGCTATAATAACATTCAGTTTAATAACTCTGAGCACACAAGAAAAATTCGGGTTAACATTGAAGCAATTTTAAAGATCATTGGAAAATAAATAAGGCGGTCTTATGCTTTGAACAATAATAACAAGACAGACAAAAAATGCATAAATTCTGACAACTTTATTTCATGATCTCAAAGATGTTTACATAGAATTTGAACTAAATGTAAAAGAGACGTAACTGCTGGATGCTCCAGGGTCTCTTTGTTTCTCCTAGTTCTACATCTATCTTTCTCTTTCTCTTGCGATTCGGATTTGTGGGATCATCTTCCATATCTCGAATATCTACAAGGTAATATGACCCATTTTTTCATAGCCTTGCTGATGACAAATGGTCCCTCCCAAACTGGGCCTAATTTGTGCTTTCTTTCCTATACCAATCTTAGCACCAAATCACGCTCTTTTAAAGAATGGTGTTTTATTTTCTGACTATGATAACGTCGTATTTCTTGCTGATAAATGGCGGATCTTTGTAGCACAAGCTCTCGTTCTTCTTCTAAGAGATCAACGTCATCCTGTCGTGCGTTTTCAGCATCCGAGTCATCGTACGCCAACACTCTTGGGCTATCATGGATCATGTCTGTGGGAAGCACTGTCTGCACCATAAACCAAGAAAAACGGCATTTGCCATGTTGATATATTTGGTGTTGTTTGAATACTCCAAAGCACATAAGGTAATTCTTCTACCCATGCTCCAGCTGCTCTATGAAGAGGAGATTCGAGTCTTGGGCGTATTCCTTGCAGGATTGAACTATTCATTCGTTCAACCCGTCCATTGGATTGTGGGTGTGCCACAGAGCAAGATCTAGGCAAATTCCCGTTTGTCGACAATATTTTGCCAACTCTCCAATAGAGAAATTTGTCCCGTTATCCGTGATTATACTGTGTGGAACGCCGTATCGCATGACTACGTCAATGACGAAATTTTTGGCAGTCACACCATCAAGTTTTTTTTATGGGTTTTGCTTCCACCCACTTGATGTACTTATCTACTGCGACGAGTAGATGTGTTAGTCCGCCTCTTCCAGTTTTGAATGGTCCCATCACGTCTATCCCCCAGACCGCAAATGGCCATGTTATGGGGATAGTTTTGAGTGCTTGATCTGACATATTCATCTGCTTGGCGTAATACTGACATCTGGCACATGTATTTACTATGTGCTCCGCGTCTGCCTTGGCTGTAAGTCAGAAAAAACCCTACACGGAATGCTTTTTTAACTATGATTTTTGACTGAACATGATGTCTGCAATCTCCTGCATGGATCTCCTGCATAATTTCTTGTCCTTCTTCTGGCAAAATACATCGCTGAAAAATTCCTATAGTACTGCATTTATACAGTCAACCATTGATTACCGTGTATCCTTTGCATCAGCGTTGTATCTGACTTTGCAAGACTTCGTCTGCTCCATCCGGAAACTTCTGATCGACTAAGAAGTTTAATCATGGAATTATCCAATCCCGGTTAACAAGCAGAACTTCTATTGACTCGGAAACTAGAGGATAATCAACATCTCCGCCTTTTATTGATGGTTTATGCAAATGTTGGACAAACACACCAGGTGGCAGGGTTTTCGCTCTTTCCGAGCCCATGCGGGCTAAGGCATCTGCGTTTCAATTTTCTTCCCTTTTGATGTGAAGTACTTTAAATTCTAGGAAGAAAATGGCAAAATGGCCCATCGTTCTCCGATATTCGGCTATAATGGGGATTTTGGCATCCCATGTTTGGTTTAGCTGATGTTGTACCAAATCCGAGTCACCATGACAAAGTATACGCTTGACGCATATATCCTTTGCAATATGCAAGCCATGAAGGAGAGCTTCATATTCTACCACATTGTTGATGACGTTGAAGTGTATTTGTAATACGTATTCCATTATGTCGACTCTTGGAGATTTAAGCACTACACCAGCTCCAGCGCCTTCTTTCATTTTGGATCCATCAAAATGCATGATCCAATATTCCAACTCCAGCATTGGTGTGTTTTCCATTGCTTCTGTCCAATAAGCCACGAAATCTTTCAACACCTGAGATTTAATTGCCGTCCGGAGTTGGTATTTAATGTCAAACGCAGCTAGCTCAATACCCCATTTGGCGACTCGGCCTGTTGCGTCCGCATTGTTGATGATATCCCCTAGTGGTGCTTTACTTACCACTATTATGGAATGTCTTTGGAAATAATGATGGAGTTTTCGAGATGCAAAAAACACGTCATATGCCAGTTTTTGATAATGTAGATACCTTTGTTTTGATTCGGAGAATACCTCACTGACGTAATACACTGGATGTTGATCTAGTATACTTTGTTCGTTTTTCCATCTTTCCACAATTATCACTGCGCTAATAACCCTATTGGTTGCTGTAAAATACAATATCGTCTTTTGGTGATGCCAAAATCGGAGCTTTCATCAAGGTTTCCTTTAACTGGGTTAATGCTTTTTCCGTCTCTTTTGTCCATTCAAATTTGTCGGATTTCTTCAACAGTTTGTACAATGGCAGAGTTTTGTCACCTAGCCGGCTTATAAACCTGCTAACGGCGGCTGCAGAACCCATCAGACTTTGGACATCTTTTAGGCATGTAGGCCTTGTGATGTTCAAGATTGCCTTGATCTTTTCCGGGTTTACTTCTATTCCTCTGTGAGAAACGATAAAACCTAGAAGCTTTCCTGAGGGAACCCCGAATACGCACTTTAATGGATTTAAATTCATTTAATAAGTGCGCAAATTTTCGAAAGTTTCTCGTAGATCTTCAAGGAGTGTATCCTTTTCCTTGGAACCTATGGCAATGTCATTCACGTAAACATGGACATTTTTGCCGGATTTGACTATGCAAGCATCTTTGCATGCAACGCTGGTATGTTGCACCGGCGTTCTTCAAGACAAAAAGCATGGTTATGTAATAGTATGTTCCATATGGGGTTATGAAGGAAGTTTTTATTTGGTCCTCCTCCTTCATACGTATTTGATGGTACCCGGAATAAACATCCAAAAAGCATAAAAGCTCAGAGCCAGCAGTGACATCTATTATTTGATCGATTCGCGGTAACGCGAACCTATCTTTTGGACACAATTTGTTCAAGCCGGTGTAATCTATACAGATCCTAAGAACAATACTATCTTACTTCGGGACTAATACTGGGTTTGCAGACCAATCAGTATGTATAACTTCCCGGATGAAATCGGCTGCTAAAAGTCGGATAATTTCCTTGCCTATAGCCTTCCGTCTTCTTCCATCGAAACGACGGAGACCTAGTTTGACGGGTTTTGATCCTGGGCACACCTGGCATATCAGCAGGACACCAGGCAAAATTTCCCATTTCTCACGTAGGAACTTGATGAGCGCGCTTTCCTATTTGTCAGTCATTCCAGTTCCCACTACGATAAACTTTGTCGGATCCTTGGGATCTAGGAGAACCTGTCTTGTATTCTCTGAGTCTTTGAAACTATCTGTCGGCTTTCGGCTTTCTTTTCCTGCCGACAATTCTATCGGCGATACTTCTTTAGCCAGCTCCTTCAATTCTTCCTTCCGAATCACCTGTTCGGCGCAAAGGGCATTTCCTTTCTCTAGCTCGTTCGCCAATTTGAAGTCTCCAGATATGGTGATTACTCCTCCTTTTGGCCCTGACATCTTCAACTTGTTATAGATATAATATGATCTTGCCATGAATTTTGCGAAAGCCAGACGTCCGAGTATTGCCTAATAAACACTCTCGAACGACACCACCTCGAATGAGATCCTTTCCTGGCGGAAGTGTTCTCTTTTTCCAAAGGTTGCGTCTAGGGAAATTTCTCCTACAGATTGTGCTTGTCTGCTAGGAACAATACCATGAAAACATATGTTACTGTGATTGAGCTGGGTCTCGGAGATGTGTAGGTGCTTCAATGTACTTAAGTACATGATATTGATGCTAGATCCTCCATCCATTAGCACTCTTTTGAGCCTAGTGTTTTGGACAATAGGGCTTACGACCAAAGAATGTGTGCCGGGTTCTGGGATGTTACCGAGATGATCAGACTAATCCCAGGTAATTGACGTATTTGAATACTTCAAATACTTTGGAGTTGGAGGAACAACCGCGTTGATTTCTCGAAGTGTTCTTTTTGCCTGTTTTGCTGAGGGAGTTTCCAGGAAAGTTAGGTTACATTCTCCTTCAACTCTCGGGAATTCTGGCTTGCATTTACGCTGTTGTTCCTGGATTTTATCATCAGTGTCCAATTCAGTTTCTTATTTTTCAGCTTCTGGCTTTTTCTTGTTGAACTTCCTTTTGGAATTCTTTCCTTTGTTCTCGGATCCTACAGTGCCTTTCATGTGTTTGTTCAGGCGACACTGCGCATTGGTATGGGTAAGCTTCCTAAATTGTGAATGGTGGACACATTTTTTCCGACTTTATCTTTTCCCATTCTTCTTTAGAATAGGAAATTGGCTTCGTGTTTCTTCCTTTCCATTTGCTTCCTTTGTCTTTTCCAAAGGTTAAGTTTACTTCTTTGGGTTTTGGCTGTGCTTCTGGAGTAGCCTTCTTTTCAGAGCGAGACGCCTTTTTTGCCTGAACCAAAGTGTCGAATCTGTTGCTCGGCAAATCCCTCAGATGAACCTATAGGGTTTCGAATAGGAGAACCCATGAGCGCTGGTGGCGATCGTCGGCTAGACAGGGGGCACAATTTACCCAGGTTCGGGGCCCTCGTAGAGGTAAAACCCTTACTCCTGCCTCTGTCGATCTGTATTATCGAATAGATCGGTTACAAAGATGATCGCTCAAGTCGAGAGTACAATCTCGAGCTCAAGGCTTTGGTGGTGCGGTATTGCTTGGTCCTCTTCCGGTGGTTCTCCTGGCCTTATATAGGTGGCCAGGTCTCAAACCCTACCTGGAGAGGACTCGAACCCTAACCCTACGTCGGTTACAAGTTTCCTAACTTAGCCCGCAAGGCATTGCGGGTGGGCTTCAAGTGGGCCTTCCAGAATACTCCAAGGGCTTCCCTTCTTGGGCCTTAACCTTGGGCCTGAGACGGGGTGTCCTTACCCGCAGGGTCTAAGATCCATCCCTTTGTCAGTAGCCCCCAAGCGTTTGCTCGATTGGGATTTTTTCAGTCGAGCACACGGTCAAACTTTTCATTCTTCTTTCTTTCGGATAACCAGTATGGTCGTTTCCTTTTTAGAGGGTGTGTACCCTGCATGATAAGCTTTTACACCCGAGTATCGAGTAATGAGAGTGCCTATTTTTATGGCTGTTTTATCGCAGAAGGATATGGCGCAGTAGCTTGACTCTCCCGAAAGATCAGGGCCAATTAATTGCAACTAGGGCAAAAACAGTTCTGGCCTACACAGATTCGAGACCTCCGACTCGAACCCGATGAGGTGATCGTTGCGACTGGGCCGTAGTGGTCTTACCGAGTCGAACTTAACCTATGGGGTACCCGGCGCGTCCGCTAGGATTTTTCTTCGTGTTGTTGACACAATTATGCCGGAGGACGCAGCTTGAGTGCGATTCCAGGCGCTTAAGAGAGATCTTTTGGGTCTTACCTTCATATTCGAAGGAATATGGCATCCGGATGTACCTAGTCGGCTGAACAATCCAGTTTTATGATGTGCATACATCGTATGAATGAATGGAAGGATCTGCCTATTCGTGTAGTTTTGAGTTTGCGGTCCCTTGTCCATACGAAAGAATTTTCGTGTTCGGAGTTTGATGCCCATATGAAAGAATTTTCGTGCTTTGGGGTATTTTTTCCCGTGAAAGAAATTTCACGTCATAATTTGTCCATACGAAGTTATTTCCGTGTTTGGACTTTTATTCGAAGGATTTTTTATCCATGCGAAGTTATTTTCGCGTTCGAACTTTCCATTCGAAAGATAAGCTTGATGATGCATGCTATACGTCATGGCTCACTTTTATCCTGCCGATGGGACGTGACGGAGTAAGAACAGAAGCGCTGGCCCATCTTGTTAGCTTTTTGACCGGAAACGAGACGTCGTTCCTGGTTTTTACGCGAACTGCGCGCAGTAAATGCGCACGATCCACTGTTAAAGATCGTGGCACGAAACAGCATCCGCCGCCCCTTCGTTTCGCCTTCACACGCGGCGGCCGCGATGGATGCCACGCGGCTCAGCGAGCGGCCAGGATCGACTGGCTCTGTGTATAAATTCAGGCCTTGGTGAAGCGGTGAAAATTTCCCAGCTTTCGCCTTTCTCGCTCATCATCTTCCTCGCGCACCATCTCCTCTCTCTTCGAGCTCGTGCTACCAGCAATGGCGGGACGCAAGAAACGCGGCGCTGCCGCCTCGTCGTCAAGGGCGTCAGGAGAGGTTCCAGCGCAACCTGCACCGCGCTCGGGCGATTGGCGCGCGCCCAACACCACGGCCAAGAGTGTCAAGGAGATGCAGCGGGAGGGGTTGCTGCCCGGAAACCGAGAAGTGGGGTGCGCCTCGGCAAGAAGGAGGAGGTACCCAATCCACACGCGAACGAACGCGTGGTTTTCGCGGACCACGTGTCGCGCGGACTTTCTCTTCCCCTTCACCCATTCCTCGTGGCATTGCTGTATGTCTATGGCATACAGCTCCATGTCTTCCTCCGAATGCAGTACATATCGTGCTTCATTGTATTCTGCGATGGCTTCCTCCGAATGCAGTGCACAACTTCAAGTCCAATCTTCGAGAGGTCGCGGGTAGAATCTGAGCCTGGCGAGCCACTGCGCACGGGCGGCTTCGGGATTCAAGCGAAGTCGGAGAATAGCTACTTTGGCATGTACTTTATCGAATCCGCCCAAGGATGGAGGAAAAAGTGGTTTTACATCACCGACAACAGCTCGGGTGGGATTCAGGAATTCCACCCGTTCGCTGTCTTGAAGAGGCGGAAGTCCTGGGCGCACAGACTGTCGGCTGAAGAGACCCAGGTCGTTACGCCGCTACTCGCCAAGGTGGCCGCCCTCCGAGATCAAGCCGCTGGAGTCGTGCTAAACGGGCGGCACCTGGCGAGCATCTTCCTCAAGCGCAGGATTCAACCCCTGCAGCATAGGCCTTCCACGATGTGGGAGTACCAGGGCTCTGAGGACCCCAGTCGCGTGAGTCGTGAAGAGCTATCGAACGTCGAGTGCGAGAAAAAGATCGCGGCCATCACCATCTTGAAGGTGGGAGAAAAATTCCCCGACTGCACAGTCGCAGCCTTCGAGGCGTCAAGGCCTCCGCCACCCGAAGTGAGTTCGTCCTTCCTTCTCTCTTCATTTCTTTCCTTGTTCTGAATTTTGGTCGACTGAATTTTCCCTTGCTTTTCCTTTGTCTTTTTGATAGAGCTTAACCGTGGCCACCTGCTACCCGCCCATGTCCGGAGAGGATGCCTCGGATCTATTGGCGAGTAACCTTTACAGCCCAGCCGACACCAGTGTTGCTGATGCCTCCTCGAGCTCCGAGAGTGACTCCTCGGATGACGCGGGGGATTCGGGTAACGATCGCCTCCTTCGCAAACGCCGTCGAGTGGGGGACGATGAGGCCACTTCCAAAGATAATTCTTTGGAGGAATCGCCCGGGAAGGAGCCCATCACCGTCACTCCGCTGCGTACGCGCGCCCCTCCTCCTTCGTTTCCAACAATCCAAACCGCTTGGAATGCAGATATGTTGGACGAAGAGGATGACCATGAGTAAGTTTTTCCTTCTTGTTCTTAGTCGAACATTTCCTTTCGCATCTTTTTTGACATATTATCTTTTGTTGTACTCTGCAAGCTATCAGCCCTCGCAGGTACGCCTCCTCCCTTCCTCCCGAAAAGAGGAATAAAGTGGGAGCTGCGGGTGAGACTCCTACCGTCGACACCGTCCAAAACTCACCGAGTGTAGCCCCCAACGCGGCGACTACGGAATACAGAATTCCTAGTTTCGCTGCTGGGGCTTTGGCTCCGAAGGAGGTGTCGGTAGCTCGGCGGATCCCCTCTCCCTCGCTCAAGGCCAGGTAAACTTTGTTGCCTGCTTCTTCAATACTTTATCACCTTTGGATTTGTTATCGGGTGCACGTCAGTGCTCCCGATGGGAGTAGCCCCCGAGGCTGTAGTCGATCGCATGCGATCGGCTACAGGCTCAGAGATAGTCTTTTTATTTCTTCTTCTTCATTTTATCGGGTGCACGACAGTGCTCCCGATGGGAGTAGCCCCCGAGGCTATACTCGAATGTTTACAATCAAGTATAGGCTCAAGTTTCTTCTTTCTGATTCTTCTATCTTCATGTTCCTTGCAGTCGCTTATCGACTCCCTTGCGGCGGTTGGTCGCCGTGTTGTTCTCGGTGAGTCGGAATGCGGGATCCTTCGATCAGACCGTGATCGACTCGCCTCGGAGAACGAGCTTCTTCGAAGTAAGTTTACCATCTTTTTCCGTCTTTATTTTTCCACCAATTATGTGGCTCTAACAACTATTGCTGCGCAGCTCAACTTGAGTTTATGAAGACCGAGAAGGCGAGTGCCTCCACTCGGGCAACTGCTCAAGAGGCTGAGTTAGCGGCTACTCGACGGGAACTCGAGTCCTCCTGCATGTTGTCGGTAGATCTTGAAGGAAAGCTTGCGGCTGCCCAGGTTGCTCTGAAGAATTTGGAGGAAGCTGGCACCAAGGCAGATGCTGACCTT
Source organism: Alopecurus myosuroides (assembly GCA_028641055.1). Classification (NCBI taxonomy): domain Eukaryota; kingdom Viridiplantae; phylum Streptophyta; class Magnoliopsida; order Poales; family Poaceae; genus Alopecurus; species Alopecurus myosuroides. The sequence continues at coordinate 333,185 of JAPCYS010001697.1, read as the reverse complement.
GTCGACTTCCTTCGTCCCCTTGCCGAGCGCTTTGCGGGTAAGTTGCTTTTGTCCTGTGATTTGTCTTCTGTCGTGGTGAGTCCTTTAGATCTTAACATTTTTCTTTGTAGGTCTTCTGGGTGTCCCACTGGAGCTTCCTAGGGTTCATCGGGTGGATGCGCTGACGGATTCTTGCGCCTAGCTCAGGAGGCACGCCGAAGGGGTCTGCAACTTGATTGGCGATGCCACTCGAGTGCTGACGCAGCTGCACGGCCGCCTTCTCGTCAACGCCGTGTCTCCACCCGCGCTAGGCGATTTGCTGAAGATTTTCTCGGAGAGCAATCTCCTTGATGCCTACGCGGTTGCTCAGTTAGAATCTGGGGCGAAGACCGCCATCCAGTTCGCGCTGGCGCATGGAGTCACCGGTTTGGAGGAGGCCTACTCGGAGCTTCCTGTCGATCCTGCTACGGGCAAAAAGGTAGGGCTTCGTCGTTTTGGCGAGCCAGCCGGAGTCCTTGCTCGGAAGTTATCCGAGTTGTTTGCCCGTGCTAGGGGAGGGACCACCGCCGCGAGTGGCAGCACAACTGTAGCTCCTTAGTATATTTCTTCTGTACTTCGCTGTTTCGATTGTAATGAACCCTGGGATGTGCTCCCGTATTTTCAATGTTTTAATCGAGATGTTCTTCTGAAATGCTTCCCGCGATTGTGTGTTTCCTCCCGATGGGAGTAGCCCCCGAGCACCTGTCGAATAGGTGGTTAATATATCTCGAATAGGGCATCTTATTCCTTTAACTTCCTTGTATTTTTCAGGTAGCTGGGGTGGCTGCGGAGCCTTCAGGTGGACTTGCTACTCCAGCAAATCCTCTTCTTGCCGTTGTTGGGACCTTTGCAGGTCTCCTTGATCGTGTAGCCGATGGTGAACGCAAGCTAAAAGCGCTGCGTGGGATAGCCGATGTGGCTAAGTCCAAAAAAAAACTGGCGATTGAACGTCAGCAGTTTGTGATGGATGAGTTGGCGTCTGTTGCCAAGGATTTGCTCTGTAAGTAATGCAGCCCCCAAGTCTTCTTTATCTTGTATCCTTTTTTTGATCATGTATCTTTGCTTTTCAGTTGTTCAGCCGGATGACAGGAATGAGAAACAATGGGTGGAAAACCACATCTTTCAAGAAGCTGGCAGCTCGAGACCTCATGCGAATAATTTTTGGTCCGATCGTAGTCGAGGTTTTGTGCTTGCTACCTTGAAGTTCCGAGTCATCCAGGCGAAGATACTCGTGAGTTCCTTTCACGAGGTTTTGATTGCGATGAACGCTGCTTTCTATCCGATGCAAAGAGGTCCTAAAGATTGGAGCCATCTTCTCAGGGTGTTCGGGCGAGAAGGAGAGGTTTGCGAGTGTGTTCGCAATCAGATGACTTGCGGCTCGGTGGTGGCTCTCTCTTTCGTCTGGTTGTGGCATCCCGAGGTGAACTTCAACTCCATAGCTAGACTTCCTGATGGTCCAATCGACGATACTTATCCTCATTATAGGGTTGTTCGGCCTGCGGCAGAAGAAATCATTCGATTGACCTCGGATGAGGTAGATCGGGTTTTGGCGGCTGAGAATGCTCAGGCCGGGTTTGATCGTAGGATGTCTATATCCTATTGTTCTGTATAGTTTGTAAAAACGGTTGTAAGGTGTTCACCTTATATAAATTTTCCTATGATGCTGAGTTAGGCGTAGCCCCCGTGTGTTTTTGGGGTGTGTACCTGTTACTTTTAGCATGTAAGGATAAGAAATCTTCGAGTATCTATGGTTGAGAAACCATGTATTTTATTGGAATGACTAAAAAGTCATGTGTTTTTCTGTCGAACTACAAGATGGCTAGTATAGCCTTATTATTGCTAAAAAAAATAAATCTAGGGATAAAATTTGCGGAGTTGTGCGACATTCCAAGGATTGGAATAGACGCCTCTAGTCGCCGGGTTCTTCAGTCGATAGGCGCCACCTGGGATAACTTCGTGTATTATGAAGGGTCCTTCCCATGGTGGCTCGAGCTTGTGTCCTTCCTTCTGCTTGAGCCGTAGCACCAGATCTCCTACTGTGAAGGCCCTGTGGCGTATGCGGCGACTGTGATAGTTTCGCAGCGACTGCTCGTATACTGCGGATCTTGCGAGCGCAATATCGCGTATTTCGTCAAGTGCGTCCATATCATCCGCGAGTGCTCTGTTGGAGGTTTCTTCGCTGTAAGCAACAACCCTTGGGGCGCTGAACCTGACGTCCTCGGGAAGGACTGCTTCGGCCCCGCAGACCATGAAAAATGGTGTGTAGTTTGTGGATCGGTTTGGAGTTGTGCGGAGGCTCCATAGCACGGAGGGTAGCTCTTCTGCCCAATGTCCTGCTGCCGGGTGTAGACAATCGAGTAGACGTTTCTTGATGCCAGCCGAAACTAATCCGTTGGATCTTTCGACTTGGCCGTTGGTTTGCGGATGGGCAACTGAGGCAAATTTGAAGTTGATGCCCTTTTCTTCACAGAACTGCTGTGTTTCCTTTGCCGTGAAGTTAGTACTGTTGTCTGTAATGATGTCGTGTGGTACTCCAAACCTGCATACGATGGAGTCGAGGAATTTGATGGCGCATTGGGCGCTAGCTGAGGTTACTGGCATGGCTTCAATCCATTTGGTAAATTTGTCAACTGCGACCAGCAAGTGTATGTATCCACCTGGCGTAGACTTGCGTAGTGGTCCTACCATGTCCAGCCCCCATTGTGCAAAGGGCCAGGCGATGGGTATCATATGCAATTCCGTAGCGGGTGCATGTGGTTTTGGTGCGAATCGCTGGCAAACGTTGCACCTGTCGACCAGTTCCTTTGCGTCTCTGGCTGCTGTAAGCCAGTAGAATCCTGCTCGGAAGGCTTTTCCCATGATTGCTTTCCAGCTAGCATGATGTCCACAATCTCCTTGATGGATATCTTGCAATAATTCTTTGACATTCTCGGGTTCTATGCATCGTTGCAATATGCCTGAGATGCTTTGCTTGTATAGCTCTCCGTTGTTCACCCGAAAGGATTTGCTTCGCCTGACTATCTGTCGAGCCTCACGTGGATCTGCTGGGAGCTGTTTCACGACAAGTAGTCGAGGTATTTCTGCGTCCAGACTGCCTCGACCAGAAAAACTTGTCGCGAAATATGATGAATGAACTCGATAATAGCAACCTGCGGGCTGACCTCTGTCTCCGATGCTGTGGGTACGTCTGTAGTTTTCTTGATTTTGACTGATCGTCTAGTCATTTTCTCGAAATATATCCCTGGCGGTATGGGTGTGTTTGTGGAACCATGTTTGCCAGCCTGTCTGCTTCTTCGTTGCTGGATCTCGCAATATGCTTCAGTTCGCATCCCTTGAAACTTCCTTCGAGTAGGTTGTACATGTCACGATAAGCGACCATGTTTTCACTGATAGCGTCGTATTCCTTCATTGTCTGTTGCACGATGAGATTGGAGTCGCCGTAGATCATCAGTCGGGTGGCTCCACACGCAACTGCCATCTTCATCCCATGCAACAGAGCTTCATATTCTGTGTCGTTGTTTGATGCTGGATCATCAGGTGGAAAATCCAATCGGAGGACGTACTGCAGTTTGTCCCCTCTAGGTGATATTAGGACGATCCCAGCTCCTGCTCCCTCGTTTCTCTTGGACCCATCGAAGTACATGATCCAATTACTCGTGTATTCTGGCGGGTCGGGCGTTTGTAGCTCTATCCACTCGCTCAGGAACTCCACGAGTACCTGGGATTTTACTGAATTTCGCCCTGCATACATGATGTCCCAAGCGCCCAGCTCGATGCTCCATTTTGCTATTCGTCCAGATGCCATTGGGTTGTTCATGATTGTACCGAGTGATGCATCATTAACCACTGTTATGGTGTGTTCCTGGAAGTAGTGCTTGAGCTTTCGAGCCGTGAGAACAACTCCATAAGCGAGCTTCTGGTAGTGAGGGTATCGTTGCTTGCACGGCGAGAGCACTTCACTGATGTAGTAGATTGGTCCTTGGACTCCATATGCCTTGCCCTCCTCAGGTCGTTCGACTACAATTGCCGTGCTGATGACCTGGTTTGTTGCGGCTAGGTATAGGTATAGTGGCTCCCTCTCTTGCGGTGTTGCAAGGATGCGCTTGCTTTGCAATGATCGTTTCAGGTCCGCGAATGCCTGCTTAGCCTCTGGTGTCCACTCGAACTTGTCCGTCTTTTTCAACAGCTTGTAGAAGGGTAATGCCTGCTCGCCCAATCGTGCGATAAATCTGCTCAAGGCGGCTAGTCGCCCTGCGAGCTGTTGGACTCCGCGTAGATTGGTTGGCTCCTTCATTGTTAAGATTGCTTGTATTTTCTCCGGGTTGGCTTCGATGCCTCTGGCGGATACCAGGTACCCGAGAAGTTTTCCTGCTGGGACGCCAAAGACGCACTTTGTCGGATTGAGCTTGATCCTGTATGCGTTGAGGGCGTCAAATGTTTCTCTAATGTCCTCGAGGAGTGTATCCTCTACTCGAGTCTTCATGACGATGTCGTCAACGTACACTTGTACGTTCTTGCCAATGAGCTTCGCGAGGCATTTTTGCATGCAGCGCTGATATGTCGCGCCTGCGTTCTTGAGCCCGAAGGGCATTGTCGTGTAGCAGTACACACCGTGTGGCGTGATGAATGTTGTCTTTTCCTCGTCTTCCTGCTTCATCCGGATCTGATTATATCCCGAGTAGGCGTCCAGGAAAGAGAGGCATTGACAGCCCGCAGTAGAGTCCACGATCTGGTCGATTTGCGGGAGGGGAAAGTTATCCTTGGGGCAGTGCTTATTTAATGACGCGTAGTCAATGCACACTCGAAGGATGTCAGTGTTCTTCTTTGGAACCAGCACCGGGTTTGCTAACCAGGTGGATATCTTGATCTCCCTGATGAATTTTGCTGCTAGCAATCTGCTTACTTCTTCTCCAAGCGCTTTCTGCTTGGGTTCTGAAAATCGTCGAGTGGTCTGCTTGATCGGTTTTGCATCCTTGAAGACTTCGAGTGAGTGCTCGGCGAACTCCCTGGGTATTCCTGGCATATCTGAGGGCTGCCAAGCAAAAATTTCCCAGTACTCACGGAGGAGTTTGGCGAGCGCGCTTTCCTATGCTGGCGAGAGGGTAGTTGAGACCATCGCTGTCTTTGCAGAATCCGTCGGGTGCACCTGATGCTTTCGGGTGTCGCTGTTGGTGCTGAACTACAATTCTGGCGCGTTTTTCTTTGTGAGGGGCATCACGGAGTGGTCTGTGGTCTTCGCCAGCTCCTGCAGTTCTTCTTGCATCCCGAAAGATTTTGCGATCTCGTTGAACTCGATGTCGCATTTGTTGGACTTCTGGAAATCTTCGTCGATGGTGATTACACCATATTCTCCGGGTAGCTTGAGCTTCAGGTACGCGTAATGTGGTACTGCCATGAATCTGGCGAACTGTTCGACCAAGAATGGCGTGGTACTGTGAGGGCCATTCGACTACTTCAAAGTCGAGGAATTCTCTTCTATAGTTGCGTCGATTGCCCAACACAACCTCTAGGTTAATTGTTCCGAGTGGGCGGATCGCCTTTCCTGGAACTATCCTGTGGAAGGATGTTTCTGACGCTACAAGTCCGTCCAGGTTCCTGTCATCCGGTGGAGCGTATCCGCCTAGATAATGTTGATGCCGCTGCCTCCGTCCATGAATACGCGAGCCAGTTCGTAATTACCAATTTGTGCTTGGATTACCAAGGCAGCGTGTCCTGGTCGATAGACTCGTGGCGGGTGGTCTTCCATCGAGAAGGTGATCGATTGGTCCGCCATCTTCAGGTACTCGGGCTTTGTTGGCGGGGTTTGCACAGCCATGCACAGTTGCCGTGTGTTTGTCTTCTGAGCTCTGCGGGATGGGCAGACTTTTGTATCATCCCTAACTGTCCAGCCGGGTTCGGGTATGCGTTAGCTCCTGCGTTTGGTGCGGGTGGCGCGTTTAGTGCTGCTAGCGCCATGTTTGGATTTCCTGATGGGGTAGGGGTAGTGGCGGCTGGAACCCTTGATGTTCTCCTCCTGGGAGTGGCGGGTAGTTTTGATTAGCTGTGATCTGCTTTTCTTCGAGAAGGCCTCGTGGATTTCGATGAACTTTCGGCAATCCTTGAGGAGGTGTGTTGCCTTAGTTTTGCCGTGCGCTTATCTGTAAATAGATGTAGCGAGCAGTACGCGTTTAGGTCCTCCTCGGGGCTTTTGTCTTCAGCTTTTGGTTTTCACTCGCGACTCCCGCGGCGCCCATTATCGCAGCTTCGTGTGAATTCTGCCGCTACCATCTCTTCCCGATCGTCGTGATCGTAATATTTTCTCCTTTTCTTTCGATCATGGCGGTCTTCTTCGGGCGCGGGTGATGATGCCCTCTCGTTGCGCACCGCGTCTTCTCCGTTAGCCCATTTGTCGCTATGATCATCAGTTCCCCAATAGTTTAGGGTGCTGCTCGGCCCAGCTCTTCTCTGAAAGCAGTTCGTCGGGCGCCTTTCGCGAAGGCCTCAACCGCTACTTCTTCTGAGATATTTCCCGCGGTGTTCCTGAGTGTTGTCCATGCTGAATGTACTCGCGGGTGGATTCGCCGCTCTTCTGCCTGCAGGCCCGTAGTTCTTCAATGGTTGCTGGTCTCTTGTAAGTGGCCTGGAAATTCTTGCAGAAATCGTAGTGCAGGTCATCCCATGATGCTTAACAGGACTTGGCCTTGCTTCTAGCCAGCTGCGTGCCGCGCCGACATGTGCAGGTTGAGGTACTGCATAGCCGTGTTTTTATTCCACGTTGGCATTTTACTGCCGTGAGGTAGTCGTTTAGCCACGACGAAGGCTCGAGTGAACCATGTATTTCGTGACTTCTGTGCTTAGCTTGAATCTCTTGGGTAGGGGTGCCTCGCGGATTCTGCGGGTGAAACACAGCGCGCCGCAGGTCTCGTCATCCGAAGAACTGGACGAGGAGCGAGCGCGGTTCCTTCCAGCTCTTGCCTTGTCCACCTTGTTTTGCGCGATATCTGACCGCGCGTTATATCCTGGCTGGTCGCGATCAGTTTCCTTCCTTGGCTCTTTGCTGCGATTCCGCGAGCGGCTGCTATGACGCCGCGAGCTTTTATTTCTCGGGCTACCTTCGCTGCTGCTTCGACTATCACCGCGTCGCCGAGCTTCTTTTCCTCGACCGCGGGGGGTGATTTGTCTCTCCTAGGCGAAGTGCTCCTATGCTTGCGCGATGCCTCTTTTTCTTTTTTCCTTCTCTTGCTGTTCGGCAGCTTTCCTGCGGTCGTAGGAGGCGAGCCTTGAGGCTGCCATGCCCAATCCCTTCCGAACATGTTTGTACTGCTCTGCTCGCGGGTCGTTCTCCGCTGGCTGGTTCATCTGCATGTAGCTTGCTGCGACCAGGATGGCGGCAGCAGGAGTTTGCAGGTAGACGTTTCCTTCCTCGTCAACCCGCATAAGGGAAGGTGCGAGTGACTTACTGATCCCTCCCAGGGACTCGGCGTCCATGGATGTTGTTCTTGATGCGTTATCCCTTCCTTGTGGGTCGAGTTCCGACCGAAGGTGTTAGGGACAGCTCAGCTCGGCGTTGACTTGATTCATCCGTCAATCTCTTCCGATGTGCCAGGTCTCTCCGAGCTTCTTTGATAGCTGTGGCTGCTCTCACTAGATGGTAGTGGTAGGCGACCATATCTTCGTGTGGCGCTCCTGCCACAGGCGGCTTGCTTGTTCGCAAAGCTTCTTTAGCTCGATCCCAGGCGTTGAACGGACAACGACGTCGCCTAGAGGGGGGGGGGTGAATAGGCGATTAAAACTTTTCCGGTTAAGGCTTGCTAAATGCGGAAATAAACTAGGTGTTTAAATTAACAAGCATACAACCTAAATATTCTAGGATAAACTAGATGAACCAACAACTTATGCTAAGCAAGACAAGTAACAAGGTGATAGCAAGATATATAACTTCAAGCTCGAAGGCTATCACAATGTAAATTGCATAAGTAAAAAGCGGGTATAGAAATAACCGAGGCACACGGAGACGATGATGTATTCCCGAGTTCCTCCCACAAAGGGGAGTACGTCTCGTTGGAGGGGTGTGAGCTCACCACGAAGGCCTACTCAACGCCACAAAGGCCTCACCCTATTCTCCGATGAACCCCGCCACAAAGGCCTAGTTCACCTTCCACTATATGGCAACCTTCAAACCCGAGGCACGCATCCACAACTCAATTGGAGGCTCTCGGTGTCACCACAATCTTGGGGCACGCATCCACAACTCAATTGGAGGCTCCAAGAACACCACAAGTCGTCTAGGGTCCAAGACCCAAGAGTAACAAGCTCACAAACTTTCAACTTCCACGAATCCTCGTGGAGAGAGCAAACCGATGCAACCGATGCAAATGGCAAGAGCACAAGTGCTCAAATCCTTCACTCTCAAATTCCAACAAAGCAACAAATGCTTATGGGGGAATAAGAGAGGAAGAACAATGGAGGAGAAACACCAAGAACTCCAAGATCAAGATCTACTAAGTTTCCCTCACTAAGAAGGAAGATGGATTGGTGGAAATGTGGATCTAGATCTCCTCTACCTTCTCCCTCAAAGATATGCAAGAATCATAGGAGGGATTGGGAGAGGGGCAAGCTTTCCAAGGTCAACAATGGTGGGAGAGAAGGGGAAAAACGTGCTTGGAAGACTTGGGGACCAATGGGGAAGAAAGCCCCCTTAAATAGGTCCCACAAAAACTAGCCGTTTGTGCAGGAATCTGGGACCGGAATATCCGGTCCAAGTTTGGACCGGAATATCCGGTCTCAAGATCTGCTCGAAACCTGTTGACTTTAACCGGAATATCCGGTCCCCTTGGAAAAATCCGGTACCAATAATCCGGTCCATGTCAGTGAGCAAATTGGTCTGAAAACTGCCCAAACCGGAATATCCGGTATGCCCCGAATAATCCGGTTCAAATAATCCGGTTTACTCCAGAAGGTTCAAGCTTCCAGTCCTTAGCCATTTTTCGCAGCAACCGGAATATCCGGTCCAGGATGAATAATCCGGACCAAATAATCCGGTTGACTCCAGTAGCTCCAACCTTCCAGTCCTTAGCCATTTTTCGCAACAAACTCCACAACCGGAATATCCGGTTCCTCCGAATAATCCGGTTCCAAATAATCCGGCTCCTCTCTGTCCCGAATATGGACCAAAACTACCCTAACCGGAATATCCGGTTGCCCGGAATAATCCGGCTAGAATAATCCGGTTGAGTCCAGAACAGAGAGGCTGAACTAGAAACCCCATAACTTTTGCAAATGAACTCCGAACGAGGTAAAACCAATTGCAATGGAAAGATAACAGCAAGGAGTATCCAAACAAAAAGTGAAAATATTGATACCTCAAAGTATGGAGAAGTTACCACACATGGAAGGTGTGGGAACATTCTCAAAGACGAACGGAATATTTTCACCACCGAAAACGCAACAAGTTTTTCTTACGAAATCCGTTTTCGAGAAACCAAGGCTTGTCATGAAGATCACGACAAGCACTAAAACCCAAAGGAGACAAAAGCCAAATAAGAACCAAGAAAGATGATATGCAAAGTATGCAAAGGTTTGAGCTCTCCATAATGATTCGATCGAGTTACTCACTTGAGAGCCCCTCTTGATAGTACGACTATCTATCCTATAACCCGGTCTCCCAAGGACACGAGACCGGTAAAATAGAAAACCTATCAAGATTATACCTTTGCCTTGAGCATTCCACTTGAGCTAGATGATGACGATCTTGACTCTCTCAAGTTGGATCTTCTTTCTTGATTGCGCTTGCTAGCACAAACTCCGCTTGATGAAGACTTGCAAGTTGCTCCCCCAAACACCATTATGGGAGAGACTAGCTCCCCCATACACCATTATGGGAGAGACCCTTCGGCAAATCTTCACAAGGCCACAATCTCCAAAAGGGTGGCAAGCATCAAGCATAGGATATCTTCTAGATGCTTCACTTGAGCTTCCACGTCAAGCTAGATGACAAACACCGCTTGACGACGACATATACCATGGGCTATATGAAATCTTCCTTTTGGTTCATGCCCATGGAAAGATACCTAACCACACATAGAGATGCGACACACATATCATGGGTTAGTTCACAAAGCTATATTTGACAATTGCTTACCATACCATGAGATACACAATCCCACTTGGTACAACTTGTAGCTTTGTGTGTTGATCGCTTGCTTGATCAACCTTGTATCTTTGCTTCTCACTTCTAAAGATGATGTCTTGAAGATGATAATGAAAGATCACCTAATCCTTTTCTTCAAGACATACTAGCAATAAGCTCAACTCAAACCATGACCATTCTTCATATAACTCCTTGAATGTAACAATGGCCATCAAGGAAGCTAATAGAGTTCAACACATGAACTCCATTATTTCCTATGGACAAGATTACAAAGATAACTCAATGCAACATTAGTCCATAAGGATTGTCATTAATTACCAAAACCACATATGGAGGAACCATGCGCTTTCAATCTCCCCCATTTTGGTAATTGATGACAATCCCTTTTTTACGAGGGTTTATATGATGAATGAAGCAAACATGCTAAACAAGAGCAAGGATGCAATAGCATGGAAAGGCAAATGCTTAAGAACGAAACTAAAGCATAAACCAAATTCCCTTAAACCCTCTAAACTTCTCCCCCATTGGCATCCATTACCGAAATGGGCAAAAAGGTTAGAAGGCCAATATAGTAAGAGCTCCCCCATAGTGTATGCATTCCTCATGATATGAGTGAAAACAAGTGCATATCTCCATCTATGAATAGATGGAGGGAGATCAAACTATATTGAGGATCCAAAGATTTACAAGAAAAATCAAATTGAAGGATACTTTCACAAAGAAGCAACCAACCAAAGGATCCGAAAAACCGAATGACCAAAATCAATATTTTGATAAGATCAACCAAGTGTTCTAGAAAATCAATAGGGAACTCCCCAAGGTACATGCACAATGTTAGATTTGAATTACTATATAGTGTGCACAACATGGAATCATCACTCCCTTCTAGATGATTTTGAACACAAACAAGAGCAAGCGAATAGATTGGAAATGAGGCAAAGCAACTTGCAAACAAACAAAAGTTGAGCAAAGAAGATCAAGAAGTGACAAATAGAGACTTACTCAACCGAAATAGATGCGTGTGACAAGGAAAAAACATTTTTAGGAGACTAATAGGATGATAGAATCATCAACATAGTCTTTCAATATAGGAGGCACATAGTGCATATCATGTTTTCCCATACACAAACCATCAAATGATAAAACAAATAGGTCCACAAGCTTATTAAAGATGCGAAAGGAATACCAAAACAAAAACAAAGCTTGTGCCTTTTAGGAACCACCAAGGAATATAAAGCAATAAAATGTGGTCACTAAAGAAATAGAATATCAATTAAAGATGTAACTATTATCGTGTGTATAAGTTTCTAAGTGGACAACAATCACAAAGATATATATCCACAAAGAAACATGCACACACAAAATAGGTACAAAAGTGAAGAACATGATATCCAAGAGAGGTTCATTAATATACCAATAAGATTTTTGCTTGAAAGCAAAGCACTAAGCTTAGTTTAATCTTAAGGGGATATAGATGAACACACAAAACTCATCAAAGCATCACAAATATCACAAGGGAAAAGTGATAGTTGGAATGTTTCGAGAAAGGTAACGCATATCACAAAATATTCAAATGGTTTTTGAGAATTCATCAATATTGCATATGAGAGACTTCGAGTAGAAGTTGCTAGATTAATATACTTGGGATTGGTGAATCATAAATGATTATAAATATCCCCTAGATATGTAATCATCCCGGCTTACTCATATTTGCAATAAAGATGTTTTTGATAAGACATTTGCAAGAACCAAATGAAATGCAACAAAGGAAATCATGCCAAGAAGCAACCTACACAAGGTTGAAATCTAGAAATGTATGCATGAGATAGATACATATTACCGAGACGACATTGGTGATGAAGAGGATGCGAGTTTGATAATCATCGAAGCTTGACTCCTATAATACCATGGTGAGAACACCTTCCTTATGAATGGAGCAAGCAACCAAATGTATCTCCATTGTACCTAAAACAAAATTCAAGTACAATATGGTACCCAAACTCATTGGGTCCAAAGTAGTTAGAACAACTACAATACATAGGACAAACTCCAAATAAATATGTGCATATTAATATGAATTTGAATTTCATGCACATCTTAGCCATTTAGGATTTGATGGAGTTTATCCTATATATTGGATCAACGAAAGTAATCATGCCAAAAGATATACATAGTAAATATGCATGCACAAAACTTTCAAGAACCAAAACAAGATACAAATTGGACAAAGAACTAATTAAACCAAGAAGCCACTCACAAGAGTGAAAAGAAAGAGAATTGTCCAAAATATATCAAAACCCAAATCAACACATGATTGAGGAAACCAACATAGAGAGGATACCAAAAAACATAAAAGAGTGAACAAACCCTCTACACTTTTCATGATAGCACACAAAGTACCAAGACGAAAAGTGTTTGTCTTCCAAAGAGACAAGTCATTGGGATAACAAACATTTAAAGGCAACAAGTGTTCAAACGCATATAGGATAGTTCTTCCAATAATAGTGCATTATTTATGATCTTGCATTTGAATACAAAAATGCACACAATGGAATCATTACTCTCCATATATATTATTCAAACACTAGTCATGTTTAAATAAAACCAATAAGATGCAATACCAATTTAAAGAATGGTGATCTACTCGATGTAGGATAGCTTCCCCAAGAATAGTGCAACCCAAAGAAATATGACTTTGAACACAAGTGCACAAGTATGGGATCATTGCTTTTCCTAACTCAAGAAAGCATAAAACAAATTTTGAGTAGACCAAGGAAGACACAAAGGAGTTTGAACCAAACAAATCCTTGGCAAGAAATAAGGCAAATTTTAGAGCAATGGCCAAAGTAAATATGATCAAGAAACTTTACCACAAATTATTATAACTTGTCAAAGACAAGAGATGAATGGAGATATTTCTCGGTGGTAGATTTGTTCACAATCATATTCACAAAACATAAGCATGTGGTAAAAGATAGGAATGAAAACATGCTTAGATAGAGATTCTTGAAGGCTTCAAATAAAACTCGAAAAAGCAAGGAAACAAGAAACTCTCTAACAAACAAGATACCAAAGAAGAGAGAGACAAGATATTTTAAGCAAATATGGAACTTGTTTGAGCAACATGCCACTTAGGAACAAGATAACTAACAATATCAACTCTAGGTGGCAATACCTCAAATGTTCACATTTTCTAGGCTTGTAATATGCACATAGCTTATTACTCCCCCATAATGTGATAATCCATTGAAAACAACAAGAGGCAAAAATAAATCCAACTAGAGAAAGTTAATGGACAATTAGAAATTGAATTTCTCATGAAAAAGACATACCACATAGAGATTAGATAATATTGATATATCAACACTAAGTGGATTCCTCATGTACACACATTTTAGGATAGTAAAGTGCAAAGCATATTACTCCCCCAAAATGGGATAGTCCATTAATCTCCCAAAGAGCCAACTAAGATAAGCAATAATAGCAATGAAGGCTCAACACAAAGATCACAAGTACATGGAGTGCAAACCAACAAACATAACTAGATTACTCAAGATAGGTAAGTAGGAAGCACAACATATACAAACACATGCTAGAAACAAAACTAACATATGCAAGGGAGCAAGCAACTTTCATGTATATAGAATTAAATACAAGTTACCGCTTGGAGGAACAATGGGCAAGAGATATATATAATCCAAGTGACTTGGCTTGAGGAAATATAATTGATGAAGATCCCTTAATTCTTCATAAAATAGCCAAGTCTCCAATGCCCTCCAACACCACCTATTGATCAAGTTTGAGCTTGTTGGTCCCCAACCAAGTTGGGTCCTAAGAGGTTAGTCACAATAGGTTTGGCAACCCAAATGTTTCTTTTCTTGAAACCACTTGGAGTACCAACATACTTGGCAAACACATTGCCCACATTATCCTTCCTAATAGAATAAACATCATCAACAAGGATAGGGTTGGATAATGTACCATTAGTGCATGAAGAAGCAAAATGTCCCTTCTTGCGACAAAGGTAGCAACATCGACTCTTTTCTCTCTTCTCAATAGGCTTTTCAACAAGAGGAGCATTGGCTTGAGTCTTGTTAGGAGGTGGCCGTTGTTCAACTCGTGGTTGAGCATGAGATTGAACAAGAGGCCGCTTCCCTAGTTGCTTCTCACTAAGAGGCTTCTTCTTCAAAGGGCAAGATCTAACATGGTGCCCTTGAGTCTTGCACTTGAAGCAAATAATCTTGGCCGAATATTGTTCTTGTTCTTGGCCCTTCTTGTCAATAATGGACTTGTTCTTGAGATTGGAGTTGAATCCAAGTCCACTCTTGTCATTGGGAAGTCTTCGCACTCTCAACATCTTGTCAAGTGTGGAACTCCCTTCATGACACTTTTCCAAGTCTTTCTTCAAAGAAGTGACTTGGGCCTTGAGCTCTTTAATTTCCTCTACATGGTTAGAATCAACACAAGAGCTAGAGGAAGTAGATGCTTCATTGTTAGAGCAACAAGGCAAGGAAAGCAATTCATCACAAGATGTAGAAACATTATGGGAGGATGAATTACTAATACGAGCACAAGTCAATATATCATTATTAGAAGATATATTGTGCTAGTAAACCACATGAGGCTCACAAGATGTTACCTTTGTAGTAGTGATAGCCAAGAGTATTTTAGCTTGGTAGGGATTCTAGAAGATCTCAATAGCTATATCAGCCAACCTGACTTTCTTCCAATTTCCCATACTTGCTAGTCATTAGCTCAAGTTGAGCCCTTAGCTCAACATTCTCCTTCAAAATAGATGCTTCACAAGACGTGGAGTTAGTAGCACAAGCATCAATTGAAATAGAAGAAGATAACTTGGCAAGCTCATTATTTAACCTAGAGTTTTCTTCAATTAGATTAGCATTGCCAACAACAAATTCAACCTTTTCATTTTTAAGCACTTTATATTTAGCATGGGTATGGTCACGTGCTTTAGTGAGATAGGCTATTTGTTCATTATAGAGCTCCTCAATAGATTCAAGTTTCTCCTCAAGAGTAACTCGGAGCTCATACTCTTCCTCAAGAGACATAGTGAGGGATGCCTTTTCATCGGCATCACTTCTTTCAATCTCACCTTTAGTTTCAATGATTTTAGCGCTATAAATAGCAAAAGCCAATATTTCACTAAAAGGAGTGATAGCTTTACTACCTTTAGGGAGATCAAGAAGAACCAACTCACCCTTCTCCATTAAGGAGGCTTCGTCCTCAAACTCTCCATAAAATATATCCTCATCCTCATCATCACAAGATGTAGTGGGTTCCAAAGGTGGAGATACCTTTGAATCCCTAGCCATAAGGCACATATGAGAAATGGATGGCGAAGATGAAGATTGACTTGAAGCACCAATAAGGTCCATGTCTTGTTCCACCACAATATGGGATTCCTCTACATTGTTAGTCACACAAGTACTAGAGGAAATGGAAGCATTGTTTTTATGAAAACAAGACATAGGAAGCATATCATCATGAGATTTAGTTAAACAATTATTACATGATATGCAAGGACTATCATCACTAGCATTTATGGAATTTTGAGTGCTAGAAGATATTAAGTCCAAAGATAGATCATTGCAATGGGATAGAGATGGAGTATAGTCAATAGCAAATTCACTATCCACAATGCAATTTCTATCACCACTCACCATATCATTACCTTGTGACAAATCACATGTAGGTGGAGTGGAGAAAGACGTGAACTCATCACGGCCGGAAGTGGATGGAGAACAATCATCCTCAATAATGTTGGACACATCATATATATCTTGAAGTTTTGTCCATAGCTCATGAGCGTTCCGAAAAGGCATGATTGATTGAATAACTACATCGCTCAAAATACACAAGAGACCATTAGATACAAGAGTATCGAGATAAGAATTTTCCTCATCCTCTAAAGATAAATCTTGAGAATTCTTTGGAGGAGGAAAATCCATATCTACAATTCTCTTAACATACTTTGGACCCATGTCCTCAAGAAAATTAAGAATGCGAATTTTCCAAGCATCATAATTTCTACCATAGAATATAAAAGCGGGATCATGTTCTATTTCTCTAAACGACATCGTACTCTCTAGGATGTAAAGCCTAATAAAGAGAGACGAGGCTCTGATACCAATTGAACGGACAACGACGTCGCCTAGAGGGGGGGGGGGTGAATAGGCGATTAAAACTTTTCCGGTTAAGGCTTGCTAAATGCGGAAATAAACTAGGTGTTTAAATTAACAAGCATACAACCTAAATATTCTAGGATAAACTAGATGAACCAACAACTTATGCTAAGCAAGACAAGTAACAAGGTGATAGCAAGATATATAACTTCAAGCTCGAAGGCTATCACAATGTAAATTGCATAAGTAAAAAGCTCGGGTATAGAAATAACCGAGGCACACGGAGACGATGATGTATTCCCGAGTTCCTCCCACAAAGGGGAGTACGTCTCGTTGGAGGGGTGTGAGCTCACCACGAAGGCCTACTCAACGCCACAAAGGCCTCACCCTATTCTCCGATGAACCCCGCCACAAAGGCCTAGTTCACCTTCCACTATATGGCAACCTTCAAACCCGAGGCACGCATCCACAACTCAATTGGAGGCTCTCGGTGTCACCACAATCTTGGGGCACGCATCCACAACTCAATTGGAGGCTCCCAAGAACACCACAAGTCGTCTAGGGTCCAAGACCCAAGAGTAACAAGCTCACAAACTTTCAACTTCCACGAATCCTCGTGGAGAGAGCAAACCGATGCAACCGATGCAAATGGCAAGAGCACAAGTGCTCAAATCCTTCACTCTCAAATTCCAACAAAGCAACAAATGCTTATGGGGGAATAAGAGAGGAAGAACAATGGAGGAGAAACACCAAGAACTCCAAGATCAAGATCTACTAAGTTTCCCTCACTAAGAAGAAGATGGATTGGTGGAAATGTGGATCTAGATCTCCTCTACCTTCTCCCTCAAAGATATGCAAGAATCATAGGAGGGATTGGGAGAGGGGCAAGCTTTCCAAGGTCAACAATGGTGGGAGAGAAGGGGAAAAACGTGCTTGGAAGACTTGGGGACCAATGGGGAAGAAAGCCCCCTTAAATAGGTCCCCACAAAAACTAGCCGTTTGTGCAGGAATCTGGGACCGGAATATCCGGTCCAAGTTTGGACCGGAATATCCGGTCTCAAGATCTGCTCGAAACCTGTTGACTTTAACCGGAATATCCGGTCCCCTTGGAAAAATCCGGTACCAATAATCCGGTCCATGTCAGTGAGCAAATTGGTCTGAAAACTGCCCAAACCGGAATATCCGGTATGCCCCGAATAATCCGGTTCAAATAATCCGGTTTACTCCAGAAGGTTCAAGCTTCCAGTCCTTAGCCATTTTTCGCAGCAACCGGAATATCCGGTCCAGGATGAATAATCCGGACCAAATAATCCGGTTGACTCCAGTAGCTCCAACCTTCCAGTCCTTAGCCATTTTTCGCAACAAACTCCACAACCGGAATATCCGGTTCCTCCGAATAATCCGGTTCCAAATAATCCGGCTCCTCTCTGTCCCGAATATGGACCAAAACTACCCTAACCGGAATATCCGGTTGCCCGGAATAATCCGGCTAGAATAATCCGGTTGAGTCCAGAACAGAGAGGCTGAACTAGAAACCCCATAACTTTTGCAAATGAACTCCGAACGAGGTAAAACCAATTGCAATGGAAAGATAACAGCAAGGAGTATCCAAA
This sequence comes from Alopecurus myosuroides, assembly GCA_028641055.1. Classification (NCBI taxonomy): domain Eukaryota; kingdom Viridiplantae; phylum Streptophyta; class Magnoliopsida; order Poales; family Poaceae; genus Alopecurus; species Alopecurus myosuroides. The sequence continues at coordinate 315,282 of JAPCYS010001697.1, read as the reverse complement.
CAAAAAGTGAAAATATTGATACCTCAAAGTATGGAGAAGTTACCACACATGGAAGGTGTGGGAACATTCTCAAAGACGAACGGAATATTTTCACCACCGAAAACGCAACAAGTTTTTCTTACGAAATCCGTTTTCGAGAAACCAAGGCTTGTCATGAAGATCACGACAAGCACTAAAACCCAAAGGAGACAAAAGCCAAATAAGAACCAAGAAAGATGATATGCAAAGTATGCAAAGGTTTGAGCTCTCCATAATGATTCGATCGAGTTACTCACTTGAGAGCCCCTCTTGATAGTACGACTATCTATCCTATAACCCGGTCTCCCAAGGACACGAGACCGGTAAAATAGAAAACCTATCAAGATTATACCTTTGCCTTGAGCATTCCACTTGAGCTAGATGATGACGATCTTGACTCTCTCAAGTTGGATCTTCTTTCTTGATTGCGCTTGCTAGCACAAACTCCGCTTGATGAAGACTTGCAAGTTGCTCCCCCAAACACCATTATGGGAGAGACTAGCTCCCCCATACCATTATGGGAGAGACCCTTCGGCAAATCTTCACAAGGCCACAATCTCCAAAAGGGTGGCAAGCATCAAGCATAGGATATCTTCTAGATGCTTCACTTGAGCTTCCACGTCAAGCTAGATGACAAACACCGCTTGACGACGACATATACCATGGGCTATATGAAATCTTCCTTTTGGTTCATGCCCATGGAAAGATACCTAACCACACATAGAGATGCGACACACACATATCATGGGTTAGTTCACAAAGCTATATTTGACAATTGCTTACCATACCATGAGATACACAATCCCACTTGGTACAACTTGTAGCTTTGTGTGTTGATCGCTTGCTTGATCAACCTTGTATCTTTGCTTCTCACTTCTAAAGATGATGTCTTGAAGATGATAATGAAAGATCACCTAATCCTTTTCTTCAAGACATACTAGCAATAAGCTCAACTCAAACCATGACCATTCTTCATATAACTCCTTGAATGTAACAATGGCCATCAAGGAAGCTAATAGAGTTCAACACATGAACTCCATTATTTCCTATGGACAAGATCTACAAAGATAACTCAATGCAAACATTAGTCCATAAGGATTGTCATTAATTACCAAAACCACATATGGAGGAACCATGCGCTTTCAGGCGTCCCGCGAGACGCCAATCTCAGCGCGCTCTGCAGCGCTTTGTTCTGTTTCTGGGGGTTGTTCCAATCCCGCCATGCAGACTTGAGCCAATCGTGGTCCGTGCGTCCTAGGCGTTGCTCGGAAAGTTTTCTGGATCTGCGAAGGTTCCTCTGTCGAGAGGGTATAGTAGTCGCTGATGTTGAAGCGGATGGACTCGCCACTTTTTTCCAGATGGGGGCGCGAGTTGACAGCTTCTGACTCAGATCCTAATTCTTCAGGGAAATGGAGGATCCCGTCCTTGTTGGTGTAGAACTTCAAGCTTCCGAACGTCAAGGTGACGCTCTTCTCCAGATCGCTGAATACCGGGCGTGATTCCGGCGAGTGAGGGGTGACCACGACAGATCCAATCCGAATAGGATTGATTGGAGCCGAGGTCGAAGGTTTCCAACGTGAGTTGGATGATGAAGCCGATGATGCCGGAGATCTAGCGCACGCCGTTCCCACAGACGGCGCCAATTGTCGAATTTGTTGCTCGGCAAATCCCTCAGATGAACCTATAGTTTCGAATAGGAGAACCCATGAGCGCTGGTGGCGATCGTCGGCTAGACAGGGGGCACAATTTACCCAGGTTTGGGGCCCTCGTAGAGGTAAAACCCTTACTCCTGCCTCTGTTGATCTGTATTATCGAATAGATCGGTTACAAAGATGATCGCTCAAGTCGAGAGTACAATCTCGAGCTCAAGGCTTTGGTGGTGCGGTATTGCTTGGTCCTCTTCCGGTGGTTCTCCTGGCCTTATATAGGTGGCCAGGTCTCAAACCCTACCCGGAGAGGACTCGAACTCTAACCCTAAGTCGGTTACAAGTTTCCTAACTTAGCCCGCAAGGCATTGCGGGTGGGCTTCAAGTGGGCCTTCCAGAATACTCCAAGGGCTTCCCTTCTTGGGCCTTAACCTTGGGCCTGAGACAAGGTGTCCTTACCCGCAGGGTCTAAGATCCATCCCTTCATCACAAAGCATCAATATTTCCACCTCTAGCTCTAATATCATCTTCAGCCGATGCGTGCTCATTGGCGGTGGTAAGCATATATCCGAGATCTTTGTGCTCCTCCGAACCAACCATGAACGGTACGAGGCCGGGTTTCAGGCTGTTCATGAAAGAATGCATTGCTTGTGCATCACTTTTTCCAGAGCAACTATTCTTCATTGTTGTCCATCTTGAGATAAAGTCGACATACGAATCATCCTCATATTGCACGCAACGGTTCAGCTGGTTTATACTCTTAGGACGTTTATACGTGCCCTGAAAGTGCTGAGCGAATACTCTCTCCATATCTTCTCAGTTGTCTAGTGTCCTTGACGGTAGCCCATTGATCCAATCTCTGGCTCCGTCCAATAACATTAGGAGAAGAAACTTCACAGCCTCTAAATCGGTCCCTTTGTTAATCTGGACGGCAGTATAGTAATCTAAAAGCCACGTATCCGGGTTAGTGCTTCCGATATACTTTTGATAAGTTGGACCAACTTTGGTGAAGCCAGAATGTAGACTGATTCTTCGTATCCTGCTAGTGAAACACTTAGTTCCAAAGTACATATCGTCTCTTCCCACCTTATCAACGTGAGCAGAATATCTTTTGGCTGAATGGACAGAAGGGGATATGCTCCTTTCTGGCCCATTTTTGCATGAGTGCGCTCTTCCGGGATTATCCCTGCTTCTTCCGTTGTCATATCCTTTGGAATAAGGTGGAGTTCAACTCCTTGGCCTTTCTTTGTTCCTAGGAGGAGTACGGGATCTCTCACGCTTGTGAGGATTGTCATATCTTCCGTCTTTATCCGCTGTCTCGGATGCGGCATTATTTTTCCGTCTTTCCGGTTTTGTTCCTCCTGTTCCTCGTAATCAAGGGAATTATTTTCGCCTTTCGGCAGATGGGATCCTGTTCTGGACGCTGCATCCTTGTTGTCTGGGATTTTCTTGTCCTTCATAGGATCTCACTTCTTTTCCTTAGAATTGCCTGAATCTGGTTCAGGTTCTCCCGCGACGCATGTGGCAGTTTTGCATTGGGCCGAGTCATCATGTAACTTCCCTGATCGTGCCCGTCCTCGCTGTTGCTATTATAATGCCTTTCCTAGGAAAGCACACACTCCCTGAAGTTTTTCGTCGTTGGAGTACAGATCGTTATTAAGGATGGTGAACGCGGCCTACGCGTTTTCGGCTGCGGTTTTGTATATGCGTTCGCCCTTTGCATTAGTGTCGTTAACCTGCCTTTGCCAAGAAGGGTTTTCAAACCTCTTTCTTGCTGGTAGTTCATCCAGTTTTGCAATTCTGGGTAACCTCGTAGGCTTAATGGCAGATCTATTCCTTCTCTCGTATTCCTCTATTTCTTCCTGCTGCAATTTAATGTCATCTTGGGTTTTGATGAGGTTTTCCCGAGCACGGAGTAGATGTTGATGCTGCCGCTGTAGAGCTTGACTCCTGGCTTCCAGCACTTCCGGGGGCTCGTCTCGTGCCACCGGGGTTTGAATTAAATCAATTCCATCCTGTTCCGACATTTGGGGAACGGGGATTTCATTCATTTTCTTCTCCGCAGGTTTGAATCCGCTACCTCCTCCTACTTCCAGGTTTTGGTTGGCAATATCTGCCAATTTTTCCATCATTTTCTTCTGGAGTTTATATTGGAGTTTCTTGGCAGTCTTCTTTTTCTTTTTGGAAGAAGGAGGTTTTTTGTCCGGTTTTCCTCCATCAATTCTCTGACATCGGGGCAAGTTGGACTAGCTTCACCATCCTCTCTTTCCTCATCTGGCGGAGGTGTTTTGGGGTCTTCATCGTGTTCGGCAACCGAGTTTTTAGTCGTTTTTGCCATAAGTACTTAATGGAAGCTCCCTCGCATAGATTTAACCTTTCTCTCGAAAGCGCTTCATCTTCATCTTCGGAATCTATGTCTTCAGATCCGGGTTCTGACTCCAATCTTGCTTCTATAACAGCTAATACAGAGTCGGCTTCCGAGTTCGTCGTCTCACTGACGGGTGTCGGATCTTCCACTTGTTCTGTGGGATGATGCTTTTTTGCTTCTTCCACGGGATTAGTTTCTTCCGTGTTGTCCGCGATCTCGGACTGCACCATGCCAAGGAAGTGAGACCTGACTGCAGGCATCTCCGAAGAGGCGGCAAATTTGGCACTACTTTGGCGATTCGAGTAGAATTCGGTATCATAGTTTTCCTCAATCGGGTATAGGGCGGGTGGGATAAATTTACTTTCACCACAGAATCCCATTGCTTCTGCTGTTAATCCGATAAAAATATTTGTAGATCCAATCGGTAAACATAGGCACTTACCAGGTGATTCCGTGCTGTCATGTATGATCCGTTGTCGAGGAAGCGTCCGACGTCCCCATCGAATTTCAGACTTCCGACAGTTATTGTACTGCCAATTCCGCCGAGTATTCCCAATCGAAACGTAACTCCTGACACCGCTGGCCCCACGGTGGGCGCCAACTGTCAAGACATCGTAGTAGAGTTCATGGACGGGGGTGTCATGAACCTACCGGTAGAACCGCGGGAGGACGTGATGATACGACAAATGAGAACACCGAGTTTTACCCAGGTTCGGTACGATGCAACTAGGCGACTTTCCTATTTCTGCAATCTCACTAAATCAGGGCTGAAGCCTGAAGTATACAAAGTACAATGTGAGTATGATTTCGCTAACTCGGCGAGAATCCTACGGGTCACCCTGGTAATCCGGTTTTTAGGCTAATGCCGGACATTACCCCTAATCGACATATATCCGACACTCTCCATCCACTTTTATAAAACACACTACTTATTATTTTAATTTTAGCCACATATATAGTAAAACGAGTGGATATATATATAAATCGAGTCTAGATTCACTTATTTCAGAATATATGTGGCCAAAATTGAAATGACTTACTCCATCCATTTTTATACCCCCTCTCTGTGGAGTATAAAAGTGGACGGAGGGAGTATTTTTTTTTTCTTCCCTGGTAATGGTTGGCCTAGGCTATCGTAGACGGGCTAATTTAGGTGGTAATATATGGGCCTGATGTCCTAACCAGCGTGGTGTAACTCGTCAATTCGGCCTTCATCTTGTTTTTCATTTGAGAACAACGGCCTTTCCTTTGGTTGGACTGAAGTGTGACTGAACGATGGCTGGATCTTTCTGAATCAGGCCATAGCACATGTGTGTTATATCGGAAGTAGTCACGTTAGGCTTGGCCCACTATCGGAGCCTCCGTGGTCTTCTTTCTCAACAAAGGTTTCGGCTTAGGAGAAAATTGCTCCCGGATTGTATAGTAAGTTCATCAGCAGGGGCCAGGTGTTAGTAAGGTTTCTTTTATGTGATTTAACCTGGCAAGCAAACATGGGAATGCCTTAGGAAGGGACTAGAAAATGGAAACATCAACAAGGGATACTAATTCTATTGGATGTCCTAAGGGCAAATTCACAAACTGGCCATATCATGATTTGATTTGCTCATGTAAGCTAGACTAACACGGATGTCGCGCGGCAGGAGGAAGATATCACCCTGGTGGTCTTCAACTCTCATCGGTGCGCAAATGAAAAATCCATGTCTCACGACTGCGTCACAACCTACACATATAGCCTGCCAATTTTAGATGCATACATATTGATTTCTACCATCTTCTTCTTTTGCTGAAACCCAATAATTCATACATTCTCCGTACTTTCCTCTGATTTCTATCTGAGTTTGATCACCATCTACTTGCACATCTGGCCCTCTCAGTGGCCAATTGAGGAACATGCTGTACGTAGCAAGCTTGTGCTGGTTGGGCCAGCACTGCAATGGCAACCCTCATCGAAACATATACGGGCTGATCCTCAAAGCCGCCTAAATGAGAGAAGGTAACACAATTCTACTGGTACGACGACAGGACATCAGTAAGGGAAGCCGTTAGTGACGCTGCCGCCGTCGCGCTGTGCGCCCGCGGTGGCGTAGAACAGGTCGGCGAAGTCGCAGAGCCCATTCAGCTCCTCCACGCGGAGCGGCTCGAAGGGGGCCGGCGCTTGCTTTGCCGGCGCCGCCGCCGTCAGCTGGTCGCTGCCGGAGGCGCAAGGGCGCCCTTGCTCGCCGGCTCTGCTGCACGGCCTCGGGCGAGGCCTGTGCACCGAGGGCGGCGGCGGCGGCGGCATCTCCGAGGACTTGCCGGTGAGCCTCTGCACGACGGCCTTGAAGCTGGCGGCGTCGGAGCTGACGAACTGCGTCTCGATGAACTTGACCTTCACGCCGCCGTTGTTGTTCTGCCTCGCGCCTTGCAACTCCATGGTCGCCGCCATATGTGTATGTGCTCCCCCTTGTCACTCCTCTCGGTTGCAAGCTCTAGCTAAGCTGCAGCCTGCAGGCACGCACGCACGAGCACGACGACTCTTCTTCGTTTCGCGTCTGGTGTATATGACGGATGACGAAAAGACGATGTGTCACTTGGCTGCAGAAGCCGTGACTTATATAAGGTTCAGTGGTCGGCTCAGCTTAGCCGTTAGCTAGGATTCCGCCGCAACATTGCCCCGGATGGCATGTGGGGTCCACGATAAGTGGGTCCCACCGTCAGCGAGAAAGGAGGAGGCATGTGGTGCGTTGGCAGGTGACCGGATTGGTCAAAGATACGAGTAAGTTCGGAGGAGCGGTCAGAGATTGGGGGCGGACCAGGCGGATGCGGGTCAAGCGCTCGTGCGGAATTGACAGTGCCAGCGGCATCTTCTTGGCTGCCCAGATTTTCTATGCTACTTGTGTGGCTTGACCGCCACCCGGCGTGCCGGAGTGTTAAATCTTCTCTCCTGTGAAAACTTCAGGGCATGATAATAATTAGACAGTGACAGGTGTGGAACTTGTTAGGTCGACGGAGGCGTTGAATAGACCGTGGAAATTTACCGGCGACCACATCCACGGCTCCTATAAACAGGCATTTCATTTTCACAGAAATTTTTGAAATTTATGTGATGTTAATATATGAGCGCCGGATTATCTCTAGTATATATTTTCAGTCAAATAATTGAGGTCACACGTGAGATCGGACCAAACGCAAGCGAAACGTACGCAAGTTCGGCCGAATTCGATACTACTAACAACTTGGGCACTATATGATTCAAGCGAGGATTTTGATAGTACTACTCCCTCCGTCCACTTTTATAAGGCCCACTTCTTAGCATTTCAATAGTAAGAAGTGAGACTTATAAAAGTGGACGGAGGGAGTACTATATTTTGGCCGCCTGTCAATCGCCTGAACTTATCCTGCATCGGCCAGTCAAACTTGTTTACGTGAAGTCTGTTAGATGCATGCATGGCCCGGGCATACGTATGTGCACATGTGTTCGATAGGTATAGCTCAGTTTATATTCCCATGGTTCCCATGACTCCATGACCACGAAGGCATGCATGGGGCCATGATTAACAAGATGAGACCACTAATAATAATTAAATAACTAGTCCATGTGTCCACGGCATATGTCAGTGAGTGGTCTACGCTAGCTGGGTTCCTCTCTAGTCTCTAGAAAACAAAACCTTAGCGCATCCATTGGATATGGTTGTTAAGTTGATTTTCCGCTCATTGACTTGACTCAGCACGTAGACCAGCCAACGAACACTACTTAGTTTGGACTAACAAGAGACAAAGGAAAGTTTTCTTAATGAAGGTTCTACTAGCCTCTACATTTAAAATGATGCATACAACCGATATTTTATCAATAATAAAAACGAAATCACAACAACCTGACAAAGAAAGACGCCTTTCAAACCACCAAATTCACTACACCTACAAACTTGATGAAGGGGTGGATTTTTTTTTTCGAGGGTATGCAATTGCATACCAAATTTTTTATAGAAGAGAGAGTTGAAACATACAAGGATTTACAACAGCAAACGTTACCACGATGCTATCGCGCACACTCCACACAACTCCGCCACCACCCTATACTAACTACTCGCGAAGGATAACTCCGACTCCCGCTCCCGCCTCGATCCAACGGCTCAATTCCTCCATGACTCTCGCAGCCAAAGTCTCCTCATTACAAATCTGGCTCACATTTTCGAACACTCTTGCATTGCGTTGTTTCCACAGCATCCAAGCAACAAGAGTAATCAAGGAATCCACGGACTTCCTTTGCTTCTCCCGGAATCTTCCACGTACTTCTAGCCACCGGTCCTCCAACGTAACCGTCCCAGTGGGTATGGGGATTTGAACCCTCAAATGGCCTGCACACCTTCACCAGACCTGCCTAGCAAACACACATTGCACCAGAATATGATCGGTGGTCTCCACCTCTTGCAGGTTCAATTTACAACTGTCCGAATGATCTTGCAGTCCGTGCCTCGCCCTCCTATCTGAAGTCCAGATTCTGTACTGAAGTGCAAGCCACATGAAAATCTTGCACTTGGCCGGCGCCCAACACTTCCACACTCCTTTGGCTAGCGGGGATCTGATATGCCCCTGCATTAAGGCCTTATACGTGGCGCTAGCCGAATAACTGCCAGTCGCAGCCAAAGGCCAAGAAAACTGGTCTTCTCTCAACTCATCTCTCGGAACCCCCCGTATAGCAAGGCAGAGCCTGACACATTGTGCGGCCAACTCGGTCGTCCAGATTGCTCTGACATCCGAGATCCATCGGTTGTCACTAGTAGAGAAGTGCCTTTCTATGGAACAGATTCTGTGGCGCATGGCCTCTTGGTGCGCCACAGAAATATATTTTTGTGGCGCACGGGTGGGCATGCGCTACAGAAAAGAGACATTCTGTGGCGCACGGGACCGTGGTGCGCCATAGAAAAGAGGAATTCTGTGGCGCACGGGATGGGGGTGCGCCACAGAAATGAGCTGGGGGCCCACACCAATAATTGCCACACTCCTATTCTGTGGCGCATGGTGGTTAGTGCGCCACAGAAATATGACATTTCTGTGGCGCACCACTGCCACGTGCGCCACAGAATTCCCATCCGAAAAAATTCTGCCCACACGCACCAACTCCACCCCCCCCCCCCCGGAACGCCTTTTCTAGTTTTTGACGGAAGAGTTGGCGGTCTAAAAAAGTTTAATGTCTACTTTTTTATCAAATTTTGAAATATGAATTTCGACTTTCTGAGCAAAAGTTTTATAAAAAAAGTAAAATGGGCATAACTTTTGCATACGATGTCGAAAAAAAATGATCAAGATATTAAAAAAACTAGAGAAAAAAAGAAACCCAACCTCACTGGCCTTCGGCCTGTGAGCTTTTTTTAGAATCGCCAAATTCCAAAAGGAACAAAAGTTATGGCTGTTTTAAGATTTTGACTAGAAAATAAAAAAAAAAGAAAAAAAAATCTGTGGCGCACCAAGGGGGGGTGCGCCACAGAATTGGGAGGCAGAATTCGAAATCCCCTCCTCTTCTTCTCTTCTCCCCTCCACTTCTCCTCCACTTCTCATCTTCTACCTCTCCTCTTCTCTACCTCTGCTCCTCCATCACCACCACCACCACCACCACCACCTCTCCTCCTCCTCCTCCACCACCACCACCACCACCCTCCTCCTCCACCACCACCTCTCCTCCTCCTCTTTCTCCTCCTCCTCCTCCACCACCACCTCTCCTCCTCTCTCCTCCTCCTCCTCCACCACCACCACCTCTCTCCTCCTCCTCCTCCTCCCCCCCACACCACCACCACCACCACCACCACCCACCTCCGGCGAGCTTCTCCTTCTCCTCCCCACCAACTCCGGTGACCCCCATCCTCCACCCACCAACTCCGGCGAGCATCCGACGAAATCCGGCGAAATTTCGAAATTTTGAAAATTTCCCGCGGCCAGATCTGGCCGCCTTTTTTTTTTGAAATTCAAAAAAAAATTCTGTGGCGCACCCCCCCTTGGTGCGCCACAGAATTGCAAATTTCTGTGGCGCTCGGCTGAGGTGCGCCACAGAATTGACATTTCTGTGGCGCACGGCTGAGGTGCGCCACAGAAAAAAATTTAGTGGCGTGTATTCTGTGGCGCACCCCTCCGGCCCCTAGGTGCGCCACATAATCCCATTTTGGTGCGCCACAGAAAGGCCTTTTTCTACTAGTGTGTCAGTCAACGCTTCCTTCACCGTCCTTTTGTTAGCAATTCTCGAAAATACTACCGCTCGAAGTAGAGGGGCGATCTCCTGGATTGCCACTCCTCCAATTCATCTATCCTTCCAGAAAAGCGTTTTCTTCCCATCTCCTACCTGTATCCGGACTAAGATGTCAAAGACCTCCGCCGCCATCGTGTCCTTCAACATGGGCAAACCTTTCCAAGGCCTAGAATCATCCGTCCTCCTCAACCACTCCCATCTAACTCGTAGTGCTAGGCCTTGGGTTTCCAAGTTCTTCACTCCCAAACCTCCGTAGCAGTATGGCTTGCACACGTTTTCCCAGGCCACTAAACACTGACCACCTCGTGCATGTTCTGAACCTGACCAAAAGAATCCTCTCATCCATTTGTTTATCTCCTCCAGCAGCCAACATGGTGCCTCCGCAACCAACAACTGATGAACAGGTCTTGCAGCCACGACAGACTTAACCAGGGTAAGCCGTCCAGCTCTCGCGATCAAACCATGCTGCCAATCTGGCACACACCTCAACACCTGGTCCAACAATGGCTGCCATTCATTCTTTGTTAAAGGTCGCAGGGCCAACTGTAGCCCCAAGTATCTGATGGGAAATTTAGTGATCGTGCATCCCATCTCCCGAGCAACTAGAACCTCATCCACCTCCTCTCCGCGGATGAGCGTTGCCGACGTTTTTGCGTAATTTACTTTCAGTCCGGAAGCCTCTCCAAACCGATTCAGGATTTGCTGAGCAGCCAAAAGTTCTGACTCCAAGGGCTTGACAAAAAGGACTACGTCATCCGCATAGACCGACACACGTTGCAATGTCGTGCAACCTCCTAGCGGGGAGAACAGATCTTGCTCCACCGCCTTTTTAACCGTGAGAGTGATAACCTCCATCGCCAGAACGAAAAACATAGGCGATATAGGATCTCCTTGACGCAATCCCCGGGCATGACAAATCTTCCGACCTAGGACTCCATTGACCACCACCTTTGTACTATCCGTGTTAAGTAGGATAGAGATTATTTTGCACCACCATGCTCTAAACCCTTTCTGTCTGAGAACTTCCAACAGGAAAGCCCACGACAGTGAATCAAAGGCCCTTGAGATATACAGTTTGACAAGTACGCCTTTCTCCCTCCTCATGTTGATTTTCCTGGCCACTTGTCTTACCAGGATGAAGTTATCATGCAGACTCCTACCCTTCACAAAAGCTGACTGGTTCGGGCTGACAAGTGCGCCCAGCTTTGTTCGCAACCGGTTGGCAAGTAGTTTGGAGAACAGTTTGGAAAAACTATGCACAAGACTGATAGGCCTGAAGTCACCTGTCTCAATGGCATCCTGCTTTTTGGGGATCAACGTAATTAGAGCCTTATTAAGCTTGGAGAAGCCTCTCCCATCTCCAACTGCCAGTTTCTGAAGAGCTGCCATGATGTCTGGTTTAATGATATGCCACGCTCTGTGGTAGAAACCTCCTATAAAACCATCCAACTGGCAGTTTCTGAAGAGCTGCCATGAAGGTAACTCCTTGATGTTTCCCACACCTTGTCCTTAGAAAACAAACCATCCAACTCCTGTAAATCATTGCTTTCGATGCCAATGTAATCCAGATCCATAGTATGCTCCATTGTCTGCATTGATCCCAACAGTCCCTGAAAGGCGTGGACAAAGACTTCCTCCTTCTGGGATTGATCAGTGACCAGTGTGTCTCCAACTCTCTCCACGGGGATAAAATTCTTGGATCTTCCGCCATTAGCAACGGCGTGGAACAACCTAGTGTTAGCATCTCCCTCTTTCAGCCATCTCATCCTTGATCTCTGCCTAGCCATGGTGCGTTCTAAGGAAGAGATTCCAAGAATTGCGAGCTTCAACCTGCGCCTCAGCCACAATTCCCCCTCCGATAGTTGCCTCCTATCCTGGGCCGCATCTAATCTCAGGATGATTGTGTTAGCAATAGCCAATTTAATCTTGATGTTTCCAATCTTTTTCTGGCTCCACGATTGGAGATAGGATGCTAGGCTCCTATACAGTGCATCAAGGCGTTTGAATGGGTCCACAATAGCCACATCGCACACCCATCCCTCCTTAACTGCGTCCTCAAAGCCTTCGAATTTCAGCCAAAACAACTCGAACCTGCACCTCCGCTTCGGCCTCACCACCGCACTAAGGGAAAGGTGTAAGGCGGTGTGATCTGAGATATTACTAGACAACGCCTGTAATATACAATCCGGGTAGAGGATGCTCCAGTCGACAGAGGCCAAAGCCCTGTCAATGCGTGTCATCGTGGGGATTGCTCTCTCATTTCTCCAAGTGTACAATCTGCCGTGTAAGTAAAGGTCCCGCAGCTCGTGTGTGTGGACAAAAGTCCTGAAGCGGCTCATCATGTTCCTATTCAGGTTTGTGTTATTCTTCTCATCAGCTGCGAGAATCATATTGAGATCTCCAACTACAATCCACGGCCCAGGACATAGCTGGCGTCTCTCCGCCAGCTCTCGAAGGAATTGAATTTTCTCTGTGTCTGTTTGCGGCCCATAAACTACTGACAACCACCAGCTTTTATTCTCCTTTGTCTTGACCTCACCTGTCAATGTGTGTGCATCCATGCTGATATGAGATCTCATCGGAACCGTATGGCCTGACCACTTACACCTACGCGCATCATCTAAACCCAGCTGCCTCGATCAAGGCACCGGACCGTGAGCTGGGAGCACAAACCAGTTCAGCAGCCCCCAACATAGAACGATGCGCACTCTCAGAAGATGATGCCGCCATCTTCTTCTCAACCATCTTGTGGAGAGATCAACACAATAAACTTTCCGGGGCCTGCCGTAGACATCGCTAGACAGCAGACGACACAACCAATCTGTGTGCGTCCATGATCCTGCGTCCAACGGGAAGACTCCGCTGCACCGCGCCAGCGAGACCCGCCCTTGTTGACACGATAGATGCCACGCCACATCACCACACAATCCTCCCAGCCAGCCCTGCTCCAAAAGGATGCCCTCGGGAGGGAGAACGGCATATAACGTTGTCGATCTGTTAGATCCATATCCAGGGTTTTCCCCAGAGCAGTCGGAGCGAAGGGGCGAGTACTGCAATTACGACTCCTTCAACAAGGGAACGACGCCTAATCGCCGCAATCATCCACCATGATCTTAGTCGGCTCGGTTTTTATCGGCAGTCCCACCCCACCGAACTCAAAGTTGACTAGAGCCCTGCGGAGCCGTGCCATGCATGGAGGAGCACACAACCACCGGACCACCGACAGAGGGCCACCAGCAGCCCACACCTACCCTCTACGCACCACCGGTCGGGCAAAAACCAACCGGCGACAGATCTAGGCGGGATCCCAGACACACTGTCCACCGCATCCGCACACCAATTAGCCTCCTCATGGATGTGCCTAGGGTTGAAGCAAAAGCCGCCGCAAGACCAGGGGCGCGGCCCCGGCCCCTGCGCTCGACAACCTCTATTTATGCTACCCCAAACAGCCAAGGGAGTCTCCGTCGCATCTTCCAACCTCCAGGACTAATCGACACCGGGCCCCGCGGCTACCGCCCACGCCCACGGCAGCGGCGGCAGGGGAGCCGCCATGGCGTGTACTCTTGGCGGCGCAGTTCTTCCGCCCCGGTGGCGCCCTGGGGACGACATGGGAGCGATGAGGGACGAGGGAGAGGAGAGGGGACGCGAGCGGGCGGTGGTGGAGGAGAGCCTAGCGACGACGACATAGGGAACATTTCTTTCTAGAGAGGCTAAAGTATCACTACCAGAAATCAAAATTTTGTTTAATTCTAAAATTTTGTGCCTTGAATGTTCCTTCTCGGAACTTCGGTTTAACATTATCCTACGCCAAGTGCTGAGAGAAATTACTTTAGAAAACACAAACATTCGGCAAAAAGTGTCTTAAAAGAGTGTGTTTTGAACAATACTAGACGAACAAGCGCGTTTCGTCGCGCCGCCTGCATGGCTTTGTCACATAGTTTGACATTTGTGGTATATTTACGAAGCCGTGTAACGCTTCTAATTTTATATTGTTAGTGTCTCTTCTCTAGCAGCCGACCTCTTCTTTGAAAAGGTGGTCACATGACCGATCGGAGGATGAAATGCAATTTCCGAGTTAGTTAGAGAGCATTAAAGTTTTGCAGGTAATCGGTGAAGATAACACGTTCCTACAGACTCCAGTTGAGAGCTCGGATAAAGATAGCATTTTTTCAAAATTATTTCTCTTCAATACTATCGTTTTATCAGAATCCAAGATACATATATCCAAAACTAATAAATTCATTGAATCGTTTGCTCTTGAATGCACATTACTCAGGTATTGGACTTTTCTGCATGACTATACTTTTGTTATATCATACAATAATGTTGAGCAACAGAAAATCCTAAGTTTGGAAACTAATAAATCAAATAATTTGGTTATGGTATCTGGAACATCAGTTCCTAAAATGCAAGACATGGCACAATTTAGGAATTTCCAAGGTACTCCAAAACTGTTCAAGAATGATGCACCACGTGCACCACGTTCAGCTACAATTGGCATTCTGTACCTGAATGGTGTTAGGAGAGAATTTTCTTTTGAAAGCTACATATTCATCACGAACAGAAACATCTTGCACCATTACCTGCTTAATTGAGGGAACTGTGAACTTATCAGGACTTGTATATATCTGGAACAATATCTTTGGCCGTTTGACCATACTACGATGGAATCAATTCATCAACCAAGCATGTTTTCTCTCTCCATGGAATTTGGACAATGTACCACAAGTTAAAGTGCATTTTACCTGAACATAATTTTTATTCTTCTTCTATGAAATTCAAATTTGGTAAAAACTGTCGTGTACGGAGCCGAAATGGTGTTCAGGCCAGGCACACACATCTGTGGTGAACATCAACGCCACGCCGGTGATTCTTCTTTGTGATACAAAGCGACTTCGGTGATTCTTCTTTGTGATGCATGCAAAAAAACTTTCGTGTGGATTTAAGTGGAGCTTATGAGCACATATCACTCAGAGAATGCAGGCAGGCGGGTTTTCTTTTGTCTTTATTTTCTCATCATGGAGCGAAAATGCTACTCATATTTGTACACCTGTGTCGTTGTATCAGGGGCTTCTCTCGCATAAAAAGAACACGACCGAGGACACCAAACCGGGGAGGCATCTACAGTTAAAGCCCATCGATGATAGATCGTACCACAAAATCACGCAACAAAGACACCTAGCTGAACATAAGATATAAACTAACATTGACATAGACTACCGTCCCTATGAAACCACACTGGGTATTTAACACAAGGAAATACCTCTGAATTCATATACACTCACGGGATGTCTTACCTCATCATCAGATTCGGCTACATACAGAGTACATAGTTATACATAGACAATATATAAAGGTGCAAAACGTCCAAAGCAATGCAAGGCGCGACCTTCTGACGTACACCAAGCCCAAGGAAACATCGAGCGCATCATTGCCTAACGCACAGCTTGGAGGCAATTTTGTCCAGTTATTACATCCACAGTCCCAGCAAGGGCCCATGAAAACAACACATTAGCAATAATATTACCGCCCCTCTATGCCGTCTTGTCTGACTTATTGTCGTCCAGCTTCTTCTTTGACGAGGACTTCCTGTAGCAGTAGAGCATGTAAGAAATAAAGATGAATCGACTGGCAGCATGAAAATATCTTGGCGGGTAAGTGGACACTAACTTTCCTTTGAACGATGAATCGACAATGATGGCTGACCATCGTCGCCGATATCTCCAGCCTTTATCAACATCACTGGAAGTCTCCTTCTCTGGAGTCTCCTGAAGGAACACAATATAGGGAAATAAACAGCTAAAAAACACATTTAAAGCAGTAAGCACCAAACCAAACCGAGTTTAAAAAAAGTATCAAACTAAACTCGAAATAAAGAACAGTTGTATTGAGCCATGAGGTAACACTTCATAGGAGCACTTCAAGATTCCAATGGCTTGCCAAAATGCAGAACTTCAATACGATAGAGATTAGGGAACACAACACCCTGCCCCCAACTGCTAAGCTATTCTGGAGAGCAGAAAAATCAAATGCATAACTGCTAACTTTCTAAGATATTCTGGAGTGCAGAAAACTAAATGCCTGACTGCCAAGCTATTCTGGAGAGCAAAAAAATCAAATAGCTGACTAATAGAGGCACGGAATTTAGAAAGTGTTGTACTAATAACCTAAACTATTTGGAAAATGGCCTGAGATAAAGATTTTATTCGTATTCGCTTGGTGTTATTGTCAACTATTTCCGAAAACAATGAACCAACTGAATAACCAATAAATTAAGTAGGATCTGGAAGAACCTTCTACCATGACTGCTACACATGTATTTATGTGAAGATTTAAAAATATATGTCATTAGCTGGTACATAATATAATTCTTAGTATCCGCAAGGACATGCCAGCATGGGAGTAACTATTGCAAGACCTTTATGTTCGTAGAAATTCTTGGTATGCACATGTATTACTCTTAAGATGGCATATACTTTCTAACATTGAAAATTTGCACAATAATCCAGTACACCTTTTCCTTTGCGGGAAATTCAACCAATCTTGTGATAATCAACATTTTAGGTCAATATGTTTATAGGTTGTATAACCTCCTCAAACACCTTGTTAGTAACACACATAGATCAAACTTACAACATGGAAAGCATCTTAAAATTGAAGGATGATTTTTATTAATCCACTCTTACACAATTCCATAAGGCCTAACAAAAATGTGCATATTGTCGTGGGATAATCACGGCAGACGTTACCGGGGGTAACTTATCCTGGGGCAATTCGACTCTAGTGTTTGGGAGAGGGTTTTGCTCAGGGGAAATCATGGTGATAAACGATCTGGTAGTCGGCAATCAAGTCGCCGAGTCTCCGATCTAGGTTTATTATCTCAACTCTGATATTACAAGGGATACTCGAACAACTATTAAAACTCGTGTGTAATCTAACCCTAGGAGCCGGCTTATATAATATCCGCCCCCCTGGCCTCCTATCCAAGGCACACTCGGAGTCCTACCTGGGCACCGCTTACAAACCCTAAGTTTCCTTATCGAAACCCACAATCCGGGTTACGAGGCCTACACTCTTGGGCCTTCTAGAAACTCCTTAAGCCGGGTCTTGCGCAGCTCCCTTTGGGCCGAGTTACACCTTGGCGTTAGCCTACCGGGTTATCATCCCTCCATCAGTAGTCCCCAGAATAGCTTGGGCTTCACGGGATCCTCCTTGAAGCGCATGCTATTCCCTGCAAAAATAACAAACATACAAGTTCATAAAAGACCGGGTTAGGTTGCTTTGATAAACAGCTAGGCCTAACTCCACAGGTGGTCCATATAACAACCCGGCTTTCTCCGAGCCCAACATCGTTTCCCGGGTCAACACTCCGAGGAAAACACAGAAGACCCGGCTCAATTTGTTCGCTAGTTAATCCGGATATTGCGGAGACGATTTGCTCTGATCCTTTCCGGATATCACGCACAATCACTTAATCACTTATCCCAATAAATCCGGGCGGGTATCCTTCCCCGAAATTTTTGGTTCCCGCTCCTTAGGCCTAGGTTTCCCCACCCGCACCTATAAATTGGTGCCTCAAGGGTAACCCTAGGTCAAGCGCTCCATTTCCCCCATCATCTCCTTCATCTCTCTCGGTGCTCCCTTGCTCGAGCTCAACGCCGCGCCGCCACGGAGCCCACGGGGGAGCAGCCGGGAGTGAGCCGCCGCAGCCTGCGCTCTGCTTCCGCCCGCGCCGCGCCGCCGTCGACCACCGCCATCGCGCCCTCGAGCTGTGCACCGGAAGATCCAGAGGGCCACCGCAACTGCACCATCTGCCGCCGCCGCGCTCTCCTCCAGTCCCCGCCGGTGAGTCCCCTTCTTCCATGGATTTTACCCTTAAGCTTTGCTCGAATTTAGATTAGATCTAGGTCCGCTTCATAGATGGTTTTCTTGTTCCGCAATGATTGGGTAGTCCATGTTCCGTTCCTTCTCAATCAATGTGTAAACTAGATCAATAGCATATCTCCATTACTTGTGGTCACTAATTTCTCTGTAAATCTCTAAGTTTTAGATCCAATCTGCCAAAATTCTCTGTAATTGCTCTTTGATACTCGGATAATCCATAATTTCTGGGTCTTTTAATTGCTTACACTCTGCACATCCGCTTCCTGTTTTGTAGACTACGCACATGGCACCCAAGGTCAATGCTAAGACTAAGGGAAAGCAGCCGGCGAAAGCAAGGTCGACTCAATCCATATCCGCCAACTGGGCAAGGTCCACCGTGACCAAGGCAAAGTTGGACGAGCTCGCTGAATCGGGCGTCCTTCCTTCCCAAGAGGATATTCATTGGCGAGTCCCGGGGGATGAGACCCGGCCTTCCCCAGCTACCGGTGAGGTAATCTGCTTTGTCGAGCACGTGATCCGGGGATTCCGTCCCCCGGGTCACTCTTTTTTCCGTGAGCTACTTAGCCACTATGGCCTCTGAGTCTTTGACATAGGACCCAACTCCATGTTAAATATCACCCATTTTATCGTTCTCTGCGAATCATATCTATGTGTCCCCCCAAATCTTTCTCTGTTTCTCGAGTTGTTCCAATGTAAACCATGCCGCAAAAGCAGCGACGGGGCCCTCTTGGCTTGTGGTGGGTATCCATTCAGAGGCAGAAGAACTCGTTGATGCCGACTCTGAGCCTCAACTCCCACGTCAAGTGTCGCACCCGGACTTCTAGAGGATACTCGCAGTTCCGTTGAACAGTAGATGATTGGATTACGGGGCTTACCGGCACCCGCATCTCTTACGAGTAGGCCAACACACATATGTGTGACAACCAACCCCTACTGTTCATCGTCTACGTAAACCATCCCATAGAAATCAGGATACTACCATTGACGTACTTCATACCATACACACATGGTACGTCAACGGCGTTTAACAAAATGATAACACAACATATCTCTAAGACACAAATAAATAGAAATAAGTTGCAAATAGCTCTCACTAGAGCAGAGATAGCAAATACAATCATCCAGAGGACACATGTCCCAACATAACATCATTACATCTCAGCGGAAGCATTCAAAAGGTCTGAGTACAGACAAATCCAAATAGGCTTAGGAAGCCGGAAACGAAAAGACGGAGCCCATCCACGATGTCTCGGGTCCTGCCCGGGTCCGCTATCTACTCGTCAGCAGCCTCGTCAAACTCCACGTAGTAGCCATCACGGGGATCCTCGTAAGCGTAGTCTGCAGAAACCACAGCCCCAAAGGGGTCAGTACATAAACGTACTGGCAAGCAAGACTCACAGTTCACCAAAGGGTACCCCACAACATCAAGCACAGATGCTTTGGGTTCAACGGAAGAAAGGGGAATACAAAAGATACGGCAGCTGGCTGCACTAACCAACTACAGAACATGATACAACTTCCGGCTAACAGAAAGGGATAAGATAGCGTATCGTAACCAACTATAACTAACCACCAAACAAACCCATCCTGGATCTCGCCCCTTATCCAAAGAAGCAATCCGAGGATAACTCACACAGTTGGATTAATGATGGATCAAGTTATTGTGGCAATAAGGCTATTACTAGTCAAGTTATCATTAGTTAGGTGTAAGTTGTTCTGAGTACTTGTTAGCCAGTACTTTCACCAAGTTAACCATAACCGCGGAAAACACGGCTTCTCGAGAAGATTTATCCCTGCAGGGGTGCACCAATTTGTCCGTACACGTAAGAATAACCCGCCAGATGGAATGCCTCCCACCAAGCAGGGCACTCAACACAACTCAACTCTTCTCCGCATCAAGCCCAAAGAACCCCGTGCAATTGAGCGCACGGCTAATCAAGCCCCACGAAGAAAAGGGGACCCTCATAGCACTCTAAGAACGTGTCTCCCTAAATGCCGACTACAAAAGTTCCACCCTGGTACCAAGGGTTCGCACCTGCATATGCATGCGGCAAATGGAAAACCCGAACTAAATGAGGCGATTTGGACGAGATGCGAATCGAATCAAATTGAGGGGGGCGCCCATACACGCTTCCCACATGCGGTTAGTGCGCTCATCATGGATCAGGAGACAAGACCCTTTTCCTAATTAGGGTCGACACTAGCAGGCCTCAAAACCACGCAGGGCCTCCTGCCGGTGCCTTATCAACAAATTATTATTACCTCAAACATTAACAGGTTGATTGTTTAAACATCGAGCCCCAGAACATAATAGAAAATATAGTAACAGAATGTAACGGTTAACAGACTCGAGCAAAACAACCCTAAGAATGCTAGTAAGACACGTGCACAAGCAACGGGGTTTTAGGTGTGGAGGTGGGGGCTATATCAGGGTTAAAGGATAACATGTGATAGGATCGAACATAAGCAACGATTCATAGGGCTAGCAGAATAGACAACGGAAAGTATCGGTATCCAATGTTGAAAGGAACACAATGGTTCATGTGAGTGAATACTTGCCTGCAAACTCAGTAGCCTGGTACTGGGCTAACTCCTCAGAAGGGGTGTCGTAAACCTCGTCTGTCTCAACGTCGTCGTCTATTCGAGAAGAAGCAAACAAACAACGCAAAGAGACAAACAATCAATAACATGGCATAATGCACAATCATGGGATGATGCATGACCATTTAATTGATGCATCAAAATAAACTAGTTGACATGGTAACAACATGATTAAATGGACCCACATGCAATTTGAGTTGCATATGAAAAGCCCATGAATTATGGTTGAAACAATTGTTTTACAACTAACCAATAAGTGATAGTGGATTAGTATGATGCATGGATGAGGAAAACAGAAAAATAACAACAATAGAAACAATTTAAAATAAGGTTTACCAAGTTTAGAAATTTATTCATTAAGTTAGGGAATTTTGGTTACTTAAAGGTGTTACACAAGTATTTGTTGTTTTCACCAATTCAAATTGTTCAAAACAGATAGCAAAATTCACATTTGAAAAGAACACAAAATTTTAAGTGGATTACATGTTTCAATTATTGAAAAAGGAATTACAATGATTTAATTATGAATTAAACAAGTTTAAACAAGATTTAAATGAATTTAAAACAAGTATGAATTTATTTGAATTTTTATTTGTTCAAAACATTAATTCAAATTCATATTTGAAAAGTTTATACTTTTCTAGTTTGAAAACATGTTTTATAAGTTCAAAAATAATTTAATTTGAGCAAGTTATGAATTTAGCAAATTTAAATGATTTAAACAAGGTTTAAATTATTTAACCAATTTTAATTATTCAAAACATATTTATATTTGAAAAGGTGGTTTAAAATAGGATGGAAAACATATTTTATTTATGTTATTTGGATTAAGTATGAATTAGTTATGCAATTAATCAAATTTTAAAGGAATTGATTGACTTTGAAATTTGAATGCATTTGAATTATTCAAAACATAATACAAATGGTTTAACTAGGTATAGAATTAGATTTGGTTCAACAAACATATTTTATTTTTATTATTTGGATTTGTAATTTAAAAGTTATTAGCAATTTAAAAACAGGGACCAATCTGTGAAGAAAAAGGACTTAATTTGAAAAAGAAAAAAGTTGAAAAACGTTTTTCACTCTGCGGTGGCTAGCCCTAGCCACTGACAGAGGGCCCCTGGGCCGCGTGGCGCTCACGTGGCAGCAGCGGCCACTGGCAGGTGGGGCCTGCCTGTCAGCAGCCCAGCGAAAAAATGTTGGGGTTTTATTCGCGAGCGCCAAGGCTCGAACCCGCGTCTCACGAGGGCGCGCAAGTGTTGCAACCAGTGCGCTGCGAATTCAGTTTTGACAGAATAGGGGGCGCAGCTAGGTTAACATTCAGATGAGTTAACTGAACCTTTTTCTCTGCAGGTTTCGTTTCTGAAACTGACAGAAGGCACGGCTGGCCGGCGGCGAGCTGGCGTGGTCGCTGTGCTGCCGTGGACGTTGATGTGGTGCTGCGATGCGTGCTCGCGCTTGCGATGCAGAGAGGATAGAGAGGAGGTGGAGATGGGTAGCTCACCGTGAGGGAACGGGGGGTGGTGATCGACGGCGAGGTGGACGACGGTGGCGACAGCTGCGAGGACGGCGACGGCGATCTAGCAGGTCTCCGGCGTCGTGGAGGTGTCGAGGACGTAGAGGAAGCTGCGGGGGACTGATCCCTGTGGCTAACCAGGGAGGAGGAGCACTGCAACGGCGGCGAGCATCGTGGGTTCAGAGAGTGGAGCTCCGGTGAGGTTCAGAGAGGGGAATTCCGGGCAGAGAGAGGGCAGCGACGGCGAAAAAGAGGGAGAGGGTGGAGCAGGTGGTCTAGGGCTCGAGGGGGGGAACCCTAGGGGGTTTTATAGGGGCGTAGGGGCAACAGTGGCCGTTGCTGCGCTACCGCGGCGACCTGGCCTCGCCGGATGGCTGCCGTACCGCGAGAAGACCATCGAAGGGGTACGGGCCGTGGAGAAGTGGTGGGCTGGTGGGCGCAGCCCAGCTGGCTTGCCCTTCTCCCTCCGTTTCTGTTTTTTTTTTGGTCTGTTACTTTTTTTTGCTGAATAGAAAATAGGAAGAAATAGATAAGGTTAGGGGTTTAGAAAATTTCGAAAAAAAAATTGTGTAAATTAGTTATTACAACAGCAATAAATTGCCAACTTTGGTTTTTCAAAGATTTCAACTTAAATTGCTGTTTGGAAATTGTTTGAAATTTGAAAGAATTTTGAGATTAAGAGATTTATTGAAAACAAGATTTAAATGGTTTGAACCTTAAAGTTTAATTGAAACAAAAATATTAGCATTGTGTTGTAAATATCATTAAACCCAAAAGGTTGCTGTTTGGAAAAATGTGATTTGAATTTTGAATGCAATTTGGATTAAGTGGATTATTAAAGAACAATTTAATAGTTGAGCTTTTTATTTTTCATGGAAACAATTGGATGTTTTATTTGAACCTTTTATTTGGAAAGTTGTAACATAACAAGTATGAACAAAACATTTGAATGTTGTTTGAATTTCAATTGTGAAAACAAATAAAAACAGATGCAAACAAAAGGAAAACAAATGGAAACAATGCAAACAAAGTAATGAGTATGATGACATGATGCAAAAACTTTAATAAAACAAGAAACAAACATTCTAAATGGAAGTTTTCATACTTGGGATGTTACAAAACGCCCCCCCTTGAAGGAATCGCGCCCCGAGATTCCTACTGAGAAAGGAAAAGGTCCGGATACTTCTTGCGAAGATCCTCTTTGGTCTCCCACGTTGCCTCTTTATCGGAATGATGGGACCACTGCACTTTCAAGAACTTGGTGCTCTTGTTGCGAGTCTTACGCTCGGTCTCATCGAGAATACGAATAGGGTGCTCCTCATAAGATAGATCATCTTGCAGTTCAATGGAATCATGATCAACTGCACGATCTGGATCTTTGAAACACCTCTTGAGTTGTAACACGTGAAACACATCGTGCACCTTGGATAGTTTTTCTGGAAGTTCAAGGCGATAGGCATTTTCCGCACGCCTTGAGATAATGTTGAAAGGACCAATGTATCTTGGTGCAAGCTTTCCTTTCACACCAAAACGATGAGTGCCTCTGAGGGGAGTTACACGGAGATATGCTTTGTCACCAGGTGCATAAATCATATCCCTGTGCTTGCTGTCATAGTAGCTTTTATGACGAGACTGAGCAATCTTGAGATTGTCACGAATGATGTGAACTTTCTCTTCGGCTTCCTTAACAATGTCAGGGCCTAAGAGTGAACGTTCACCAGCTCCAGACCAATCGATTGGACTCCTGCATCTGCGGCCATTGAGAGCTTCAAATGGTGCCATGCCTAGGCTTGCCTGGAAGCTGTTGTTGTAGGAGAATTCAGCATATGGAAGGCAATCCTCCCATTTCATGCCAAAGGAGAGACCACATGCTCTGAGCATATCCTCGAGAATCTGATTGACTCTTTCGACTTGCCCTTGAGACTGAGGGTGATAAGCTGTGCTGAACAGAAGTTTGGCGCCCAAAGCTTCTTGAAAGCTTTTCCAGAAATGAGAAGTGAATATGCTTCCATGGTCTGAGCTTATTTCAAATGGAACACCATGAAGAGGAACAATCTTTGCTGTGTTGAGATCTGCTAACTGACTAGCTGAGATTGTTTCTTTGACAGCAAAGAAGTGAGCTACTTTAGTGAGACGATCAATGACAACGAAGATTGCATCGTTGCCCTTCTTGTACTTTGGAAAACCAGTGACGAAGTCCATTTCAATCATGTCCCACTTCCACTCAGGGATTTTCAGAGGTTGGAGAAGACCGACTGTTTTCTGATGGACTGCCTTAACACGTTGACAAACGTCGCATTCAGAAACGTATTGAGCAATTTCACGTTTCATGCCAGGCCACCAATACAGTGTTTTGAGATCCTGGTACATCTTTGTACTTCCAGGGTGGATGGAGAGAGGAGTTTCATGAGCCTCCTTGAGAATGACATCTTTGAGACTTTGAACTTGAGGAACTGCAATGCGTCCTTAAAAGAACACAGTTCCTTTGTCATCAATTGAGAAGGACTTAAATTTCTCCTTGCCTTCTTTGATGTGTTCTACCATCTTCTTGATTTCAGCATCACGAAGTTGTTCAGAACGAATCTTGTCCTCGAGAGTTGGACTGGCTGTCAAGCTTGCAAGATAGCCTTGAGGAACAAGACCAAGGTTCAGCTTCTGGAATTCTTCATGAAGTGGAGGTTGGCTTTCCATGATCATGAGATTATTGCAATACGACTTGCGACTGAGAGCATCGGCCATAACATTAGCCTTGCCTGGAGTGTAAGAAATGGTGAGATCAAAGTCTTTAATCTTTTCAATCCATCTCCTTTGCCTGAGGTTTAGATCTGGTTGAGTGAAGATGTATTTCAGACTCTTATGATCGGAAAAGATTTCAGTGCGATTACCCAACAAGTATTGTCTCCATTTCTTGAGGGCAAACACAACTGCTGCAAGTTCAAGGTCATGTGTGGGATAGTTTTGCTCATGTGTGTTCAACTGACGTGAAGCATAAGCCACAACTTTACGTTATTGCATAAGAACTTCACCTAGACCTTGGAGAGATGCATCACAGAATATCTGGAAAGGTTTGGTAGTATCTGGGCCAACCAGAACTGGTGTAGAAGTGAGTTTAGTCTTCAGGAGATTGAAACTTTCATCACATTGTGGAGACCAAACGAACTTCTTGTCCTTCTTTGTGAGATCAGTGAGAGGTTTGGCAATCTTGGAAAAGTTTTGGACGAAACGACGGCAATAGCTAGCCAAACCAAGAAAACTTCTAACTTGCTTCACCGTCTTAGGAGGTTTCCAATCAACAATTGCCTTAACCTTTTCTGGATCAATGGCTATGCCCTTGGCAGAGATGATATGACCAAGGTAAGCAACTTCTGGAATCCAGAACCCACATTTGGAGAATTTAGCATACAGACGATGCTCGCGAAGCTTCATGAGAGTGAGACGAAGATGTTCTCCATGCTCTTCCTCAGATTTTGAGTAGACCAGAATGTCATCGAGATATACCACAACGAACTTGTCGAGGTATTCATGGAAAACAGAATTCATGAGTCGAGAGAACGTCGCCGGTGCATTGGTTAGACCAAAGGACTTGACGGTGTATTCATATAGACCGTACCGAGTGGTGAAAGCTGTTTTTGGAATATCTTCCTTTCTGATATTTATTTGATGTAACCCATTCTCAAGTCCAACTTGGAGAATATTGAGGCTCCAGCAAGTTGATCAAAAAGATCATCGATACGAGGAATTGGATACTTGTTTTTGATGGTTTTCTCGTTAAGAGGACGATAGTCAACAACGAGTCTCTTTGTGTGATCCTTCTTCGCAACGAACAGAGTTGGGCAACCCCAAGCCGAGGAACTAGGTTGAATGTAACCTTTTTCCATGTACATATTGATTTGCTCCTTTAACAGTTTCAGTTCAGGAGGAGCTATCTTGTATGGATGCTTAGAGATTGGAGCAGTACCTGGTTCAAGCTCGATCACGAACTCAACTGCTCTGTCCGGAGGCATCCCTGGCAACTCTTCTGGAAAGACGTCAGGGAATTCACAAACCACCAGAACATTTTCAAGTAGAGGTAGAGGTTTTGCATCGAGGGTGTACAGCTGAATGGAACTTGATTCATTTGGAGAATAGACTATCTGGCCAGAGGGGTGGAACAGAGTTATTGACTTTTGAGCACAGTCAATCGTAGCTTTATTAGCTTTCAACCAATCCATACCAAGAATGACATCAATGTCAGAACTTCCCAGCAACATGAGTGAAGCAAGGAAAATGTGGCCTCCAATTAGGATTTGATTGTCCTTACTTATCTTGGAAGTCAACATTTGAGATCCCGGTGAGTGAACAGTGATTTGATTGCTTAGTGGAACCACCATTAGGTTGTTTGTTGTTTCAAAGATCTTTGACACAAAAGAATGCGATGCTCCGGTATCAAACAACACTTTAGCTGGAAAAGAGTTTACGGGTAATATACCGAGAACGACGTCAGCAGCTTCCTCAGCTTTGTCGATCTTGACATGATTCACCCTTGCGGTCCTCCCGACAGGCCTGTTGTTGGAGTTGAAGGCTTTAGCCGGGGGAGCACGCACCATTGCCTGGTTTGTGTTGGGGCTATTCTGCAATTTTTAAAAGGATTAAAATTGTTCCAGGGGCTTAGTTGCGATTTTTTTTTTCAGAAAGGCCCTGTGAGTTTTGTTACGCAGTGCCAGTGTGCACTGGGTCACTGCCCGTGGGCCAGCACCCATCTCTCGCTTGCGTGGCCGTGCGTGTGTGTGCTCGCGTGGCCACCACGTCGCTGACGTGTGGGGGCCAGCGTGGCTGCGTGGCAGCGAAGCAAAAAGGTGGGATTTAATCCCGCGAGGGGGGGACTCGAACCCTCGCCCTCGGGTGCGCGTGCGCGGTGCGTGTGCCACTGGGCTGTCGCTGCGGATCGTGATAGGAACGATGCTCGTGGGGTTTTGAGGTGCATCTGGCCTGTTAACTGAAAAACTGAACAAAAAGTTCAGTCTTTCTGAACGTGACGAGGAGACGGTGGTCGCCGGTGGCGATTGCTGCGTGGCTGCACTTCTGCTGCGTGCGTGCGAGGGTGCAGAAGGGTGTGTGATGCGCGGGACCTCGCGGTGCAGAGAGGGACAGAAGGAGGGGGATGCGGGGCTCACCGAGGGCGCTCGACGTCGCTGTGAGGTGCGGTGGTCGACGGCGACAGGCAGCTCGGCGGCGGCGATCGGGTGCTGCTCGAGCCCTTCCCTGGAAACGAGGAGGAAGAGGGGGGCTCGGGGGTCCCGTTCCCGCGTACTGAGAACCCCGACAGCGACCGCAACCTCTACCCCACCCACGATCAAGCTCCGGCCATGGCGATTGCAGAAATTCAGAGAAGAAACAGCAAGAGAAGGGAGGGGATCCGAGATGGAGGAAGAGGAATGGCGGCGGCTGGGAGATGGAGGAGGGAGAGGAGAGCTAGGGCACAGCCCCGGGAGGTAGATATAGGGGAGGAGGTGGCGGGTGAGCTCCTGCAGGTGGGGGAGCTCCCTCCTCTCTCTGTCTCCGTATAGAGGAGGACGAAAGGGACAGGTGGGGAGGCTTGGGCCTCGGGGTTGTAGGTGGAGGTAGCTGCCTCTGCGTGCACTTGTCAGTGTAGTGCCCCGTCTGCTTGCACTTGTAGCAAGTGACGACACGAGGAGGCCCTGGCCTTGGCTGCCCCATCGAAGCCCTCTGATCATGCATCTGAGCAGGGTTGGGTGGGCGGGGAGCGAAGCCTGGAGAAGTTTGGGCGTATGGAGCCCGAGTGACAGCACCATTTGGCACCCAGATGCGGCGCTTCTGCGGAGGGGTGGTCATGTTTGAGGAGGAACCACCCTCACGCGAGTGCTTCCGAGACTCCTCGAACGCCTTGCGCCCATTTTCCTCATTGAGCGCGGTGTTCACGAGCTCCTCGAAGTCTTTGGCCTTGATGTTGGTGAGGGCGTACTTGAGTTCCGGGTTAAAACCTCTGCGGAACCTTGCCATCTTCTTAGCCTCAGTGGACACCTCATCACCAGCGTAACGAGCGAGGCGATTGAACTCACTCTGATAGCCAATGACGTCCAGCTTGCCCTGCTTGAGTGAGCAAAACTCTTCACGCATCCTTTCCATGAGACCATCTGGAATGTGGTGCATCAGGAAGGCTTCCTTGAAACAACCCTAGGTGATTGGATAGCCAGCTCTCATGGTCTGGTAATTTTCCCACCAAGTAGCTGCCTGACCCTTCAGCAGATAGGATGCATACTTGACCTTGTCTTCCTCAGCAACGTGAGCAATCTCCAGAGCCCTAGCTATCTCACTGATCCAGTCATCAGCATCCAGAGGCTCGCGTGTTGCCACGAAAGCTATTGGGCCCAGACTGAGAAACTCCTTGATACTGACTCGTGGAGCATTCTGGTTGTTGTGCTGGTTAGTCTGGAACTGGGCCATCTGTGCCATGACTTGGGTCATCTGAGTCAACAGCTCCGTGATTGGCGGTGGCTCAGGCGGGGTGTTCCTTGTTGGCGGCATCCTGAATAGACATGCATTTTAGCACAACAACAGAAAAGGATAGACTTGGAAACCGAAAGAGAGATTATTCCGACGCATGAATAGATAACCAACAGGTACATCATCACATGTTCAAATACATCAGAATATCCAACACACCACAAATGGTTCGAATGCCAAAGGATAACTAAACATAGCTAAGAATGGATACATCGGTACCCCCATGCTCATCACGCAGGACGGCGACTAGGAGTACGGCGAGAGGTACGGTGAGGAGCACGCCCACGAAAGTAGGTAGAACGACGATCCACATAGATCTTTCGTGGTCTGAGAGCGACTCTAGGTGTGGTGAAGTACATAGCGTCGACTCCCTGTGCTCCAAAGCGTGGAATCCCAGTGTAACCAGCACCGAGGTTGAGGAGTGGACCTCTGATCGGCTCGTAACCTCCAGCATCTGGCAGACGACGACCAACTGGCTGATCGAAACGTGCAAAGCGCTCGTCTCCAACAAAGTCTGTGGTGTACGTCGCCAGACGAGTCAAAGCAAGGTAGAGCTGCTCTCTGACTGAAGCCAACTCCTGAGATAGTGTGCTGGCATCTGCGTCACTGTGCCTCACAAACTGAGCGGTGGTGTGCAGCCTGGAGTTATCATGCTCGTAGACATCCAAGTTGTCGTAGAGAGTGAAGTGAGCTCCCTCCGAAGTGATGTAACCACGGGGAATGTGGCGATAGATAGAATCGTCAAATCCCCAGTAGTCAGCACGAAGGACGGTGAGACTCACATAAGCTGCCTGCTGCACAGCCATATCCACTATGGAACCTACTGCCTCGTAGCGGTGGACCACGCTCATGCATTCATCTGACAGAATGTAGACGATAGCCTGGTAGTAGGTCTGGTCAAACTCTCGCTGCTGCTCGTAGACCTGGTACTCTGGTGCCCAACGGAACCCCAGATAAGTGACCATGTCTCTCAGCATCTCCGGATAACCGGCGGTGCTCTCGCAACGAGTCATCCGAACCACCTGCGGGTAGAACCTGAGATCCATACGCCTCCGTTCTCAATCATGAGTAGGCAACATGATAAATCATGTCACAACCACCTCCATTCCTATGGACTAGTAGATATAACTATCCTAGAGAAACCAGGATACGTGAAAACCTAACTTGAAAGTTTAGATGAGAAGAGAAAACAACGTTGCACTTCCTTACTAGAAAAGGGAGGGTGGGTGGGGAAAGAAATAAAATGGCAGAATTCCGAGTCTCACGTTTCATTTTTCCTATATAGCTACAAAATAGTTTCTAGACTCAACTGCGACCAGTAAAAAGGGATCCTACAGGCAGACAGGCTCTGATACCATTTGTCGCACCCGGACTTCTAGAGGATACTCGCAGTTCCGTTGAACAGTAGATGATTGGATTACGGGGCTTACCGGCACCCG
Organism: Alopecurus myosuroides; assembly: GCA_028641055.1. Classification (NCBI taxonomy): domain Eukaryota; kingdom Viridiplantae; phylum Streptophyta; class Magnoliopsida; order Poales; family Poaceae; genus Alopecurus; species Alopecurus myosuroides. The sequence goes on along the minus strand of JAPCYS010001697.1, from coordinate 285,083 downwards.
CATCTCTTACGAGTAGGCCAACACACGTATGTGTGACAACCAACCCCTACTGTTCATCGTCTACGTAAACCATCCCATAGAAATCAGGATACTACCATTGACGTACTTCATACCATACACACATGGTACGTCAACGGCGTTTAACAAAATGATAACACAACATATCTCTAAGACACAAATAAATAGAAATAAGTTGCAAATAGCTCTCACTAGAGCAGAGATAGCAAATACAATCATCCAGAGGACACATGTCCCAACATAACATCATTACATCTCAGCGGAAGCATTCAAAAGGTCTGAGTACAGACAAATCCAAATAGGCTTAGGAAGCCGGAAACGAAAAGACGGAGCCCATCCACGATGTCTCGGATCCTGCCCGGGTCCGCTATCTACTCGTCAGCAGCCTCGTCAAACTCCACGTAGTAGCCATCACGGGGATCCTCGTAAGCGTAGTCTGCGGAAACCACATCCCCAAAGGGGTCAGTACATAGACGTACTGGCAAGCAAGACTCATAGTTCACCAAAGGGTACCCCACAACATCAAGCACAAATGCTTTGGGTTCAACGGAAGAAAGGGGAATACAAAAGATACTGCAGCTGGCTGCACTAACCAACTACAGAACATGATACAACTTCCGGCTAACAGAAAGGGATAAGATAGCGTATCGTAACCAACTATAACTAACCACCAAACAAACCCATCCTGGATCTCGCCCCTTATCCAAAGAAGCAACCCGAGGATAACTCACACAGTTGGATTAATGATGGATCAAGTTATTGTGGCAATAAGGCTATTACTAGTCAAGTTATCATTAGTTAGGTGTAAGTTGTTCTGAGTACTTGTTAGCCAGTACTTTCACCAAGTTAACCATAACCACGGAAAACACGGCTTCTCGACAAGATTTATCCCTGCAGGGGTGCACCAATTTGGCCGTACACGTTAGAATAAACCGCCAGATGGAATGCCTCCCACCAAGCGGGGCACTCAACACAACTCAACTCTTCTCCGCATCAAGCCCAAAGAACCCCGTGCAATTGAGCGCACGGCTAATCAAGCCCCACGAAGAAAAGGGGACCCTCATAGCACTCTAAGAACGTGTCTCCCTAAATGCCGACTACAAAAGTTCCACCCTGGTACCAAGGGTTCGCACCTGCATATGCATGCGGCAAATGGAAAACCCGAACTAAATGAGGCGATTTGGACGAGATGCGAATCGAATCAAATTGAGGGGGGCGCCCATACACGCTTCCCACATGCGGTTAGTGCGCTCATCATGGATCAGTAGACAAGACCCTTTTCCTAATTAGGGTCGACACTAGCAGGCCTCAAAACCACGCCGGGCCTCCTGCCGGTGCCTTATCAACAAATTATTATTACCTCAAACATTAACAGGTTGATTGTTTAAACATCGAGCCCCAGAACATAATAGAAAATATAGTAACAGAAAGTAACGGTTAACAGACTCGAGCAAAACAACCCTAAGCATGCTAGTAAGACACGGGCACAAGCAACGGGGTTTTAGGTGTGGAGGTGGGGCTATATCAGGGTTAAAGGATAACATGTGATAGGATCGAACAGAAGCAACGATTCATAGGGCTAGCAGAATAGACAACGGAAAGTATCAGTATCCAATGTTGAAAGGAACACAATGGTTCATGTGAGTGAATACTTGCCTGCAAACTCAGTAGCCTGGTACTGGGCTAACTCCTCAGAAGGGGTGTCGTAAACCTCGTCTGTCTCAACGTCGTCGTCTATTCGAGAAGAAGCAAACAAACAACGCAAAGAGACAAACAATCAATAACATGGCATAATGCACAATCATGGGATGATGCATGACCATTTAATTGATGCATCAAAATAAACTAGTTGACATGGTAACAACATGATTAAATGGACCCACATGCAATTTGAGTTGCATATGAAAAGCCCATGAATTATGGTTGAAACAATTGTTTTACAACTAACCAATAAGTGATAGTGGATTAGTATGATGCATGGATGAGGAAAACAGAAAAATAACAACAATAGAAACAATTTAAAATAAGGTTTACCAAGTTTAGAAATTTATTTATTAAGTTAGGGAATTTTGGTTACTTAAAGGTGTTACACAAGTATTTGTTGTTTTCACCAATTCAAATTGTTCAAAACAGATAGCAAAGTTCACATTTGAAAAGAACACAAAATTTTAAGTGGATTACATGTTTCAATTATTGAAAAAGGAATTACAATGATTTAATTATGAATTAAACAAGTTTAAACAAGATTTAAATGAATTTAAAACAAGTATGAATTTATTTGAATTTTTATTTGTTCAAAACATTATTTCAAATTCATATTTGAAAAGTTTATACTTTTCTAGTTTGAAAACATGTTTTATAAGTTCAAAAATAATTTAATTTGAGCAAGTTATGAATTTAGCAAATTTAATTGATTTAAACAAGGTTTAAATTATTTAACCAATTTTAATTATTCAAAACATGAAACAAAATTTATATTTGAAAAGGTGGTTTAAAATAGGATGGAAAACATATTTTATTTATGTTATTTGGATTAAGTATGAATTAGTTATGCAATTAATCAAATTTTAAAGGAATTGTTTGACTTTGAAATTTGAATGCATTTAAATTATTCAAAAAAGAATACAAATGGTTTAACTAGGTAGAGAATTAAATTTGGTTCAACAAACATATTTTATTTTTATTATTTGGATTTGTAATTTAAAAGTTATTAGCAATATTAAAAGAGGGACCAATCTGTGAAGAAAAAGGACTTAATTTGAAAAAGAAAAAGGTTGAAAAACGTTTTTCACTCTGCGGTGGCTAGCCCTAGCCACTGACAGAGGGCCCCTAGGCCGCGTGGCGCTCACGTGGCAGCAGCGGCCACTGGCAGGTGGGGCCTGCCTGTCAGCAGCCCAGCGAAAAAATGTTGGGGTTTTATTCGCGAGCGCCAGGGCTCGAACCCGCGTCTCACGAGCGCGCGCAAGTGTTGCAACCAGTGCGCTGCGAATGCAGTTTTGACAGAATAGGGGGCGCAGCTAGGTTAACATTCAGATGAGTTAACTGAACCTTTTTCTCTGCAGGTTTCGTTTCTGAAACTGACAGAAGGCACGGCTGGCCGGCGGCGAGCTGGCGTGCTCGCTGTGCTGCCGTGGACGTTGATGTGGTGCTGCGATGCGTGCTCGCGCTTGCGATGCAGAGAGGATAGAGAGGAGGTGGAGATGGGTAGCTCACTGTGAGGGAACGGGGGGTGGTGATCGACGGCGAGGTGGACGACGGTGGCGACAGCTGCGAGGACGGCGGCGGCGATCTAGCAGGTCTCCGGCGTCGTGGAGGTGTCAAGGACGTAGAGGAAGCTGCGGGGGACTGATCCCTGTGGCTAACCAGGGAGGAGGAGCACTGCAACGGCGGCGAGCATCATGGGTTCAGAGAGTGGAGCTCCGGTGAGGTTCAGAGAGGGGAATTCTGGGCAGAGAGAGGGCAGCGACGGCGGAAAAGAGGGAGAGGGTGGAGCAGGTGGTCTAGGGCTCGAGGGGGGAACCCTAGGGGGTTTTATAGGGGCGTAGGGGCGACGGTGGCCGTTGCTGTGCTACCGCGGCGACGTGGCCTCGCCGGATGGCTGCCGTACCGCGAGAAGAACATCGAAGGGGTACGGGCCGTGGAGAAGTGGTGGGCTGGTGGGCGCAGCCCACCTGGCTTGCCCTTCTCCCTCCGTTTCTGTTTTTTTTTGTTCTGTTACTTTTTTTTTGCTGAATAGAAAATAGGAAGAAATAGATAAGGTTTGGGGTTTAGAAAATTTTGGAAAAAAAATTGTGTAAATTAGTTATTACAACAGCAATAAATTGCCAACTTTGGTTTTTCAAAGATTTCAACTTAAATTGCTGTTTGGAAATTGTTTGAAATTTGAAAGAATTTTGAGATTAAGAGATTTATTGAAAACAAGATTTAAATGGTTTGAACCTTAAAGTTTAATTGAAACAAAAGTATTAGCATTGTGTTGTAAATATCATTAAACCCAAAAGGTTGCTGTTTGGAAAAATGTGATTTGAATTTTGAATGCAATTTGGATTAAGTGGATTATTAAAGAACAATTTAATAGTTGAGCTTTTTATTTTTCATGGAAACAATTGGATGTTTTATTTGAACCTTTTATTTGGAAAGTTGTAACATAACAAGTATGAACAAAACATTTGAATGTTGTTTGAATTTCAATTGTGAAAACAAATAAAAACAGATGCAAACAAAAGGAAAACAAATGGAAACAATGCAAACAAAGTAATGAGTATGATGACATGATGCAAAACTTTAATAAAACAAGAAACAAACATTCTAAATGGAAGTTTTCATACTTGGGATGTTACAAAACGCCCCCCTTGAAGGAATCGCGCCCCGAGATTCCTACTGAGAAAGGAAAAGGTCCGGATACTTCTTACCGCGAGAAGAACATCGAAGGGGTACGGGCCGTGGAGAAGTGGTGGGCTGGTGGGCGCAGCCCACCTGGCTTGCCCTTCTCCCTCCGTTTCTGTTTTTTTTTTGTTCTGTTACTTTTTTTTTGCTGAATAGAAAATAGGAAGAAATAGATAAGGTTTGGGGTTTAGAAAATTTTGGAAAAAAAATTGTGTAAATTAGTTATTACAACAGCAATAAATTGCCAACTTTGGTTTTTCAAAGATTTCAACTTAAATTGCTGTTTGGAAATTGTTTGAAATTTGAAAGAATTTTGAGATTAAGAGATTTATTGAAAACAAGATTTAAATGGTTTGAACCTTAAAGTTTAATTGAAACAAAAGTATTAGCATTGTGTTGTAAATATCATTAAACCCAAATGGTTGCTGTCTGGAAAAATGTGATTTGAATTTTGAATGCAATTTGGATTAAGTGGATTATTAAATTGAGCTTTTTATTTTTCATGGAAACAATTGGATGTTTTATTTGAACCTTTTATTTGGAAAGTTGTAACATAACAAGTATGAACAAAACATTTGAATGTTGTTTGAATTTCAATTGTGAAAACAAATAAAAACAGATGCAAACAAAAGGAAAACAAATGGAAACAATGCAAACAAAGTAATGAGTATGATGACATGATGCAAAACTTTAATAAAACAAGAAACAAACATTCTAAATGGAAGTTTTCATACTTGGGATGTTACATCAAGCATTGGCAGAAGACCTACTTCTACTGCCGGACATCTCCCCACCCGGCGAAAAGAGATTGCCGGGTTTCTCCGAGGGCCTCCTTGATTTATCTCATACTTTCAATGCTTTTGCTTCTGAGTCGGATAGGGGGTCCATCCAACCCCTCTTAGCCAAACTTGCTGTCCTTTCCGCCCAGGGTCTCCTTGGGCTTAATTTAGTTAAAACTTGGGTGAATTTCCGAATCCAACCTAATTCCATCCGGCCCAAGCTGATGTCCGAGTATTCTGGGCACGTCACGGATCCGCTCCGCTATTCTTTGAGGAATTATCCGGCTGCTGATACAAACAAGATAATCAAAATTTTCTTGACTGAGAAAGCGGAAGTGATCCGTACTATAGCCGGTTTAGAGCCATACACTCGCGACAATCCGGCTCCAGCGGTAAGATCCGGCCCTTATTCTTTATCCTTGTACCCCTACATGATGCAATCACTAACCTTTCCTATCACACCTTTATTTCAGGCAGATAGCGCTTTTTGGAAGATCGAGACCCCCCCTTCCTCCGGAAACCCGGAAGAGGACGAGGAGCCGGCAGACTCGGAAGAAGGTACCATCCGGGTTTCACCCATCTTACTTTCTGTTAACTTGCCTTCCCATACTTTCTCTTTTTCCGACTGTGTACTATGCTTCTCAGGAATGGAGGATAAGGATGACAAGGAAGATAAGGAAGACCCGGAGGAGACCGAGAGTGATGAAAGCGAGGCAGAATTGGAAGCTGAGGTTGGGGCCAAGAGGAAACCCCTAGGGGTCGTATTCAAGGTTCCATATTCCTCCATGTCCTCCAAACCGTATTCATTTGCTAATATGCACGAGCTTAATCAACAATTGTCCAACTCACCATACTTGAAGGAGTCCCCAATGGTCAAGCGCAGGGTAACCCGGAATTCCCCGTGTGAGGATCCCCTCAACCCGGGTATCCCTTCGTCCCCAGCCCGCCGCACCGGTACTTCCCAATCTCATCCTTCCAATTCACCTCGAAGATATCCTTCTCGCAATCACCCCCTAGCTGGACAACTCCGAGTCTCACTTTCTCAATCTTTATCAGCCTCGTCCGGGTCTAGCAACGAGCTTCCAATGGACTTCGTGGTAAATACTGGGTAAGTTACATTTCTTGCTATCCGATATACTGGCTCTTTCGATAACCTTCACTCATTAATACTGACCATTTCTTTTACTTTCCTAGTGCCCAGGTCACAATCAGTGACCCGGACAACATGGATCTGGATAACCCGGAAGCAGAGGATCCGGTTGATGATATGAATGCCGCGACTGGCGGCGCTAAAGAAGAAGACAGAGAAAGAGACCCGCTGACAGACCCGGCCGGGCAGGAGGCCGAGTATCCCAATCCATTCGATGGACCCGGGGGTGACGACGTCGAGGTTCTGGCGCGAGGATGGGTGATCCCAATCCTGACACCCAGGCGACCCGGGTATCCCCCCCAAAGAAGGAAAGGACTCCACCTCCAAGTAACCAGGCCGCCGGCTCTTCCGGGATAAAACTTGATGATCTGAATTTTGACGAGATGCTTGGCGCTCTCCGCACTTTGAGAACTGACGAAGAAGGTATTCTAGAAGCCTTGGTAGCCAAGCACCAGGTAAGTTCAACTAATATTGCTTGTATATTTGTCCAGTCCCCAAGTTCCGAGTGAACTTATGCATAATTTACTTGGAACTTTCATAGCATATCCGACTGATATTTCTTTTTTGTCCGACTAACATTTCCTTGTGTTTCCACGCAGGCATACGTAACCCACTCTGAGGAAGTGTTGGCTAAAACCACCAAACTCCTCGAGGTGGAGACAAAGCTGCGTGAATCAGTTGAAGCTGATGCCGAGAAGCTGGGGAAAATTGTGAAAAAGTATAGAAAGGGATGCCATGTTGCAGAGGGTGAACTGACGAGGCTCTTTGCCCAGATTGCCGACACTCACCGCACTTTGATTGGTAATGATTCCCGACTCACTAATCGTAACCCGGATTTTCATTCTGATAAACACTCGGAATTCCTTACTTGAACCTTTCTGTTTTTCTGCAGGACCGGATGATGAGATTCCGGATGAAGATGATATAGCGAAGCTGAAGACCATAAAGAGCACAATCCGGCAACTCTGTGCCAGCACCAAATGGGTTCTGCAAGCCTTGAAGTGGCTGGGTACTAGACATGGTAGTTTGAGCACGCTGCTTGATGCGTGTTCCACCATCCCCGAGTGGATCGACCACTGGAAACACTCGTCATGCTGGGTTGGAGTAACCCGGGGGCTTGCTCTGGCTAAAGCGTACTTTCCCAAGCTTGAGCCGGCAAAGCTCGTTGGCGGGTTTCCAGAGTTCAACAATGACGGCTCCAAGTTTTCAGCCAAGAACTATAAAGCCATCCAAACAGAGGTTCGTCACTCGGCTAGTCTGATTGCCGATAGTCTGGACGTTAGTCGGATTGTTCCACCATACGACGCTGAAGATAAGCCAATTAAGTCGGATCCTCCTAAGCCTTATGACTTGCTGGCACGGTGGAAGGCGGAAGCTGCTCAAATGAGGGAAGATGCCGCGAAGAAGAAGGCTGAGGCCGATACTGCACCTACAACCTCTACGCCGGTTGTTCCTCCTCCCGCGCGCGCCGGTACTTCTGCTGACCCGGACGCTGCTGCCGCGAAGACCGTCGAAGAGCAAGTCAAAGACCCGGCTGCCCAGGACAACGTTCAAGACTCGACCCAACAGGCCGAGTGAAGTTTCGCCTACTGCCTCAAACATTTTATTCGGCCAATGGGGCTTTAAAACAATTATTCTTTTGATAGTGCGCCTGTGCACTTTTTGATACTATCACCTCGGTTTGTAATACGTTAAAGACCTTAATCGCTTTCGTGGCCCTTCTGGCCTTTTGCATGATCTTGATATTTCCTATCTTTGAGCTTTTCATTGCTGGTTTTCCGACTTTTTGTCACTTTTTCCTACTGTGAGACTCGGTTTCCGGTTCTCGGGGGTTTTGACAAGTGAACTTTTTCTAAGTCCCCAAGTCCCCAAGACTCGGATTTTTGGGTTTTTGAGCTGAATAGCTAGATAATTTGTTTCTTTTTTCAAATTCCCAAGTCCCCAAGGCCCGAATTTCCGAGTCTAGGGTGTTGGATTTTTTCAAAAGAACAAATTGTTTCTGCTAAGGCCCAAAACCTAGAGCTGCTGACGTAGGTTTGAAGTTGTGCTTAATATATCTTGAGTTTCCGGCTATTAACCTTGTACTCTGCATAACTTGTGGTTTAGATGACCATTTTGACCTTCTTTTACTATAAGCCGGCTTTCGTGTGGATGATCAATGCTGCTATAACTGTATAAAGACAGGGTCAGGCAAGTCCCATTGGGCATCATGACTGATTGTAATTACACGCTAGCAAAGCATGCCACTTTTGTGCGAGTCACATCGAGCTTAAGCAAGAAAAGTCAGGAAAATTTGGCTCTATTGTCCGGTCATAAGCTTGCAGCCGTACTTATTACAAGTAATCGGCCCTTATAACCTAATGGCATCGTGGCCGGGTCTTTGAGTTTGCAACTGTGCTATTCAATCAATCAGCCCCCAAGACCTAGATATATGGACTTTACTAGAAAAACTAACATATTAAGAACAATAAATAATAATACTTACCTGAAAAAGAAATAGAAAACAACAGGAATATAATAACTTGACAAAAAACACACAAAAAGGAATATTTTGCTTAACCATCTCTTTATTGATCTGAGAAAAAAGTTAGGTCAGCAAGCCGCCTCATTAAAATACTCCAGTCCCCTTAGGTACCCTGGATAGGAAAAGAGTGCGTCTGAAACCTGCTGCCTGTTACATCGTGTAATTCCACTTGTGAATCTAGTCTATTCTAGGTGTAGTAGGGACGCAGCTGAGCCACGTTCCATGGTCTTTCTTTTTCTTGCATAGATGAAGTTGTATGATCAGTGTCATTAATAGTAGCCGACTCTTCCCTTGCATCTACCAAGTAATACAATCCATTGTGCAGATTCCGGCTTATGATAAACGGTCCTTCCCATGGTGGGGATAGCTTGTGTTTTCCTTCCTTTGACTGTACCAGGCGCAGAACGAGGTCCCCTTCCTGGAAGACCCGGGTTTTGACTCTCCTGCTATGATATCTCCTCAGGTCCTGCTGGTATATGGCTGATCTTTCTAAAGCTTGTTCCCTGTGTTCTTCTAGCATATCCACGGCGTCCTGCCGGGTCTTCTCGTTCTCCACCTCGACGTAAGCCGATACTCGAGGCGAATCATGGATGATATCACTCGGCAATACAGCCTCTGCGCCATAAACCATAAAAAACGGTGTCATCTGAGTAGATCTGTTAGGTGTGGTGTTAATTCCCCAAACCACTGATGGTAACTCCTCAACCCATGCGCCAACAGCTCTGATGCATGGGACTCGCAGCCGTGGTTTAATCCACGAAGTAACTCCTGATTTTCCCTTTCCACTTGTCCATTAGCTTGTGGATGGGCTACTGAAGCTATGTCGAGCCGGATTCCATTGTTCCCACAGAATTTCTCCATCTTACCAAGGGACATGTTAGTTCCATTATCTGTTATTATGCGTGAGGATACCCGAACCTGTAGATGATTCTTTTTAAGAACTTGACTGCTGTGATTGCTTCGCAATTGGTGACTGGCATAACTTCCACCCACTTGGTAAATTTATCAAGAGCCACCAAGAGATGGGTCTTTTTGCAGGGTGACATTTGGAAGGGGCCAACCATGTCCATGCCCCAAACAGCAAACGGCCAGGTTAACGGGATTGTTTGCAACTCCATAGCCGGCACATGGATTTGGCGGGCGTACCTTTGACATCCATCGCACCTTGCCACCAAGCGTTCCGCGTCTGCTAAGGCTGTGAGCCTGAAGAAACCGTGCCGATATGCTTTGGCCACAAGGGATCTTGTGGATGCGTGATTCCCACAGTCGCCTTCGTGGATCTCTTTCAGGATCTGTCGGCCTTCTTCTGGTGCTACACAGCGCAAAAATACTCCTGCAACACTCCTTTTATATAACTCGCCATTGATGATGGAATAGCCCTTTGCTCGTCTCAGAATTTGCCTTGCTAAAACTTCCTGTTGTGGTAACTCGCCCCGTGATAGGTAAGCCAAAAACGGCTCTGTCCACTTGTCGCACCCGGACTTCTAGAGGATACTCGCAGTACCGTTGAACAGTAGTTGGTTGGATTACGGGGCTTACCGGCACCCACATCTCTTACGAGTAGGCCAACACACGTATGTGTGACAACCAACCCCTATCTGTCCATCGTCTACGTAAACCATCCCATAGAAATCAGGATACTACCATTGACGTACTTCATACCATACACACATGGTACGTCAACGGCGTTTAACAAAATGATAACACAACAGATCTCTAGGACACAAATAAATAGAAATAAGTTGCAAATAGCTCTCACTAGAGCAGAGATAGCAAATACAATCATCCAGAGGACACATGTCCCAACATAACATCATTACATCTCAGCGGAAGCATTCAAAGGGTCTGAGTACAGACAAAATCCAAATAGGCTTAAGAAGCCGGAAACGAAAAGACGGAGCCCATCCACGATGTCTCGAATCCTGCCCAGGTCCGCTACCTACTCGTCAGCAGCCTCGTCAAACTCCACGTAGTAGCCGTCACGGGGATCCTCGTAGGCGTAGTCTGCTGAAACCACAGCCCCAAAGGGGTCAGTACATAAACGTACTGGCAAGCAAGACTCACAGTTCACCAAAGTGTAACCCGTCAACACCAAGCACAGATGCTTTGGGTTCAACGGAAGAGAAGGGATATGAAAGATACTGCAACGGGCTGCACTAACCAACTACAGATCATACTACAACTTCCGGCTATCAGAAAGGGGATAAGATAGCGTATCGTAACCAACTATAACTAACCACCAAACAAACCGATCCTGGATCTCGCCCCTTATCCAAAGAAGCAATCCGAGGATAACTCACACAATTGGATTAATGATGGATCAAGTTGTTGTGTCAATAAGCCTATTACTAGTCAAGTTATCATTAGTTAGGTGTAAGTTGTTCTGAGTACTTGTTAGCCAGTACTTTCACCAAGTCAACCATAACCGTGGAAAACACGGCTTCTCGAGAAGATTTATCCCTGCAGGGGTGCACCAATTTAGCCGTACACGTAAGAATAACCCGCCAGATGGAAGGGCCCTTCCACCAAGCGGGGCACTCAACACAACTTAACTCTTCTTCGCATCAAGCCCAAAGAACCACGTGCTGTGCGTGCGCGGCTAATCGAGCCCCACGAAGAAAAGGGGACCCTCATAGCACTGGAAGACCACGCCGCCCTAAATGCCGACTACAAAAGTTCCACCCTGGCCTCGGGTTCGTACCTGCATATGCGTGCATCAAATGGAAAGCCCGAACTAAGTGTGGCGATTTGGACGAGATGCGAATAGAATCAAATTGAGGGGGCGCCCATAGACGCTTCCCACATGCGGAGTGCTCATCATGGATCAGTAGACAAGACCCTTTTCCTAATTAGGGTCGACACTAGCAGGCCTCAAAACCACGCCGGGCCTCCTGCCGGTGCCTTATCAGCAAATTATTATTACCTCAAAATTAACAGGTTGTTGTTTAACCTCGAGCCCCAAAACATGATAGAAATATAGTAACAGAAAGTAACGGGTAACAGACTCGAGCAAAAACAACCCTAAGCATGCTAGTAAGACACGGGCAACAACAAAGGTTATAGGGTGGAGGTGAGGCTATATCAGGGTTAAAGGGTAACATGTGATAGGTTCGTAACAGAAACAACTATTCATAGGGCTAGCAAAATAGACAACGGAAAGTATCGGTAACCAGTGTTGAAAGGAACACAATGGTTCATGTGAGTGATAACTTGCCTGCAAACTCAGCAGCCTGGTACTGAGCTAGATCCTCAGAAGGGGTGTCGTAGGTATCGTCTGTCTCAACGTCGTCGTCTATCCGAGAAGAAGCAAACAAACAATGCAGAAAGATAAACAATCAATAACATGTCATAGTGCACAATCATGGGATAATGCATGTCAATTTAATGGATGCATCAAAATAAACTAGTTGACATGATAACAACATGATTAAATGGACCCACATGCAATTTGGGGTTGCATATGAAAAGCCCATCAAATAAGGTTGGAATATTTGTTTTTCAACTAATCAATAGGTGAAAGTGGATTAGTATGATGCATGGATGAGGAAAACAGAAAAATAACAACAATAGAACCAATTTAAGATAAGGTTTACCAATTTTGGAATTTTAGTTATTAAATTAAGGAATTTTGGAGGCAGGGGTGGCAGAGGCTCGGAGCATACGGCGGCGTCGACGTTGAGGACGACGGCGCGGCTACAGGAGGTTCCCGGGCTCGAGGAGGTGTTGTCGAGGGAGAGGGAAGCACGGCGGTGCGATTTCTGTGGCTAGGATGGATGGTGGCGCACGGCAGCGGCGGTGGTCATCGGAGGTTCAGAGGAGGGGCTCGTCGGCGAGGTTGCAGAGAGAGGTGGAGGGTGGCAGAGAGAGAAGCGGCGGCGGAGCTCGAGGGAGGAGGGAGTAGGTGGCTAGGGCTAGCTCTCCAGGTACCTAGGGGGGTATCTTATAGGCGCTCGGGGCAAACAGTGGCCGTCGGAGCGTTACGGCGTCGACGTGGCGCCGGCGGATGCCGCGCCGTACAGATAGAAGAAGGAGGAGGGCGATCGAAACGGTACCGGGCCGTGCGGGTAAGGAAAAGGGTCGGGCCGTGCGTGCTGCTCCCCTCGCGCGCGTTTTTTTTAAATTTTTTGTTCTGTTTATGTTTTTTTTTGTAGAATTGGAAAATGGAAGAAATAGATAAGTGTTAGGGCTAGGAAAAATTTAGAAAAAATTTGGGTGAGTTAATTAGGTCAACATCAAACACTTGCCAATTTCTGTTTTCTAAATATTTCAAAATTAACTTGCTGTTTGTAATTTGATTTAAATTTGGATGAATTTTATTATTAAGTGAATTATTTGAAACAAGATTTAAATGGCATGAACCTTTAGTTTTAAAAAAAATAAATGGAAACAAAAGATTAGAATGTTTTGGTAATTTTCATAATTTTCAAATTGGGTGTTGTTTGAAATTTGATTCCAATTTAAATGATTTTGGAGATTAAGTGATTATTGCAAACAAAATTTAAATGGGGTGAACATATAATTTTAATTGGAAGCAAATGATTATTATTGTTGTGTAATTATCATTAATTCCAAAAGGTTGCTGTTTGGAAGAAAATGTATTTGAATTTGAATAATCATTTGAATTAAGTGATTGATTAAAGCCACCATTTTTAATAGTTGAACCTTATGGATTGAAATGGAACAATTGGAAGTTTAATTTGAACCTTTTTATTTGGAAAGTTGTAACATAACAAGTATGAAATAAATGTTTGAATATTGGTTTGAATTTCAATTGTGAAAACAAATAAAAACAGATGCAAACCCAATGAAAACAAGTGCAATGAGTATGATGACATGATGCAAAACTTTAATAAAACAAGAATCAAACATGCTAGGGGTGGTTTTTCATACTTGGGATGTTACAAAACGCCCCCCTTGAAGGAATCGCGCCCCGAGATTCCTACTGAGAAATGAAAAGGTCCGGATACTTCTTGCGAAGATCCTCTTCGGTCTCCCACGTTGCCTCTTTATCGGAATGATGCGACCACTGCACTTTCAAGAACTTGGTGCTCTTGTTGCGAGTCTTACGCTCGGTCTCATCGAGAATACGAACAGGGTGCTCCTCATAAGAGAGATCATCTTGCAGTTAAATGGAATCATGATCAACTGCACGATTTGGATCTTTGAAACACTTCTTGAGCTGTGACACGTGAAACACATCGTGCACCTTGGATAGTTTTTCTGGAAGTTAAAGACGATAGGCATTTTCCGCACGCCTTGAGAGAATGTTGAAAGGACCAATGTATCTTGGTGCTAGCTTTCCTTTCACACCAAAACGATGAGTGCCTCTGAGGGGAGTTACACGGAGATATGCCTTGTCACCAGGTGCATAGATCATATCCCTGTGCTTGCTGTCATAGTAGCTTTTCTGACGAGACTGAGCAATCTTGAGATTGTCACGAATGATGCGAACTTTCTCCTCGGCTTCCTTAACAATGTCAGGGCCTAAGAGTGAACGTTCACCAGCTCCAGACCAATTGATTGGACTCCTGCATCTGCGGCCATAGAGAGCTTCAAATGGTGCCATGCCTAGGCTTGCCTGGAAGCTGTTGTTGTAGGAGAATTCAACATATGGAAGGCAATCCTCCCATTTCATGCCAAAGGAGATACCACATGCTCTGAGCATATCCTCGAGAATCTGATTGACTCTTTTGACTTGCCCCTGAGACTGAGGGTGATAAGCTGTGCTGAACAGGAGTTTGGTGCCCAATGCTTCTTGAAAGCTTTTCCAGAAATGAGAAGTGAAGATACTTCCACGGTCTGAGCTAATTTCCAATGGAACACCATGAAGAGGAACAATCTTTGTTGTGTAGAGTTCTGCTAACTGGCTAGCTGAGATTGTTTCTTTGACAGCAAAGAAGTGAGCTACTTTAGTGAGATGATCAATAACAACGAAGATTGCATCGTTGCCCTTCTTGGACTTTGGAAAACCAGTGACGAAGTCCATTTCAATCATGTCCCACTTCCACTCAGGAATTTTCAGAGGTTGGAGTAGACCGGCTGTTTTCTGATGGACTGCCTTAACACGTTGACAAATGTCGCATTCAGAAACGTATTGAGCAATTTCACGTTTCATGCCAGGCCACCAATACAGCGTCTTGAGATCCTGGTACATCTTTGTACTTCCAGGGTGTATGGAAAGAGGAGTTTCATGAGCCTCCTTGAGAATGATATCTTTGAGACTTTGAACTTGAGGAACTGCAATGCGTCCTTCGAAGAACACAGTTCCTTTGTCATCAATTGAGAAGGACTTAAATTTCTCCTTGCCTTCTTTGATGTGTTCTACCATCTTCTTGATTTCAGCATCACGAAGTTTTTCAGAACGAATCTTGTTCTCGAGAGTTGGACTGGCTGTCAAGCTCGCAAGATAACCTTGAGGAACAAGACCAAGGTTTAGCTTCTGGAATTCTTCATGAAGTGGAGGTTGGCTTTCCATGATCATGAGATTATTGCAATACGACTTGCGACTGAGAGCATCGGCCATAACATTAGCCTTGCCTGGAGTGTAAGAAAGGGTGAGATCAAAGTCTTTAATCTTTTCAATCCATCTCCTTTGCCTGAGGTTTAGATCTGGTGGAGTGAAGATGTATTTCAGACTCTTATGATCGGAAAAGATTTCAGTGCGATTACCCAACAAGTATTGCCTCCATTTCTTGAGGGCAAACACAACTGCTGCAAGTTCTAGGTCATGAGTGGGATAGTTTTGCTCATGGGCATTCAACTGACGTGAAGCATAAGCCACAACTTGACGTTCTTGCATAAGAACTGCACCTAGACCTTGGAGAGATGCATCGCAGAATATCTGGAAAGGTTTGGTAGTATCTGGGCCAACCAGAACTGGTGTAGAAGTGAGTTTAGTCTTCAGGAGATTGAAACTTTCATCACATTGTGGAGACCAAACAAACTTCTTGTCCTTCTTTGTGAGATCAGTGAGAGGTTTGGCAATCTTGGAAAAGTTTTGGACGAAACGACGGCAATAGCTAGCCAAGCCAAGAAAGCTTCTAACTTGCTTCACCGTCTTAGGAGGTTTCCAATCAACAATTGCCTTAACCTTTTCTAGATCAATGGCTATGCCCTTGGCGGAGATGACATGACCAAGGTAAGCAACTTCTGGAATCCAGAACTCACATTTGGAGAATTTGGCATATAGACGATGCTCGCGAAGTTTCATGAGAGTGAGACGAACATGTTCTCCATGCTCTTCCTCGGATTTGGAGTAGACAAGGATGTCATCAAGATATACCACAACGAACTTGTCGAGGTATTCATGGAAGACAGAATTCATGAGTCTAGAGAATGTCGCCGGCGCATTTGTGAGACCAAAGGACATGACGGTATATTCATATAGACCGTACCGAGTGGTGAAAGCTGTTTTTGGAATATCTTCCTTTTTATCTTTATTTGATGGTAACCCATTGTCGGATATATACCAAATAGGGGTATAGAAGATGGTGGGCCAAGTGCCGGATTACTAGGGTGGCCTAAGTGGTAGTGGGCTTAGGTCCATTAGGCGGCCCAGTAATCCGACGCACAGAAGCCGGATTCTAGAAGAACCCGGATCACAGCCCATGTGATCTGGCTTGGAGGAGAAGACGGATTCCTTGCTTTCCAAGTTACAAGTTACCGTAGTTTTCTAGGTTTCCTATTCTGTAAGCCCTAATCCGGCTATTATATAAAGCCGGACGGGAGATAAACAAAAAAAGGGAAAAACAGAGAAGCTCTACGCCAACTCGCCGAGAAGCTCATCCTCGTCGAGTAGCTTAGATCCAAACCCTCACATTGTAACCCTGTTTACGGGCTTTAGTCCCAATTAGTGAGAAGTGCAGGAGTAGGCACGTCGTACTGTCGCGACGTACCGAACCTGGGTAAAATCCTGTGTTCTGTGTTACTACGCTATCCCGTTACCCCACGTCTCTACCGTAGTCTCATGGCACCCCTGTCTATGAAAACTACTACGATGTCTCGACAGTTGGCGCCCACCGTGGGGCAAACGACGTCAGGCGTAAGATTCCGATCTGGGATACTTGGCGGAATCGGAAGATCAATCACTGTTGGAAGCTTGGAATTCGACAACGACGTCGGGCGCTTCCTCGACAACGGATCCTACATACCGGCGCAAAACCACCTGGTAAGTGCCTGCGTGTTACCGATAGGATCTGCTAACATCTTTATCGGACTAACTGCAGAAGCAATGGGGTTTTGCGGTGGAAGCAAATTTATCCCACCCGCCCTATACCCAGTCGAAGATGACTATGATGCCGGATTCTGCTCAGATCGCCGACACAAAAGTGATACACACTTTATCGGCATGGTGCAATCCGAAATCGCCGAAAACACGGATGATGGAAATCCCGTGCAAGAGGCAGACAACAACGCACCCGTCATGGAGACGGAAGATCAAACACCCGTCACAGCGGCGGAAGATCCGACATCCGTTAACAAGACGATGAACTCGGAAGCAGAATCCGTGCTTGCCGCCATCGAGGCGAGATTGGAGTCGGAAACCGGATCGGATAACTTTGACTCCGAAGACGAAGATGAGGACGCCTTCGTAAGAAAGGTTAAATCCTTTCAAGAGGGATTCCATGAAGTCTTAATGGCGAAACCGGTTGATACCACGGACGCCGGCAGTCAGGAAAGCCCTAAAACCCCTCCTCCAGTGGAAGAGAGAGAAGACGGATAAACTTCTCCAATATTCCCCAACGTCAAGGAGATGACAGAAGATGAGCCTGTCAAAAAACCTCCCTCTTCCAAGAAAAAGCACCGTGCTTCTAAAAAACTCCAATACAAAATCCGGAAGAAAAAATCAGCCGATCTCGCTGATGAAAACCTGGAAGTTGGAGATGTTAGAGGCACAAAGCCTGGAGAAAAAATCTAAGGAAATCACTGCTCCGCCAATGACGGAACAGGAAGAGCAAGAGCTATTGCAAACACCAGTGGGACCAGATGAACCCCCTGAGATGCTGGAAGCCAGGAGACAAGCTTTCCAACGGCAACAGCAACATCTACTCAGATCTCGGCAACATCTCCAACAAACCCATAATGACATCAAAGTCATGAAGGAAGAAATAGAGGAGTACGAGAGAAAGCATAGATCCGCGTTAAAACCTACTAGGTTACCCGGAATCGCAAGACCGGAAGAACTGCCGCCAAAAGAAAGGTTCCATAACCCATCTTGGCAAAAGCAGGTAAACGACAAAGATGCCAAGGGCGAACCAATATACAAGACCGCAGCAGAAAACGCGGAAGCAGCGTTCGCGATTCTTAACAACGATCTGTATTCCAACGGGGAAAAACTCCAAGGGGTGTATGCTTTCCTAGGAAAAGCATTGCAACAACAACAGCGCGCTCAAGAGCGATCATGGAGGCTGCATGATAACTCCGCCCTATGCAAGACAGCTACTTGCGCTGCTGGAGCACCTGGACCGGAAGAACCCGGGATTCAGACAACTCAAAGGATAAAAAAGAGGATCCGAGAAAAGACAAGAAAAACCCCGACAACCGGGATGCAGCGTCTAAAACCGGATCCCCATCTCCCGAAAGATGGGTATAAACCCCATGATCGGGAAGACAAACACCGGAAGGACGGCAAAAAAATGCCACCTCCGAGAAACCCAGCTGAGAAAGCTGGAAGATACGATATACCTCACAGGCGTGAGAGATCCCGGACACCGCCTAAGGACAAAGAAAGGCACAGGAGTAGAACTCCGCCTAATCCAAAAGGCGTGAACACGGAAGAATAGAAACAATCCCGGAAGAGCGCGTTCGCGCAACAATGGTAGAGAAAGGAGCAGATCCCCTTCCGTCCATTCAGCCGGAAGATATTCTGCACACATTGACAGAGCAGAAAAAGATGATCTATACTTTGGTCCTAAATGTTTTACCGACAGGATCCGAAGAATAACGCTGCATTCTGGCTTTGCCAAGGTCGGTCCAACGTACCAGAAATACACTGGCAGCACAAACCCGGATACCTGGCTCTCGGATTACTATACACCCGTCCAGATCAACAATGGGACAGACCTGGAAGCTGTCAAGTTTCTTCCCCTAATGCTGCTGGATGGAGCCAGAGATTGGATCAATGGATTACCGTCACGAACAGTTGATAGCTGGGACGATATGGCTAGAGTATTTACTCAGCATTTCCGGGGAACATACAAACGCCCGAATAGCATCAACCAGCTAAACTGTTGCACGCAATTTGAAGATGAACCATACGTGGATTTTATCTCCAGATGGACAGCAATGAAGAATAGTTGCTCTGGAGTAACTGACGTACAAGCAATGCATGCTTTCGTCAATGGCCTAAAACCCGGGCTTGTACCGTTCATGGTTGGTTCCAAGAAGCACAAGGATCTCGGATCCATGCTTACAACCGCCAATGAGCATGCCGCAGCCGAGGATGACATCAGAGCAAGAGGAGGCAATATTGAATCGTTGATACTTGCCAAGAAAACCCCTCGTTCTGACAAAAAGCCACTCCAGAAACAACGACAAAGCCCAAAGAGGTGAACATAGCCTTTGGAGGAGAAAAGGGAAATAAGTGGAAAGGACGCAACCCAGATCCAATCAATTACACTCCAGAGGAGTGGGAAAGGATTAAATCGGAACCTTGCGTTCACCACTCGCAATTTGGGAAACCCACCCATACAAACGCGCAATGCCGACTGAATAAGCACATGAAGGGCACTGCAGGGTCCGGAAATAAAGGGAAGGGTTCCAAAAGGAAACCCGCCAAACAAAAGCCAGAAGCTGACAAAGAAGACAGTGAATCGGACACTGACGAAAAAATCCAGGAACAACAGCGCAAAGGCGAACCCAAGTTTCCGAGAGTTGATGGAGAAGCAATGCTAACTTTCTTAGCAACCCCATCAGCAAAGGTGGCAAAAAGAACACTTCGAGAAATAAACGCGGTTGTTCCGACAACCCCGAAATTCTTGAAGTACTCCAATACACCGATAATCTGGGATCAGTCTGATCATCCCGGAAATATCCCTGAACCGGCACACAAGCTCTTGTTGTAAGCCCTATTGTTCAAAATACTAGGCTAAGAAGAGTGCTGATGGATGGAGGATCCAGCATTAATATAATGTACCTGGATACACTGAAGCATCTGAAGATTTCCGAGTCTCAGCTCAACTACAGCAACATACGCTTCCATGGTATCGTCCCTGGCAGGCAAGCACGATCCCTAGGAGAAATTTCCCTAGATGTCACCTTCGGAGATAAAGATCACTTCCGGCAGGAAAAAGTATCCTTCGAAGTAGTGCCGTTCGAAAGCGTGTATCACGCAATACTCGGACGTCCAGCTTTCGCCAAATTCATGGCAAGATCCTGTTATATTTATAACAAGCTGAAGATGCCAGGACCCAAGGGAGGAGTAATCACTATAGCTGGTGATTTTAAGCTGGCAAATGAGTTGGAAAAAGAAAACGCCCTTTGCGCTCAGAGATTTATAGCAAAGGAAGAACTGAAGGAATTAGCCAAGGAGGTATCGCCGTCAGAAATGCCGGCAGGAAAAGAAACTCGGAAGCCAACAGACAGCTTCAAGGCATCCGAGAATACAAGACAGGTAATCCTAGATCCCAACGATCCGACAAAATTTGTCGTCGTAGGGACTGGGATGACTGACAAATAGGAAGGCGAGCTCATCAAGTTCCTCCGTGAGAACTGGGATATTTTCGCCTGGTGTCCAGCGGACATGCCAGGTGTACCAGGGAACTTGCTGAGCACCAACTTAAGGTTATTCCTGGATCAAAACCCGTCAAACAAGGTCTCCGTCGATTTGACGGAAGAAGACGGAAGGCTATTGGCAAGGAAATTATCCGGCTTTTAGCAACGGATTTCATCAAGGAAGTGATCCATACTGACTGGTCCGCAAATCCGGTATTAGTACCGAAGAAAGACACTACTGCTCTTAGAATGTGTATAGATTACACAGGCTTGAACAAATTGTGTCCGAAAGATAGGTTCGCATTACCGCGAATCGATCAAATAATAGATGCCACAGCAGGCTCTGAGCTTTTGTGCTTTTTGGATGCATACTCCGGGTACCACCAAATACGCATGAAAAAGGAAGATCAAATTAAGACTTCTTTCATAACCCCATACGGGACGTATTATTACGTAACCATGCCGTTTGGCCTGAAGAACGCCGGTGCAACCTACCAGCACTGCATGCAACGTTGTTTGCATAGTCAGATTGGAAAAAAATGTCCATGTTATGTGGACGATATTGCTGTCGTAACCAAGGAAAAAGACACTCCTTGAGGATTTGCGAGAAACTTTCGAAAACTTACGCACCTACAAGATGAAGTTGAATCCATCTAGTGCGTATTCGGGGTTCCCTCAGGAAAACTTCTGGGTTTCATCGTTTCTCACAGAGGAATAGAAGTTAACCCGGAAAAGATCAAGGCAATCTTGAACATCACAAAACCTACCTGCGTCAAAGATGTCCAAAGATTGACGGGTTCCGCAGCTGCCGTTAGCAGATTTATTAGTCGGCTGGGCGATAAAGCATTACCACTATACAAGCTGCTGAAAAAATCCGACAAGTTCGAATGGACAGAAGAGGACGATGCGGCGCTGACTCAGTTAAAGGAAACCTGATGAAAGCTCCGATTTTGGCATCCCCAAAAGACGAAGAGCCCATGTTATTGTACCTTACGGCTACAAATCGGGTTATTAGTGCGGTAGTCGTTGTGGAACGGTTAAGGAAGAAAAAAACATACCAGACCAACATCCGGTATATTACATAAGCGAAGTTTTTTCCGAGTCAAAACAAAGGTACCCACACTACCAGAAACTGGCGTATGGTGTATTTTTCGCATCTAGAAAACTACGCCATTACTTCCAAGGGCATTCCATAACAGTGGTTAGTAAAGCACCACTAGGAGACATTATAAACAATGCAGAGGCAACCGGCCGAGTAGCCAAATGGGCATTGAGCTGGCAGCCTTCGACATTAAGTACCAGCCAAGGACGGCCATAAAATCCCAGGTTTTGGCAGATTTTGTTGCCGACTGGACAGAAGCAATGAAAACACACCGATGCCGGAGTCCGAGTACTGGATCATGCACTTTGACGGATCCAAGATGAAGGAAGGAGCTGGGGCTGGCGTAGTCTTAAATCTCCTAAGGGAGACACAATGGAGTACGTGTTGCAAATACACTTCAACGCCAGTAATAACGTGCAGAATATGAAGCTTTGCTTCACGGCTTGCATATCGCAAAAGAAATAGGAGTGAAGCGCATACTGTGCTATGGCGACTCGGATTTGGTGCAGCATCAGCTCAACCAAACCTGGGACGCAAAAAGCCCTATAATGGCCGATATCGGAGAACGGTAGATGAATTCGCCATCTGTTTCTTTGGATTCGAGGTCCTTCACATCAAAAGGGAGGAAAACTGGAACGCGGATGCGCTAGCCCGCATGGGATCAGAAAGGGTAAAACCTTACCGCCAGGAGTATTCGTTCAGCACTTACATGAGCCATCCATAAAAGGTGGAGTGTTGATTACCCTCTGGCGTCTGAACCGATTGAAGTCATGATCGTTAAACCGGACTGGACAATTCCGTACTTAAACTTCTTAGTCAATCAGAAGTACCCGGAAGGAGCAGACGAAGTCTTGCAAAGACAAATACATCGTCGATGCAAAGGATACACAGTAATTGACGGTTGCCTATATAAACGCATTATTTCTGGAATTTTTCAGCGGTGCATTTCACCAGAAGAAGGAAGAGAAATACTGGAGGAAATCCACGCCGGCGATTGCGGACATCATCAATCAAAAAGCATAGTCAAAAAAGCATTCCGCGCGGGTTTTTTCTGGCTAACAGCCAAGACAGATGCCGAGCATATAGTTAATACATGTGCAGGTTGTCAATATTACGCTAAGCAGACCAATTTGCCGGCCCAAGCACTTAAAACTATCCCCATTACGTGGCCGTTTGCGGTCTGGGGGCTAGATATGATGGGACCGTTCAAAACTGCAAGAGGCGGACTTTACTCATCTGCTAGTAGCAGTGGATAAGTACCAAATGGGTGGAGGCTAAGCCCATCAAAAAATTGGATGGTGCAACTGCTAGAAATTTCATCATCGACTTGGTGATGAGATACGGTGTGCCACACAGCATAATAACCGACAACGGGACAAATTTCTCCATCGGAGAGTTGGCAAGATATTGCCGACAAACGGGAATTCGCCTAGATCTAGCATCTGTGGCACACCCGCAATCTAATGGACAGGTTGAGCGAATGAATAGCTCAATCCTGCAAGGAAGCCCAAGACTCGAAACTCCTCTTCATAGAGCGGCCGGAGCATGGGTAGAAGAGTTTCCTTCCGTGATTTGGAGTATAAGAACGACGCCAAATAGGTCAACTGGGCAACCCGTTTTTCCTAGTTTACGGCGCGGAAGCTATTCTCCCAACAGATATGATCCATGATAGCCCAAGAGTGCAAGATTTTGACGAATCGGACGCCGAAGAAGCACGACAGAATGCCGTTGATCTCCTAGAAGAGGAACGAGAGCTTGTGCTTCAAAGTTCCGCCATTTACCAGCAGGGTTTAAGACGTTACCATAGTCGGAAAATCAGGCATCGTTCTTTTAAAGAGGGTGACCTAGTGCTGAGGTTGGTGCAGCAAAGGAAGCACAAATTAGCCCCAGTATGGGAAGGGCCATTTGTCATAAGTAAAGCCATGAAAAATGGATCATACTATCTTGTTGACATTCGAGATACGGAAGACGATCCCGAGAAACCGAATCGCAAAAGAAAGAGAAAGAATGATGAGCTAGGAGAGACGAAGAGACCTTGGAGCATCCAGCAGTTACGTCCCTTCTATACTTAGTTCAATATCTATGTAAACATCTTTTGAGATCATGAAATAAAGTCATTGGAATTCTGATATCCATGTTTTTTACAAGTTCATTATAGTAAAAGCATGTTTCCATTCTATTGATTTATACTCAATGTTAACCCGAATTGTGCCTGCGTGCTCGGCGTTAAAAAACTGAATGATTTCAGCCTGTTAATGGCTAAAGGAAACTCGGATTGTGCCTGCGTGCCCAAGTTTCAAGAAAGTTCCTTACAAATCTTTAAGCATTACCTGATCGAATATATGTTGAGTCACTGGATCTGGTTAGTAAAAATGCCTTTAGTATGGTCCATGTTTTCGAGTTCTAACTGATTGGTTATACCCAGTTACTCGTTATGACGATCATAATGCTATCGAGTCATTTAAAACACTAAAGACAGTCAAAACACATATGCCAGAGAACTTAGTAGATAAGGGAGCAATTCAAACCCGACAAACTTGCAAGGAATTTCATAATTCAAAGCTGCAAAAGGCGGAGTTCTTGTTTCGACAAATGAAATAGAAGCGTTACAGTATGAATTACAGTGTAAATAGCGCTCCTATTATACAAATCCATCATCCAGGTTAGAGGCAGTCCTTCAAGCATCCGAGTCTTCCTCGCTGCTTTCATCTTCGGGGACCGCGGGAACCTCTTCTTCTAGATAATGATAGAAATGTTAACCATGGAAGCAATCTTGGTGGCGTGGCCTTTGACTTCATCAAAGATGGCGGTTCGCTGATCCTCTGTATACCCTTGAGGGACACCAGAGGCCACGCGCCAAGATTTCGCGTCAGGATAGTGCAGGCGCATAAGGCCTAGTGCCATGCGCGCACCACCTCGTGCAGCGGAGCGTAGGATGAATTCCTTTGATCCCGCAACTTCCATGATGGCACCCGGAAGTTTGTAAACTTCCGAGAAATCTATAGTACTTGCGGGAAGGAACTTATTAATCAATTGCATTCCTGCATTTCTGATCGCGTTCCATACTTCTCCAAAAGCTCGGATTAATCCGAGAAATGCCTGGAATATTCCCTGTTTTGATGGCAGAAACAAGTTTAGGCCACAAAAGAAGAGGAAGTAAGACATGGAAAATTGGTAAAAGGAACTAACTTACCAAGAACCTTGTCAATTTCGGTGCCTTCTTTCATGCGCGGAATAGCATACTTTCAAAATCATGGATAATAGATTTACTTTCCGCCGCTTGCAAAGAAGCCTGGGATTGAGCAATCCCAAGGGCCAGATTACTGGCCTCCAGGTCTTTTCAACTTTCGTAAGTTCCTTGCGAAGGCTCGAGTTTTCTGCGCGGAGCCGAGATACATTGCTAGCGTCCTTGGCTATTTTGTTGGCTTTTGCTAAAGCAGCTAGGGACACAAAAACATTTCGAGCTTATGAAAATTCGGGACAAATGTTATCCGGATAAAAACTGCAGAGAATACATACCTGTTGTTTTAGACAATTGTAGCTGAGATGACGCCAGCTCGTTGCTTCTCAACTCAATCATGGATTGAAGGGTTTTTACTTCTCTACTTTTGAGATTAAGCTTCTTAAAAACTTCCAAGTTTATGGCATCTGCGGAATGCTGAATACGGAAATGAAAGCCAAAATGCTTAAGTATGAACAAGCATATGATAAAACATTAAGAAGAATTCAGATTTTCAACTTAATGCTTGGGGGCTAGAGGTATCACCTGGCTCATTTCTCGCAAGTCGGCCAAGTTCTCGTTGAATTCCTTGGCATATTCAGTAAAAAGAATCCAAACGTGATGAAGGCCATCTTGTAAGACCTGGCGAGGGTTAAATACAATATCATTGCGAACCACCAATCCACCTTGTGGCCAAGGACGAATTAGAGGGGCAGGAGAAGAACTTTTTAGCCTCCGGACGAATATATCCGAGATCGTCGAACGGTTCTTCTTTTATCCGGATGTTACTGTCCAAATTGGAGACGGGAGTCCGGAGATTTTCGCCTGTCTGAGCTTCCGTTCTATTCCTTGGGCCCATGGCTGCAGAGGAAGATTCTTCTTTGATAGCAGCCTTATGTTTCTTCAGCTTCTTTGTTTTCAAAGGAGTTGGGGCAAGACTGCAAGAAGAATATCCGAGAGTTAAAAAACTCGAAGAACTGAAGGAGGATGGTAACTAGGAAAAACCCGGTAAAATACCTGGAGGTGGCGACAGGAATTCCGTCAACAGTTACCATTTTCTCGAAAGTCACCTGCCTTTTGCGCTTCCGGTTGTTGTAAAACCTAGCATGTATTTCGCTGAGTTCGGCATCGGAAGCAAGATCATTCCCTCCGAGTTCGTTGAACTAGGAAAGAATTCACAACATGATCAAAAGGTGGAGATACAAGTTAATCTGAGGAAAACTCGGAAACAAGGAAAGTACAAATACCTTAGGAACTCGATTTTCCACGTGATAAATGGCCAGGTTTTCTTCGATTTGGGCGCTGGAGGCAACTAGCTGATGAAGTCGCTTTATAAAATCTTTCTTGGTATAGGCTTTATCTGTTCCCCTCATGCTATCTTCTGGCCCTTGGTATTCGCAAAGAAGCCGGGAACGAAATGAAAGGGGTTGAATGCGACGTCCGAACCAGCATAAAACAGTGTCTTTCCCAGTTAAGGAAGGTTTGGAAGAAGTAAGCTTGGCAATACGGCGCTTTATCTTCATCAAATTTTCCGGCAATGTCTCAACTGCTTCAAGTTTCCAACTCTCTCGAGGAATGGCGGCGGAATTAACGAATGAAGGAACCCCGATTTCTAGGGAATGGGATGTCCTGATAAAAGAAGGAACCCAGCCAGGATTTGGTGGTTCTGGCATTTGTATCCTCGGGTACCAATCCTCTCTATTTTCCCGAAGAATAAAAGATATGGTTCCAGAGATAGGGGAAATACCTTCTGTGATGTTTTGTTTTACTTCAAAACAGTATTGCCAAAAATCTAGACTAGGGTTTGTTCCGAGATATCCCTCAAAAAGGGCTTGGAAGCTAGCTAGATAGAGGATGGAATTCGGAGAGAGGTTATGTGGTTGGACGCCGTAATAGTTAAGGATGTCTATGAAGAAGGCGGAAGGCGGTAAACCCATACCTCGCGTAATGTGAGATGTAAGGAGGACACACTCTCCGTTTTTTGGTCTGGGCTCGGGTTCACCATCTGACTTTCGCCATTTGCCTTTAACTATCAATCCCTCTTTTGACATTTGTCGAAGTAGGACGAGGGAAGAGTTACTCGGACTCCAGTTGCCGACAAATTCCGCCTCCGCGGCGGCGAGCTCGTCGCCAAGGAGTTGGATTTTCTCCTCCGCCGTTTCTGGAGCAAACGGCGGGGAGGCTGCGGAGCTCGATCCCGCAGCGTCCGCGGCGGCGGAAGGATTTGCGTCACCCTCCGCGGAGGCCGTGGTCTTCTCCGGCTCGTCGCCGGTGAGCTTGGGCGATCCCAGCTGCGGATCCAGATCGCTGATAAGCTCGTTGATGGCGGCGCGGGTCGGCGATGACGGCGAGGAGGCCATCTTGTGGTGGTGCGTTCCGGTGTGCTTGGATGCTGAGAGCGCCTGGGGCAAGTGCTTTGCTCTCGAGCTCGTTCGTGTCAATGGCGTGGGCAGTGGGGAGTGAGGAAAGTTTTCGTTGAGGACGAGGACGGCTATTTATAGCCGGAAAACCGTTTAAGATGCGTGCCAACGGCTATTTTGACCGTTGGATGTTTGCCGCGTGTCGTTCGCCGGAAAATCCGTGAAATGAAACGACGGAGTAATGATGATTATCTCCTCGTTTCCCGTGCGAATCTGTCAGAGATACGTTTCTGGGTTCTTCCGAAGTAAATCTCAAACGTCGCTTACGTCAGCATGGTTGAGTGCGCTGACGTAGAAAGTTTCTTCTCCACGAAGGATCGTGAGAGAAAAGTCGGATTTTCAGGATTCCGAGTTTCATGCCACCATCTTTTTCAAATGAAGAATAAGAAGAATCAAGACTGCTGAATCAGTCTTTCTCGGACAAAGAATATTTGGCGAATAGCGGAGAATCAGAGTTTTGATCCTTCTTGGGGGCTACTGTCGGATATATACCAAATAGGGGTATAGAAGATGGTGGGCCAAGTGCCGGATTACCAGGGTGGCCTAAGTGGTAGTGGGCTTAGGTCCATTAGGCGGCCCAGTAATCCGACGCACAGAAGCCGGATTCTAGAAGAACCCGGATCACAGCCCATGTGATCTGGCTTGGAGGAGAAGACAGATTCCTTGCTTTCCAAGTTACAATTTACCGTAGTTTTCTAGGTTTCCTATTCTGTAAGCCCTAATCCGGCTATTATATAAAGCCGGACGGGAGATAAACAAAAAAAGGGAAAAACAGAGAAGCTCTACGCCAACTCGCCGAGAAGCTCATCCTCGTCGAGTAGCTTAGATCCAAACCCTCACATTGTAACCCTGTTTACGGGCTTTAGTCCCAATTAGTGAGAAGTGCAGGAGTAGGCACGTCGTACTGTCGCGACGTACCGAACCTGGTAAAATCCTGTGTTCTGTGTTACTACGCTATCCCGTTACCCCACGTCTCTACCGTAGTCTCATGGCACCCCCGTCTATGAAAACTACTACGATGTCTCGACACCCATTCTCAAGTCCAACTTGGAGAATATTGAGGCTCCAGCAAGTTGATAAAAAAGATCATCGATACGAGGAATTGGATACTTGTTTTTGATGGTTTTCTCGTTAAGAGGACGATAGTCAACAACGAGTCTCTTTGTTTGATCCTTCTTCGCAACGAACAGAGTTGGGCAACCCCAAGCGGAGGAACTAGGTTGAATGTAACCTGTACATATCGATTTGCTCCTTCAACAATTTTAGTTCAGGAGCTATCTTGTATGGATGCTTAGAGATTGGAGCAGTACCTGGTTCAAGCTCGATCACAAACTCAACTGCTCTGTCCGGAGGCATCCCTGGCAACTCTTCGAAAGACGTCAGGGAATTCACAAACCACCGGAACATTTTCAAGTAGAGGTAGAGGTTTAGCATCGAGGTTGTACAGCTGAACAGAACTTGATTCATTTGGAGAATAGACTATCTGGCCAGAAGGGTGGAACAGAGTTATTGACTTCTGAGCACAATCAATCGTAGCTTTATTGGCCTTCAACCAATCCATGCCAAGAATGACATCTATGTCAGAATTGCCAAGCAGAATGAGAGAAGCAAGGAATATGTGACCTCCAATTAGAATCTGATTTTCATGACTGATCTTGGAAGTTTGCATAGTTGCTCCAGGGGAGTTTACTACTAGCGGGGAACCCAAACCAACAAAGGGTAGTTTAACTGCTGTCGCAAAGATCTTTGACACGAAAGAATGCGATGCTCCGGTATCAAACAACACTTTAGCTGGGTTAGAGTTTACGGGGAATGTACCGAGAACGACGTCAGCAGCTTCCTCAGCTTTGTCGGCCTTGATATGATTCACCCTCGCGGTCCTCCCGACAGGCCTGTTGTTGGAGTTGAAGGCTTTAGCCGGGGAGCACGCACCATTGCCTGGTTTGTTTGGGACGAGGTGGTGGAGGTAGCTGCCTCTGCGTGCACTTGTCAGCGTAGTGCCCCGTCTGCTTGCATTTGTAGCAAGTGACGACACGAGGTGCATCTGGCCTTGGCTGCCCCATTAAAAACCTCTGAGCCTGCATCTGAGCTGGGTTGGGTGGGCGGGGAGCGAAGCCTGGAGAAGCTTGGGCATATGGAGCCCTAGTGACAGCACCATTTGGCACCCAGATGCGGCGCTTCTGCGGAGGGGTGGTCATGTTGGAGGAGGAACCACCCTCACGCGAGTGCTTTCGAGACTCCTCGAACGCCTTGCGCCCATTTTCCTCATTGAGCGCGATGTTCACGAGATCCTCGAAGTCTTTGGCCTTGATGTTGGTGAGGGCGTACTTGAGTTCCGGGTTAAAACCTCGGCGGAACCTTGCCATCTTCTTAGCCTCAGTGGACACCTCATCACCAGCGTAACGAGCGAGGCGATTGAACTCACTCTGATAGCCAATGACGTCCAGCTTGCCCTGCTTGAGAGAGCAAAACTCTTCACGCATCCTTTCCATGAGACCATCTGGAATGTGGTGCTTCAGGAAAGCTTCCTTGAAACAACCCCAGGTGATTGGGTATCCAGCTCTCATGGTCTGGTAGTTCTCCCACCAAGTAGCTGCCTGACCCTTCAGTAGGTAGGAGGCATACTTGACCTTATCTTCCTCAGCAACGTGAGCAATCTCCAGAGCCCTAGCGATCTCACGGATCCAGTCATCAGCATCCAGAGGCTCGCGTGTTGCCACGAAAGCTCTCGGCCCCAGACTCAGAAACTCCTTGATACCGACTCGTGGAGCGTTCTGGTTGTTGTGCTGATTAGCCTGGAACTGGGCCATCTGCGTCACGACCTGAGTCATCTGAGTCAACAGCTCCGTGATTGGCGGTGGCTCAGGCGGGTTGTTCCTTGTTGGCGGCATCCTGAATTGAAATGCATTTTAGCACAACAACATAAAAGATAGACTTGGTAACCGAAAAAGAGATTATTCCGACGCATGAATAGATAATCAACAGGTACATCATCACATGTTCAAATACATCAGAATATCCAACACACCACAAATGGTTCAAATGCCAAAGGATAACTAAACATAGCTAAGAATGGATACATCGATACTCCCATGCTCATCACGCAGGACGGCGGTGAGTAGTACGACGAGAGGTACGGTGAGGATCACGCCCACGAAAGTAGGTAGAACGACGATCCACATAGACCTGACGTGGTCTGAGAGCGACTCTAGGTGTGGTGAAGTACATAGCGTCGACTCCCTGTGCTCCAAAGCGTGGAATCCCAGTGTAACCAGCACCGAGTTAAGGAGTGGACCTCTGATCGGCTCGTAACCTCCAGCATCTGGCAGACGACGACCAACTGGCTGATCGAAACGTGCAAAGCGCTCATCTCCAACAAAGTCTGTGGTGTACGTCGCCAGACGAGTCAAAGCAAGGTAGAGCTGCTCTCTGACTGAAGCCAACTCCCGAGATAGTGTGGTGGCAAGTGCGTCACTGTACCTCACAAACTGAGCGGTGGTGTGCAGCCTGGAGTTATCATGCTCGTAGACATCCAAGTTGTCGTAGAGAGTGAAATGAGCTCCCTCCGAAGTGATGTAACCACGGGGGATGTGGCGATAGATGGAATCGTCAAACCCCCAGTAGTCAGCACGAAGGACGGTGAGACTCACGTAAGCTGCCTGCTGCACGGCCATATCCACTGTGGAACCTACTGCCTCGTAGCGGTGGACGACGCTCATGCCATCATCTGACAGAATGTAGACGGTAGCCTGGTAGTAGGTCTGGTCAAACTCTCGCTGCTGCTCGTAGACCTGGTACTCTGGTGCCCAACGGAAACCCAGATAAGTGACCATGTCTCTCAGCATCTCCGGATAACCGGCAGTGCTCTCGCAACTAGTCATCCGAACCACCTGCGGGTAGAACCTGAGATCCATCTGCAGATGATCAGGGAAGTTTTGATTAGACGCCGGTAGAGAACTGAAGCGGAAAGCAACAACAAGGTTTCAACGGACGAAAAGGATGTTGAGAAGAACAGGATATCGAAGCAACAACGGGAAACACGAGACCAAAAACTCCTCGAGAAGATTTATCCCTGCAGGGGTGCACCAATTTAGCCGTGCACGTAAGAATAACCCGCCAGATGGAAGGGCCCTTCCACCAAGCGGGGCACTCAACACAACTCAACTCTTCTTCGCATCAAGCCCAAAGAACCACGTGCTGTGCGTGCGCGGCTAATCGAGCCCCACGAAGAAAAGGGGACCCTCATAGCACTGGAAGACCACGCCGCCCTAAATGCCGACTACAAAAGTTCCACCCTGGCCTCGGGTTCGTACCTGCATATGCGTGCATCAAATGGAAAGCCCGAACTAAGTGTGGCGATTTGGACGAGATGCGAATCGAATCAAATTGAGGGGCGCGCCCATACACGCTTCCCACATGCGGATAGTGCACTCATCATGGACCAGTAGACAAGACCCTTTTCCTAATTAGGGTCGACACTAGCAGGCCTCAAAACCACGCCGGGCCTCCTGCCGGTGCCTTATCAGCAAATTATTATTACCTCAAAATTAACAGGTTGTTGTTTAACCTCGAGCCCCAGAACATGATAGAAATATAGTAACAGAAAGTAACGGGTAACAGACTCGAGCAAAAACAACCCTAAGCATGCTAGTAAGACACGGGCAACAACAAAGGGGTTATAGGGGTGGAGGTGAGGCTATGTCAGGGTTAAAGGGTAACATGTGATAGGTTCGTAACAGAAACAACTATTCATAGGGCTAGCAAAATAGACAACGGAAAGTATCGGTAACCAGTGTTGAAAGGAACACAATGGTTCATGTGAGTGATAACTTACCTGCAAACTCAGCAGCCTGGTACTGAGCTAGATCCTCAGAAGGGTGTCGTAGTATCGTCTGTCTCAACGTCGTCGTCTATCCGAGAAAAGCAAACAAACAATGCAGAAAGATAAACAATCAATAACATGGCATAGTGCACAATCATGGGATAATGCATGTCAATTTAATGGATGCATCAAAATAAACTAGTTGACATGGTAACAACATGATTAAATGGACCCACATGCAATTTGGGGTTGCATATGAAAAGCCCATCAAATAAGGTTGGAATATTTGTTTTTCAACTAATCAACAGGTGAAAGTGGATTAGTATGATGCATGGATGAGGAAAACAGAAAAAATAACAACAATAGAACCAATTTAAGATAAGGTTTACCAATTTTGGAATTTTAGTTATTAAGTTAAGGAATTTTGGTTCCTTAAAGGTGTTACACAAGCATTTGTTGTTTTCATCAATTTAAATTGTTCAAAACAAATAACAAAATTCATATTTGAAAAGATCATAAAATTTTGGGTGGAATACATGTTTCAATCATTGAAAAAGGAATTAGGATGAATTATTTATGAATTAAACAAGTTAAACAAGATTTAAATGAATTAAATTCAACTATGAATTTATTTGAATTTTTTATTTGTTCAAAACATTAAACCAAATTCATATTTGAAAAGTTTATACTTTTCTAGTTTGAAAACATATTTTATAAGTTCAAAAATAATTTAATTTGAGCAAGTTATGAATTTAGCAAATTTAAATGATTTAAACAAGGTTTAAATTATTTAAGAAATTTTAATTATTCAAAACAGGAAACAAAATTTATATTTGAAAAGGTGGTTTGAAATAGCATGGAAAACATATTTTATTTGCATTATTTGGATTAAGTATGAAATAGTTATGCAATTATTCAAATTTCAACTGAATTGTTTGAATTTAAAATTTGAATGCATTTGAGTTATTCAAAACAGAATACAAATGGTTTAAATAGATAGATAATGAAATTTGGTTCAACAAACATATTTTACTTTTATTATTTGGATTTATAAAATAAAAGTTATTAGCAATTTAAATTTGAGGACCAAACTGTAAATGAAAAAGGACTTAATTTGAAACAGAAAAGGTTGCAAAACTTTTGTTACTCAGCAGTGGCTGGACACAGCCACTGACAGAGGGCCCAGGGGCCAACGGTGGCCCGCGTGTGCTTGCGTGGCAGCACAGCCCACTAACAGAGGGGGCCAGCCTGTCAGTGGCTCGCGCAAAATGTTGGTTTTAATCGCGAGAGCCAGGGTTCGAACTCGCGACCGAGCCGTGCACGCGCAACGCTGCTACCAGTGCGCTGCTCGTTCAGTTTTGTCAGTATAGCGCGCGCAGTTAGGTTATGGTTCATCTCCGTTAACTGAATTTTTAACTGACCAAAAGGTCTAAACTTTCGACAGAGAGGAACGTTGCCGGCGGCGAGCTCTGCAGCCGTGCTGCTCGCGCGTGCTGGTGTGTGCGTGTGCTTGCGGGCGTGTGGTGGACGCGGAGGCGTTCGTGCAGAGG
Source organism: Alopecurus myosuroides (assembly GCA_028641055.1). Classification (NCBI taxonomy): domain Eukaryota; kingdom Viridiplantae; phylum Streptophyta; class Magnoliopsida; order Poales; family Poaceae; genus Alopecurus; species Alopecurus myosuroides. The sequence goes on along the minus strand of JAPCYS010001697.1, from coordinate 251,400 downwards.
GAGAACAGGGAGGAGGAGGACGTGATCGACTGCTCACCTGCGTCGTGGAGGTGGCAGAGGCTCGGAGCAGACGGCGGCGTCGACGTTGAGGACGGCGGCGCGGCTACAGGAGGTTCCCGGGCTCGAGGAGGTGTTGTCGAGGGGGAGGGAAGCACGGCGGTGCGATTTCTGGGGCTAGGATGGATGGTGGCGCACGGCAGCGGCGATGGTCATTGGAGGTTCAGAGGAGGGGCTCGTCGGCGAGGTTGCAGAGAGAGGTAGAGGGTGGCAGAGAGAGAAGCGGCGGCGGAGCTCGAGGGAGGAGGGAGTAGGTGGCTAGGGCTAGCTCTCCGGGGACCTAGGGGGTATCTTATAGGCGCTCGGGGCGAACAGTGGCCGTCGGAGCGTTACGGCGTCGACGTGGCGCCGGCGGATGCCGCGCCGTACAGATAGAAGAAGGAGGAGGGCGATCGAAACGGTACCGGGCCGTGCGGGTAAGGAAAAGGGCGGGCCGTGCGTGCTGCTCCCCTCGCGCGCGTTTTTTTTTCTTTTTAAATTTTTGTTCTATTTATTTATTTTTTTGCAGAATTGGAAAATGGAAGAAATAGATAAGTGTTAGGGCTAGGAAAAATTTAGAAAAAATTTGGGTGAGTTAATTAGGTCAACATCAAACACTTGCCAATTTCTGTTTTCTAAATATTTCAAAATTAACTTGCTGTTTGTAATTTGATTTAAATTTGGATGAATTTTATTATTAAGTGAATTATTTGAAACAAGATTTAAATGGCATGAACCTTTAGTTTTTAAAAAAATAAATGGAAACAAAAGATTAGAATGTTTTGATAATTTTCATAATTTTCAAATTGGGTGCTGTTTGAAATTTGATTCCAATTTAAATGATTTTGGAGATTAAGTGATTATTGCAAACAAAATTTAAATGGGGTGAACATATAGTTTTAATTGGAAGCAAATGATTATTATTGTTGTGTAATTATCATTAATTCCAAAAGGTTGCTGTTTGGAAGAAAATGTATTTGAATTTGAATAATCATTTGAATTAAGTGATTGATTAAAGCCACCATTTTTAATAGTTGAACCTTATGGATTGAAATGGAACAATTGGAAGTTTAATTTGAACCTTTTTATTTGGAAAGTTGTAACATAACAAGTATGAAATAAATGTTTGAATATTGGTTTGAATTTCAATTGTGAAAACAAATAAAAACAGATGCAAACCAAATGAAAACAAGTGCAATGAGTATGATGACATGATGCAAAACTTTAATAAAACAAGAATCAAACATGCTAGGGGTGGTTTTTCATACTTGGGATGTTACACCACTCGGGGACAGCACGTATTGTGGCCACGAGCTCCAAATCCGGGTCTTGGTTAGCCACCTCTTCCTCAGACTCGGTTTTAACTGATGGCCGCCATAGCTCGTCCAGGAAAACATTGGGTGGAACCGGCTCTCTGCGCGAGCCGAGTCTTGCGAGTGCATCTGCTGCCTCGTTCTTTCGCCTATCGATATTCTCCACCTCATACCCGGAAAAACACCCGGCAACCCTGTCCACCTCCCTGCGATATGCTGCCATAGTTGCATCCTTCCTATCCCAGGTTCCTGAGACCTGCTGCACCACAGGATCTGAATCTCCATAGCATCGTATCCGCCTGATGTTCATCTCCTTGGCTATTCTCAATCCGTGTAATAATGCCTCATACTCGGCCACGTTGTTGGATCAATCAAAGTGGATTTGCAACACGTAGCTCAGTTTATCTCCTTTAGGTGATGTAAGTACCACTCCAGCTCCTGATCCCTCGTATTGCTTGGAACCATCAAAGTGCATTACCCAAGACTCGGAACTTGGTGTCATTGTGGGCATGCTAGTGTGAGTCCAATCATTAATGAAATCAACTAAAGCTTGAGACTTGATTGCTGACCTGGGCTCGTAGTTGATGTGATAATCTCCCATATCGATGGCCCACTTGGCTATTCTACCTGTTGCGTCCGAGTTTCTGATGATATCCGACATTGGTATAGAGCTAACCACTGTTATGGGGTGTTCCTGAAAATAGGGTTTCAATTTCCGGCTGGCCATGAAGACCCCGAAAACCAACTTCTGCCAATGTGGGTAGCGCTGCTTTGCCTCTGATAACACCCCACTACGTAATAAACCGGCCTTTGAACCGGGTGATCCTTCCCATCCTCTTTGCGCTCAACGACGACCACTGCACTAACCGCCCGGGGCCCGGCCGCAATGTATAGTAGCATGGGCTCTTTGGGACCCGGGGCTGCTAAAACTGGTGCCTCAGATAACTGCTTCTTTAGTGCCTCGAACGCCTCGTCCGCCTCTTGGTCCCAAACAAATTTATCAGATTTCCTCAAGAGCCGGTACAGGGGTATTGCCTTCTCTCCGAGTCTGGATATAAACCGGCTCAGTGCTGCTACGCACCCTGTAAGCTTCTGAACATGCTTTAGGTTTTCCGGCTTTTTCAGACTCTGGATAGCTTTGATTTTGTCCGGGTTTGCCTCGATTCCTCTCTCGGAAATAATGAACCCGAGTAACTTTCCTGCTGGAACTCCAAACACGCACTTTGTAGGGTTAAGTTTCATCTGGTACCTTCTCAAATTCTTGAATGTTTCCTTTAGATCATCAGTGAATGTTTCCGCTTTCCTGGTCTTGATCACCACATCATCCACATAGGCGTGAACGTTGCGCCCAATCTGGTCCTCAAAGCACTTCTGTATGCATCTCTGGTAAGTTGCACCAGCATTCTTTAGCCCAAAAGTCATGGTTTTGTAACAGAAAGCCCCAAAAGGGGTTATGAACGATGTTTTCTCCCAGTCTTCGTTCTTGAGCTTGATCTGATGATACCAGGAATATGCATCCAGGAAACATAATAGGTCACTTCCAGCCACTGCGTCTATGATCTGATCTATCCTTGGAAGGGCAAATGGATCCTTTGGGCAATGCTTGTTGAGACTCGTATAATCTATGCACATCCTCCACTCGTTACTCTTTTTCAGTACTAGAACCGGATTTGCCAGCCAATCCAGGTGAAATACCTCCATGATAAAGCCAGCTGCCAATAGCCGGGCAATTTCTTCTCCTATAGCTTTTCTTCTTTCCTCATTCATTTTCCTCAGGCCCTGCTTCACGGGCCTAGACTTGGGATCAACATGCAAGCTATGCTCTGCTAACTCTGTAGGGATACCCGGCATATCGCTGGGCGTCCAAGCAAAAACATCTTGATTTGAACGAATAAACTCCACGAGTGCTTTTTCCTGCTGATTGTCCAGGTTAGATCCTATAGCAAATTGTTTGGAGGGATCACCCTCGACAAAAGCCACCATCTTGGTATCTTGTGCTGCTTTGAACTTTGCTCTCTCATCCTCCGTATTCGGCCTTTTTAACGCCGTTCTGTCATCCGTGTCTACTTGAGACCGATAATACTTGAGCTCTTCCTTTCTACAAGCTTGTTCCGCCATTGCCGCGTCTCCTTCTTCACACCCAGCCGCTATAACCCGGCTCCCATGGATGGTGATGGTCTGCTTGGGACCCGGGATTTTTAGCCGTATGTATACGTAACACGGCCTGGCCATGAACTTGGCGTAAGCCGGCCTTCCAAATAGCGCGTGATAAGGGCTGCGCAACTTTACCACCTCAAACGTGAGCCACTCCACCTGGAAATTATCCTTTGATTCTCCAAAAGCGACCTCCAAGGTAATCTTTCCCTCAAGGCACGCCGAGTGACCCGGCACAATCCCGTGAAAAACTGTCGAACTTTTCTGTAGCTGAGACTCCTTGAGACCCATGCGTAAGAAAGTTTCCCAATATACGATGTTGATGCTGCTTCCGCCGTCCATTAAGACCTTTTTCAGCTCATAACCATTAACCTGTGGCGCGACCACCAATGCTAAGACTCCCGGGTGTTCTATTCTTTCCGGGTGATCCCTTCTGCTCCATGTCACCTCTTGATCCGACCACCTCAGGTATCTCGGAACAGCCGAGGAAACCGAGTTTACTGCCTTTTTGAGTATCTTTCTATCCTTGTTAGACGTTCCTGTGGTGTGAACGTGGTACTGGCCCAATTGCTTGGGGTTGGCCTGGAAACCTCCGGCTCCTCCCTGATTGTTACCCGGATTACCACCTCCTGGGTTGCCTGCCGGGGGTGGGCCATTGCCCGGGTTACCACCCGGACCCGGTCCTGCTCCCCGGCCTGCGTCTCGCATTGCTTCCAGTATTTCCTCGTTCTTCCATCTTTGTAAATCTACGCATTGTTCCAGTGAATGATTTGCCGGCCTGCCGTTCCTGCTGTGGCGCGGACAGGGCATCCTGAAGGCCTCTATATGGTTAGTCGGCCTTGGCGGTCCTTGGTAATTTCCTCCATTAAAGTTTCCTCCGTTGAAATTTCCTTCTGCTCTGGGTCTTGCAAACCCGGCTTCTGTGTTGACGACAAACTCGGAATTTCCCTCGTACGGGCGCTTATTCTGGTTGTTTCCATTATTTCCTCCATTGCTACCCGGCGCAGATCCATTGCCGGCTCTTCCACTGTTGTTTGCGTTAGCTTTGGTTTTCTTGTCATCAACATCCTCCTCTGTTGTATCCGTAGCAGCGTGCTTGTTGCACGCGTCCATCAACTCCCCCATTGTAACCTCTGAAGCATTCCGACTAGATTTCATGCGTGTTAGCTTTTGCACTAAAGGTATATACTTGCATGTCTTTGCCATAGCTTGTAACGCATCCTTTGGCTGAATATCGGTGGATGAGTGAAGTATCTCCATAACCCGGCGCACCCAACTGCGCGCCGACTCTCCCTTCTTCTGGACACATCGTTCTAGATCATCGATTGTAAATAATTTCCTGCACGTCCCATGGAAGTGCTTGATAAACGCAACTTTCAGCTCACTCCACGAATTGATAGATTTTTCCGGTAAATTGTTGAACCATAACTTTGCTGCTCCCTCTGACATCATTAAGTACATGAATTTAGCTTGAAGATTTTCAGATGCGTTGCGAATCGACATGGCCATCTCATAGCTGCTCAACCAGGTTTCTGGATCCATAGTCGGCTCATAGTTCACCACTTTACCCGGTTCCTTGAACTTATCCGGGTAAGGCTCGGCTCTAATAACATCTGACAAACACTTGGGCCCGGCTAAGATTGCCGGTACTGGTCTTACCCGGGAAACATGCGACCCGGCGACGGGTGCGGCGGGGGGTGCAACCGCTACCGGCCCTCGTACCGCAGACCCGGCTGTTGCGCGCCTGGCTCGAGAACTGTCCACGATAGCTTGCGCGGCTGATACTGCAGGTGTTGCTGGTCTACGGGGAGGAGGCGGCATTTGCTGTTGCTCTGCCCTCCGCCGTGCTGAGCTTGTCTGAATATTACCGGTGTTTCCGTTATGCCGGCTTACATACGGCTAGCCATGCATTCCGCTTCTGTTATCCGGGTAATTGGCTTGCTGAGCCACTGCCGTGCGCAATAGATCTATCGCCCGCCGAGTCTCCTCCGCATGGGATGACTCTCTTACGGGGATGTGATCCAGTGCCAATGTTGCTGCATACACGTTGTCCATGGGATTATTGAAGTGACCTGGCGGAGTGTGAAACCGTGGTGGTGGTGCTGGCGGCGCTGTATTGCCAACAGCGACTCCTGTCTGCAACGTGGGTAACCCGGCTTGTACGTTTGCCGGCTGCCCTCCACCGGTCGCGGGCTGGTGTACAGTTTCCTGGTTCACCGCCGGAATTGGTTGGTCTTGGGGTGTGACGAATAGCGTGGCCGGGTTTAGAACTCCACCCGTTGCCGGTAATCTCGTTTGGTATCTCTGATGCATCCTAGTCGTCTCAACCCGGAGCCGGTTCTCCAATGCTTCTAGCTCACGTTGGCGCGTGGCTACCCCTTGCTTCTCTGCTTCCACATCTCTCCTTTGCTGCTCCAATGCACGGCGTGCTACATCCAGATCCCTGGTGCGCGCCGCGGCGTTTTCCGGGGTTATCACAGTAGCTAGCACCGTGGGATCCAAGATTAGATTGTTACTGAACAGAGCCGGGTGTTGTGGGTTTGAAGGACCCGCCCCTGGTGTCCTGTTTGCCATAAATCCGAACATATTCGCCTGCAACTCGCTATCCGCCGCTCGGCTAGTGATTGAAACCGACTCTCCGTCAACCCGGGTCAGAACCGGATTTCCGTCAGCCGGATTTTGCTGCTGGGCCAGCGCTCGCGCCGCTCCGACCGCGGCCGTAGTCACGTTCCCCTGATTGAGATTGGTTGCAGGGGCCGTGTAGACCGCGACCTGGCGCGCAATGCCTGGTGAAGACTCGTATTCCTCCTCATCACAGCTATCTTCCTCGTACCGGTCCTCCAGCAGGTGTAGGATGGACTCGGTATCATCTTCTCTCGTGACCCGGCCACGTGGGGTCCATGCCGGCTCCTCCGGCTGTTCCCTCTTCGTGGTGGGCTCTTCTATCGGATCTACCGTCCCGACCGATTCTTCCCCATCCGACTGAACGCAGGTCGCTTCTCCTGATACAGAATCACACCCAAAATCATCAGGGATTGAACCGGACGTACGTACCATGCCGATGAAGACGTTGACCCGGCCGATTGTGACGACAGATCCGGATTCGAGCAGATCCGACTCTGGCCCCCAGCCAAAATCGTCCACCATCTTTTCTCCTTCGGGGTTGGTGTGGATCTCGTCGACGACGAGGTTCTTCATGTTCTCCCGAGGTTCTCCCGTGATGTAAACACCCTTGGACGTAGGCCCCACGGTGGGCGCCAACTGTCGTGGGATAATCACGGCAGACGTTACCGGGGGTAACTTATCCTGGGGCAATTCGACTCTGGTGTTTGGGAGAGGGTTTTGCTCAGGGGAAATCATGGTGATAAACGATCTGGTAGCCGGCAATCAAGTCGCCGAGTCTCCGATCTAGGTTTATTATCTCAACTCTGATATTACAAGGGATACTCGAACAGCTATTAAAACTCGTGTGTAATCTAACCCTAGGAGCCGGCTTATATAATATCCGCCCCCCTGGCCTCCTATCCAAGGCACACTCGGAGTCCTACCTGGGCACCGCTTACGAACCCTAAGTTTCCTTATCGAAACCCACAATCCGGGTTACGAGGCCTACACTCTTGGGCCTTCTAGAAACTCCTTAAGCTGGGTCTTGCGCAGCTCCCTTTGGGCCGAGTTACACCTTGGCGTTGGTCTACCGGGTTATCATCCCTCCATCACATATAAAGCTGAGCATCTAGCTATACCTCTCAGTCCTCTTCAACAATGAAGTCCCAGGGGCTCAGAGGGCAGCAGAAGGAGGATAAGAACAAAGCAATGTGTCCACCTTGTAGTAGAGGGGCTACCATGGTCCAGTAAAGGTTGGTGCAGCCACCATGAATTCCTTCACTTCATTATTAGTGGGTTCCAAGAATTAGCATGCCAAGCAATAATTCCTTCACTGCATTATTAGTGTGTTCCAAGAATTAACATGCCAAAGAAAATTTCTCGCATTATTCCAACATGCCAAACAATATGTATCGCCTCGTGAGAGGGAAATAGAAGCACTGATTCCACCACACGATTTACTATGAGAGAACATTGTAATATCAATTCATCTGATTGCTCCACAAAGTGGCTTTAATCCGTGAAAATGAAGCGGACGTGCACAACCATGTATTCTCAGTTGGAAACCATATATATATGGAACACAAGCAAGAAAAAAAGATAGAAGAAAACAAAATCTGGCCAGAATTTTGGGGAGCATATGCAACATGAATCCCAAGCAATAAAATAATAAAATTGGAAGCAAATACAATCAGACCCCGCAAGGACGGCATCCCGTGGAGGCCAAATCCAGCGAGCCAGCGGCCTTGGTCTTGTACGTCGTTCCCCTCAGTTGTAGCATGCGCAGGATGTACAGGTCCCGTGCTTGGCTGGACGCCGTTCCCCGAGCCGGTGCGCTCGGGATTACGCCATCCATGAAGGACTGCAGGCGCTGGAATCGGCCAGATCTGTCCGGAAACCGTCAAACGGCGACTCGCACTCTGGCGGCGGGAACCGAGGCATGGTGGCGACGACTCGCACTTGATATGGCGGCAGGAATCGAGGCGTGGTGGCCGGAAATCGTCGAGTCGGAGGGAATCGAGTTGCGGCGCCGGCGACTCTCACTCTGGCGGCAGGACTGGAGGCGTGTACCGTGGAGGCGGCCGATATCGAGTTGCGGCGGCGCCCTATGAGAGAGAGGAAGCTGCGGTGAGCCACGGCTCGCTCGGCTGTGGATTTTTGGGGGTGGCTCTCTGGTGCGTGGGTTGATTTTGCAGTTTTTTAGGGCGTAAAATGCAAAATAACCTTGGCAGCCCACTGTCAGAGAAACATAACGATATAGGGGCCACAAACAGTGACACAAAAAACGGCAGTTGCGCCGAGAGGAGAGGTAGTCCATGGAACGTACAGTTTTAGTTAATATAGCCTGCAAACATGATATGTATGCTCGCCACGACCGAGGGAAAATCAACGGTAGTAACATCTTTAATGATTGTTTCTCAAGAAAATTGACAATAATTTGGGCTGGAAAAAATGACGAGAAGTAGTTTGCAGAGTGTCCTCAATCACATACGGATGTCGTGCTCCATGTGAATTTTGATATATCTTTAATGGTACAAGTTTAATTCCGTTCACGACTTCTACAGTCGTGTGCGATGCATTGCACGCGTATTATATAATGTACCCGTATGTGATGTGTCCCGACATAACACACGTTTCTGTTAACTGTGTGTAATGTTACATAGTTTGGAAGGAATATCCCCGAGAGGCAATAATAAAATGGGTTTTATCTTATTACATGTTTATAATAAAATTTTATTTCTCGCGTTATAATTGTATTAACCGGAAATGTTAATATATGTGTGTCTAATAAACAAACAAGAGTTCCTAGTAAGAGCATCTCCAGCAGATCATCTATATTTCATTATCTATATCTCATCTAAAAAGATTCATGTATAGATGTTCCCAGTTTTACAGCAGAACATCTATATTTAGGACATCTATATTCTCTCTCCTATATTTTAATATTATGTTATAACTACCATTCTTTGGATCTAGCTCAATATACAAAAGGTGTGCTTCATCGCGCTGCAACAAGAAATGTATTGTTAAAACATGTATGACACATATAGAATCAAAATAGAATTAGAAGATGGATGCATACCCTCTCATCTATAGTCCTCCCACTTTCATTTCTATTAATAATCTGCTGAAGACATCCACAAAACTTGCTGGTAGCTGAAGAAATAGTAGTGTAGCGGTTGTTGACTGAGGATTGAGGGCGCACCGGCCATGATGGTTTCTTGTGGTTGATGTAGTACTCTGTAATCCTACCCTAATAAGAATCCGAATGCTGATCCATTCCGAACTGCTCATCCAATCCAGTGTTTGCCCATGCCTCTATCAACAACTCGTCCTCACGAGATGACCAATTTGGACCTTTGCTGCCTCCTTTCTTCACTTTTGGTTTTTCCGCCGGGGAAACATCCTATGTTCGCACCGTCAATTTTTCCCCAATTGGACTAAAATACGGTGTGCCACCCCAATTCATCTCACTAGAACTTCCATTCACCATGTCCAGAAATGAATTGTTGCTCGTCTGTGAGTTGTCCATCTATACAAAGAAAACAATCAGTGCCAGATTGTAGTAGATATCAAAAGAGATACATGCATGTACAAAAACTCAGATTTCATTGCTTTTGTGGCTTCACAATCACTAGCAGCACATCAAGCATGCACGAGCACACCCCATCCCCATTGAGCACGCATCGAGCAATTTGGCCCATTGAGCACGCACCCCTGCGCATCCATCCCCATCGAGCAAGCACCCTTGCTCCTCCATCGCCTCCCGCGTTTCTCCCCCTCCCACCGTCCGTGCCCAGGGAGCACGGCACTCCTGGCTCTCCGCCCAACCGCCATCCATCCCCGTCCACCTCCAACCCGACTCGAACGCCCAGGGCGCTCCCGTACGGCGCACGACGCCACCAAATCGAAGCACGGCGGTCGGCGCCCGCCCCACCAAATCGATGCACAGCGCCCGGCGCCCGGCCCCACCAAATCGAAGCATGGTCGGCGCCCTTCGGCTCCATCCCCTTCCGCCTCCACGCCGAAGCACGGCGCACGGCGCCCTCCCCTGCGCCTCCAAATCAAAGATCGGCCGGCGCCCCCCACCCCCTGACTCGAGCGCCCAGCCTCCCTCCCGGCGTCGCTCCCGGCCCCAGCGCCTCCCAGGGACGGCGCCTGCCCCCCCACCCACGGCCGGACGCCGGCGGCCACGACCAGCCGCGGCCGTACTGCATCATTTTTCTGATTCGGAAGAAAAAGATAGAAGGATACCGGTGAATCGGAGAGCAGCGTCGAAGTCCTTCTCCCCTCTGCAACTTCCGAATGCGCGCAGGCTCTCGTTCGCTCCCGAGCGGTTGATTTGGAGGATCAGCTCTCCGTCCCCCAGATGTGGTTGACGGATAGCTGAGGAAGGTGGTCAACTAAATTTAGAGGACGCTTTGGACGAGCTGCTGGAGTCGTGTTTTAATGTTTTGGTCCTCTATACTGGGATAGATGTCCGTTTGCATGACCTGCTGGAGATGCTCTAACACCTCTCGTTTAACTAACTCGTTGATTAACAAATGATTAAGGTTTCCTGATCATGAACATTAGATGTTGTTAATAATATGATCACATCATTAGAATAATGATGTGATGAACACATACCCAATAAGTATAGCAATGCGTCAAGTCATTAAATTTACGTTGTTATATCAAACACATACGAAGTAATCCTAATCCTTAGACCATGAGATCATGTCGATCACTAATAACGAAAGAGTACTTTGATCACACCAAACGTCACACCGTAACAGGAAGACCATAAATGTGGTGTTAGGTACTCTGAAAGTATTAGTTTAGCCTCATGGATAAAGAGTGAGATTTGTTCATCCAAATGACGGAGACATATACTCTGGGCCCTCTCAGTGATATCATATTGACACCGCTTGCAAGTACGTGAATAGGTCACAAGGATGTCATATCACCGAACGAGTAAAAGAGTACTTTTCGGCAACGAGATAGAATAAGGTATAGTCGATAACAATGATCAGATTTCAGATAAGTAAAATATCGCGAGACAAAAGGAATTGGATACGGCGGTTTTGGTTCACGGGATCACAAGATTCATCGTCGAATGTGTAGGAGTCATTACGGATTGATCGGAGAATTGTTTCGATCATGTCTGCATTATTCACGAACCATATGATGACACACTTAAGGTTTGACGATGCGTTTGAGTAGATACGAAATATCAAAGAAAAGTTTGGACAACACCGAAATTGTTTCGGAGAATATTGAAAAAGTTCAAGGGGATATATATTAATGCTTGTTCATAGAGTTAACAAATAGTTCAAGGGAGTAAGTGTTAATATTTTGTTAAGAGAATTAACAAATGTTAAAATAAAGAAATAAAATGTTTTATTAATTTAATGAAGAATACCATTGGGATTTTTTGAGCGGAAAGTCCATCCAATCGAATGGGAGAATGAGTGGGAGGATTGGAGGCTCTCACATGAAGAGGGAAGAGGTGGAGGCACCCTTGGGGCTGGCCTCACTCCCCATGGGATGCCATACCCCCTTCTATATAAAGAGGGTGGGAGCTCCCTCTTCTACACATACTTGTTGCCATCTCTCTCTCTCCTTCCACTGCTCCACCTCTTGGTCACTCGCTTTGCGAATCCATGGCTGATTAGTTTTCTCCATCATACCACACTAATAATCCAATTGCATCTATAACTAATAATCCATGCGGTCATTACAACAAAATACATAGATCGTCATCCAACTGCATCTATGACTAATAATCCACCCTTCGAATATCATCCAAACAAACGTTGGGTATTAAGTTGCAAGCAACAGATAATCGCCGTAAGCAAAGTGTGTAATGTAAACAATGTAAACGAAGTAAACATCGTTGTTTTCTCCCTAATGGCAACAACACATCCTCCATCCGTCACGTTTCTGTCACTCGAGCATAGATGCAAAGGAGGCATGAACCCACTATCGAGCATAAATACTCCCTCTTGGAGTCACTAGCATCTACTTGGCCAGAGCATCTACTAACAACGGAGAGCATTCAAGATCATAAATAACATACACATGAAGATAACATGATAGATTCATAATCAAAGACATAGCATTCAATAATCATCAGATCCCAACAAACACAACATGTAGCATTACAAATAGATGATCTGGATCATGTGAGGCAACTCACGAGATCTAAACATGAGGCATAAAGTGGAGAGGACAACCATCTAGCTACTGATATGGACCCGTAGTCAGGGATGAACTACTCACGCATCACTCCGGAGGTGGGCATGGTGGTGTAGACCCCTCCGGTTATGAATTTCCCTCCCGGCAGGGTGCCGGGGAGAGCTCCAGAACCCTCCTGATGACGGCGGCCTTGGGTGTTTCTCGGGAAGAAGTCATATATTTTTAGGGTTGAATTATCGGGGAAATAAATAGGAGAAAGGGCGATGGCGGTGGATGCCCGAGGGGCCCATACCACCCCTAGGCGCTGCCGGGGGGTGCTGCCATATGGTGTGGCCCCCCTGTGCCCCCCTCCGGTCCTCTTCGGGAATTCTAGGACTTCCGGGCTTCGAATTTTCCAATTTCAAGAATATTTCCAGAACAACTTTTCTGAAACTAAAAACAGCAGAAAACAGGGAACTGCCTCTGTGGCATCTTGTCAATAGGTTAGTCCCGGGAAATCGATAAGAATGACATAAAGTGTAAGGAAAACATGTAGCATATGGCATGAAAACAACATGGAACATCAGAAATTATAGATACGTTTATGACGTATCAAGGCTCTCGGTGAATTGAGTCGTCCCTTCTACGGGAGCCAAGGGGCTCCTTATGTACCGGCGTTTGGGCCTCTTTCCCGCTCATTCTCGGCGGGAAAGGGTCTCCACAAGGTGCCGAAGGGTAGACAAGTAGTGCCCTGCAATCTCTGCCGGTCCTAGTCGTCGAGGATGGCGCCACCGTCCATGGTAGAGCAGTGGGGGCTCTAGGTGACGTTTCCTTCGTTTTGTAGCATCGTACTGGTCTTATTGCATCGAAGACGAAAGCCCCGGGTGGTGCTTTGGCGCGGGCAGGTGTAGACCACTCTTTATACACGAGAATGGCAACTGCAACCAAAGATGTTATGTCGCCCTGCGCCACCATCGTCAGCATGTAGAGGTGCATGTGTCACCCGCACATGGGTTGTTCCCTCGTGAAGAGAAAACTCCTCTAGAGAGAAGAGGAGAGCTCGATGAAGAGCTCTTGTCCGAAGGAAGGAGGATCAAATGCCCCCGGAGGGTGATCAACCACCTATTACTCGTGCTCTGCAGGAAGCGAAGTACTCGTGAGGGGAGTTATCCTTGTGGGACACCCCAGAGGATGCGCCGACATGCCTATTGGGTTGGGCCGCAGAAGACGAGTCGTGGTACCCTGCTATCCACTGGTCCGACCGTAGCCCCTCGGCCTGCGATGGGCACACATCTGGAGGAGGCGAAGCGGCACGGGCTCAACTGCTGCAGGGCAAGCCGTTACACGTGGCATGACGGTTCGTGGGGGAGACCCGCGATCTCCTAAAATGTGGCAGAAACGTCCCGCTGCCATAACTACTCTTGCACCACGCCGCTGAGCAGTCACCTTCTTGGCGTCAGGTCCCATCTGTCATCGAGACACACTCCTTTTCCTCGACAACCGGGCCAGTGAGGAGACGGACTGGTGTGGGGGAGTTCCCAGCTGAGGCATAAATAGAAGGTGATATGTCCCCTCCTAGGCACAATCTTCACATCTGCTCCCTCTTCCTCCCCCGCCTTCTCCCCAGCAAAAGAAATAGGGCACGCATGGATCATGGGCGGCGTGGCAGTGGCTCACCGACGGACTTGGCTGTAGCCCAAAGGTGTAGCGCACGAATGGCACTGATGGCTGCTGATGTGCCGGACGGATCTGGGGGCCGTGACGACGTGAGCCCCCGAGGCCGCCGCGGTCGTGGTGCTCATGCATCCCGCGGTCGTGGCAAGGCGGCAAACCCTTTTCCCCGATGTGTGGAGGACACCCGCGTGTTAGCGCACGAGTTCCTCGTGGGGCTCTGTGGCCGGCTCCCCAGCCGGCTGAAACTCCCAGACTCTTTCGTGAGGATGATCGATATCAACCCTCCTATGGGGCTTTGGCTCCAGATGGTGGGTTGCATCAATGGTCCCTGGTGTGCGGCCATTGATTTTAGCCCTACTAGCTGTTTGACGCTGGCACACGGGTGGAAGACCTTCGCCCATGCCCAGAGGCTGGAGGAGAGCTAGCTCCTCCACTTCCACTTCAATGGGGTGGACAAGCTCTTTGTGAAGGTTTTCGGGCGTCGTGGTGAACGTTTAGAGTGATGTGTCGAGAGCGGGAGCAGAAATGACAATGGAGAATAGGATGATGATGAGTTGGACGAGGAAGATTCCTCGAGCGTCAAAGTGGAGGATGGCGAGTCCGACTCGGGCTAGCGCTTGAGTGCCTTCATCCCGAGAGGGAAAGCCTGACCATCCTGGCCAGTTGATTTCTTCCCTCCCTTGAGGCCTCGGCTGCCTTCTCCTCGACCACTCATATCTCGTAGATGTGCTGAGATAGGCTCCCATGGCCTGCCACCATACCTTTCTCTTCTGTAGGATGGAGAGGGAGTAGCTTTCTCCAAACTTTTTTGCGCCTTTTTTTCCTTGTAATGGATCTGCAACATGTTTGTGTGCTAAGATGCATCTCGTGAATGAAATATCAAATTTGAAAAGGCATGTTCTTTTCTTATTTGCAACTGTCTTGTTTAGTGCACTTGCGGAGTTCTCCGAATGACTTCGGAAAAGACTTGTAGAGAGATGAAAAAATAGGTGTTGGACTTAGCTTTTGGATGTACCATCGTGACCCTTGGTAAGGAGAGACGTGTATCTGCAGGTGGTCCTTCGAGATGATTCATGTTGATTCCTCATTGAGGTACTTTGTGGTCCTCGGGGAGGACTCCGTCTTTGCCTCGTGAGGGAGGCGGTTTTTCCTACAGCAAACAGAGATGTGTGTTTGTTGTTTCCCTCGTGGATGTCTCGCGAGGAAGTCAGCACCAAGGACCTTGGTGAGGTGTCATGCACGGTAGAGACCCGTTTAGACAGAGATCTGCCACTTGGGTCTCACCCATGCACGGGTACCAATCCCAGCCCTCGCTCGCGAGGTGTCCTCGTGAGGAAATTGCCAAACGCACACTCCTTAAGAGGAAAACGCTTGTCGAGGTGACAAGTGCGGTTAGGAGAAAGGGCTTGGGTTTTACTACTAGAGTGAGACTTTCCATTAAAAACGCTTGGGCATGTCACGACCTTATGGTCCCCCAAGAGGCACTTGACGTCACCATGCGGACATGGGACTTTCATTGTCATGGGGCTGATACTCGTGCGAGTTCAGATGCATAGCCTGAGGATGTAGTGGCCTTGTGGCGCCCTCGAGAAACAAAAGTTTTCCCCACCGGAATGGTGCTCCCACTTGTGCGGATAGAACCTCACGCGGCCATGCAGCACGCCTGATGAGAAGCTCCATGAGACCCTCACGAAGAGAGGTCCTGGCGTTATTTTTACCGTGCTGTCACGGGTAGAACTTCCGTAGGTGTTGGATGTTCCACAGGTTGGGCACGGGTGTGCCATCTTCTGTCTCCAGGCATGCCGCTCCTGGGTGCGCGATGTGCGCTACCCAAAACGGCCCCTCCCACATGGGTGAGAGCTTGTGTAAGGCTTCTATGGAGAGGATTCTTCTCAGGACCAGGTCGCCCACCACCAGTGTTCGTGGCATGATGTTGTTGTCGTGGTAGCAATGCAGCCCCTGCTGGTACCGCGTCATGCAGACGGCGACACGATTCCTTGTCTCTTCGAGGAGTAACAGGTCCTTAGCATGGAGCTCTCCTTGTTTGACCTCGCTGAAGGCAAGGGCTCGAGGGGACTGTAAGATATATACCAATTAGTGGTATGTTTGGCATTGGAACATAGTCCATTGGGCGGCCTAGTAAGCTGATGCGTAGGAAGACGGATTCTAGAAGAACCCGGACCACAACCCAAAGTGGTGCGGCTTTGAGGAGAAGACGGATTACTTACTTTCCAAGTTAGATACTTTCCGTAGTCTTCTAGGTTTCCTTTCTGTAAGTCCTAATCTGGCTATCTATATAAAGTCGGGCGGGAGCAAGAACAAACATACAACTGGCTAGAAGCCAACTCGCCGAGAAGTTGATCCTCGTCGAGTTAGTGAAACCATATTCACCATTGTACTTTGTATACTTCAGGCTTCAACCCTGATTTAGTGAGATTGTAGGAGTAGGAACGCCTCCTAGTTGCGTCATACTGAACATGGGTAAACTCGGTGTTCTCGTTTGCAGTGTTATCACGTCCCCACGCGGTTCTACCAGTAGGCTTATGGCACCCTCGTCCATGAACCTTACTACGATGTCTCGACATTTGGCGCCCACCGTGGGGCCAACGGCGTCAGGAGTCACGTTCCGAGCGGGAATACTTGGCGGAATCGGGAACTCGATTACTGTCGGAAGCCTGCAATTCGACGGAAACGTCGGACGCTTCCTCGACAATGGATCGTATATGCCGGCACAAAATCATCTGGTAAGTGCCCGCGTTTTACCGATGGGATCTAGTAATATTTTTATCGGTTTAACAACAGAAGCTATGGGATTCCGTGGTGGAAGTAATTTTATCCCACCCGCCCTATGCCCAATAGATGAAGGCTTTAATGCCGGATTCTGTTCAGATTTTCCCTATTCATACATAGGGCAGATCAAGCTTCCATACTTTCATACCGCCAAAATACATCTGGATTTGCCGCCTCCCTGGAGATGTGTGCAAGCAGATCCCACTTTATTGGTATGGTGCAGTCTGAGATCGCTAAAAACACGGAAGAAGAAAATCTCGTGGAAAAGGCAAAAAACCATGATCCCACAGAAAAGGTGGAAGATCCGACATCCGTCGACGAGACGACGAACTCAGAAGTCGACTCTGTCTTAGCTGCTATAGAAGGAAGGTTAGAAAAGGAACCCGGATCTGAAGACATAGATTCCGAAGATGAAGACGCTTTCGAAAGAAAGGTCAAATCTCTACAAGGTAGTTTTCACGAAGTACTTATGGCAAAACCGACTGAAAACTCGTATGTTGAGGAAGATGAACATCCCAAAACACCCCCGCCAGATGAGGAAGAAGAGGAAGGTGAAGCTAGTCCAACTTACCCTGATGTCAGAGAATTGACGGAGGAAGAACCTAGCAAGAAACCCCCTTCTTCCAAGAAGAAAAAGAAATCTACTAGGAAACTCCAATATAAACTCCAGAAGAAAAATATGGAAAAATTGGCAGACATTGCCAACCAAAACCCGGAAGTAGGAGGAAGCAGCGGAGTCAAGCCTACGGAGAAGAAAAAGGCTGAAATCCCTGTTCCCCAAATGTCGGAACAGGAGGAAATCGATTTGATTCAAACCCCAGTGGCACGAGACGAGCCCCCGGAAGTGTTGGAAGCTAGGAATAGAGGAGTATGAAAGAAGGAATAGAGGAGTATGAAAGAAGGAATAAATATGGAATTAAACCTACGCGGTTACCCGGAATTTCAAAGCCGGACGAACTGCCAGCAAAAAAGAAGTTCAAAAACCCTTCTTAGCAAAGGCAGGTTAACGGAGTTAATGCTAAGGGCGAACGCATATACAAAACCGCAGCTGAAAATGCGGAAGACGTGTTCGCCATCCTTAATAACGATTTGTACTCCAATGACGAAAAAATCCAGGGGGTGTATGCTTTTTTAGGAAAAGCATTACAGCAGAAATAGCAAGGACAAGCGTGTTCAGGGAAGTTACATGATGACTCAGCTTTATGCAAAACTGCCACGTGCGCCGCTGGAGCGACCAAACCTGGTGAACCTGGAGATTCAGGCGATTCTAAGGAAAAGAAAGGAGATCCTAACAAGGACAAGAAAATCCCGGATAACAAAGGTGCAGCGTCCAGAATAGGATCCTATCTGCCGAAAGGCGGAAACAAACCCCGTGACTACAAGGAACGGGAGGAGCAAAACCGGAAAGACGGAAAAGTAATGCCGCATCCAAGACGCCAAACTAATAAAGCCGGAAGATATGACAATCCTCACAAGCGGGAGAGATCCCATACTCCTCATAGGAACAAAGAAAGGCCAAGGAATAGAACTCCACCTTATTCCAAAGGACATGACAACGGAAGAAATAGAGATAATCCCAGAAGAGCGCACTCACGAGAACGGAGCAGATCCCCTTCTGTCCATTCAGGTGGAAAGAGACGATCTATACTTTGGACCTAAGTGTTTCACTGACAGGATCTGAAGAATCAGTCTACACTTTGCCTTCGCCAAAGTTGGTCCAACTTATCAAAAGTATACCGGAAGTACTAACCCGGATACGTGGCTTTCAGATTACTATACTGCCGTCTAGATTAACAAAGGGACAGATTTAGAGGTTGTAAAGTTCCTTCCCCTAATGTTATTGGATGGAGCCAAAGATTGGATCAATGGGCTACCGTCAAGAACAGTAGACAGTTGGGAAGATACGGCTATAGTATTCGCTCAGCACTTCCGGGGCACGTACAAACGCCTAAAGAGTATCAACCAGCTGAACCGTTGCGTACAATATGAGGATGAGTCGTATGTCGACTTTATCTCAAGATGGACTGCAATGAAGAACAGTTGCTCTGGAGTAAGTGATGTACAAGCAATGCATGATTTCATCAATAGCCTGAAACCCGGCCTCTTACCGTTCATGGTTGGTTCGAAAGAGCACAAAGATCTCGAATCTATGCTTACCCCCCCCCCCCCGTCAATGAGCACGTAGCGGCTAAAGATGATATCAGAGCGAGAGGTGGAAGTATTGATTCTTTGGTTCAGGCCAAAAAGGCGTCTCGTTCTGAAAAGAAGGATACTCCAGAAGCACAGCCAAAACCCAAGGAAGTAAACTTAACCTTTGGAAAGGATAATGGCAGCAGATGGAAAGGCAAAAGCATAGAGCCCATCTCCTATTCTAAAGAAGAGTGGGAAAAGATTAAGTCGGAAAATTGTGTCCATCATTCGCAATTTGGGAATCCTACCCACACCAATGCGCAGTGCCGCCTTAACAAGCACATGAAAGGCACTGCAGGATCCGGGAACAAAGGAAATTCAACAAGCAAAAGCCGGAAGCTGAAAAAGAAGAAAGTGAGTCGAACACTGATGATAAAATCATGGAACATCACCGGAAATGCAAACCAAAATTCCCGAGAGTTGAAGGAGAATGTAACCTAACTTTCGTGGCAACTCCCTCATCAAAACAGGCAAAAAGAACACTTCGAGAAATCAATGCGGTTGTACCTCCAACCCCAAAATACTTGAAGTATTCAAATACGCCAATTACCTGGGATGAGTCTGATCATCCCGTAAACATCCCAGAACCCGGAACGCATGCTTTGGTCGTAAGCCCTATTATTCAAAACACTAGGCTGAAAAGAGTGCTGATGGATGGAGGATCAAGTATCAATATCATGTACTTAAGTACATTGAAGCAACTACACATCTCCGACCCAGCTGAATCACAGTAACATACGTTTTCATGGTATTGTTTCTGGCAGGCAAGCACAATCCCTAGGAGAAATTTCCCTAGACGTAACCTTTGGAAAGAGAGAACACTTCCGTTAGGAAAGGAACTCATTCGAGGTGGTGCCGTTCGAAAGTGTTTATCATGCAATACTCGAACGTCCAGCTTTCGCCAAATTCATGGCAAGATCATGTTATATTTATAACAAACTGAAGATGTCAGGGCCAAAAGGAGGAGTAATCATCATATCTGGCAACTTCAAATTGGCGAACGAGCTAGAAAAAGGAAATGCCTTTTGTGCCGAACAAGTGATTCGGAAGGAAGAACTAAAGGAGCTGGCTAAAGACGTATCACCGACATAAATGCCGACAAGGAAAGAAAGCCAGAAGCCGACAGATAGTTTCAAAGCCACGGAGAATACAAGACAGGTCATCCTAGATCCCAAAGATCCGACAAAATTTATCATAGTGGGAACAGGAATGACTGACAAATAGGAAAGCACGCTCATCAAGTTCCTACGTGAGAACTGGGAAATTTTCGCCTGGTGTCCTGCTGATATGCCAGGTGTTCCCAGGGAACTTGCTGAGCACCAAGTCAAAGTAATTCCAGGATCAAAACCCGTCAAACAAGGTCTCCGTCATTTTGATGGAAGAAGGCGGAAGGCTATAGGCAAGGAAATTATCCAGCTTTAAGCAGCTGATTTTATCTGGGAATTTATACATACTGATTGGTTTGCGAGCCCAGTATTAGTCCCGAAGAAGGATAGTATTGTTCTTAGGATGTGTATAGGTTACATCGGCTTAAACAAATTGTGCCCAAAATATAGGTTAGCGTTACCGTGAATCGATCAAATAATAGATGCCACTGATGGCTCTGAGCTTTTATGCTTTTTGGACGCTTACTCCGGGTACCATCAAATACGCATGAAAGAAGAAGACCAGATAAAAACCTCTTTCATAACCCCATATGGAACATATTATTGCATAACCATGGCTTTTGGCCTGAAAAAAGCCGGTGCAACATACCAGCGTTGCATGCAAAGATGTCTACATAATCAAATCAGCAAAAACGTCCATGTTTACGTGGATGATATTGCCGTCGTTTCCAAGGAAAAGGATAAACTCCTTGAAGATCTACGAGAAACCTTCAATAACCTCCGCACTTATAAAATGAAGTTAAATCCATTAAAGTGTGTATTCGGGGTTCCCTCGGGAAAGCTTCTGGGGTTCATCGTTTCTCACGGAGGAATAGAGGTAAACCCGGAAAAAATCAAGGCAATCTTGAACATCAAAAGACCTACATGTCTAAAACATGTCCAAAGACTGACGGGTTCTGCAGCCGCCGTTAGCAGGTTTATAAGCCGGCTGGGTGACAAAGCTCCGCCATTATATAAATTGTTGAAGAAATCCGACAAATTTGAATGGACAGAAGAGACGGACAAAGCATTAAATCAGTTGAAGGAAACCATGATGAAAGCTCCGATTTTGGCATCCCCAAAAGACGAAGAACCTATGTTACTATATCTTACAGAAATTAAAAGGGTTATTAGCGCAATCATAATCGTAGAAAGACAGAAAGACGAGAAAAGTATTCCAGATCAACATCCGATGTATTACGTCAGCGAGGCATTCTCCGAGTCAAAACAAAGGTATCCATATTATCAAAAGCTGGCATATGGCATATTTTTCGCATCTCGAAAACCCCGTCATTATTTCCAAGGACATTCCATAACAGTGATAAGAAAAGCACCACTAGGGGATATTATAAACAATGCGGATGCAACAGGCAGAGTAGCCAAATGGGGCATTGAACTTGCTGCATTCGACATTAAGTACCAACCCCGGACGGCGATTAAATCCCAGGTGTTGGCAGATTTTGTGGCTGATTGGACAGAAGCAATGGAAACCACACCAATGTCGGAGTCGGAATACTGGATCATGCATTTCGATGGATCCAAAATGAAAGAAGACGATGGAGCTGGTGTAGTGCTTAAATCTCCAAAAGGCGACATAATGGAATATGTATTACAAATATATTTCAACGCCAGCAACAATGTGGCAGAATACGAAGCATTGCCTCATGGCTTGCATATTGCAAAGGAGATTGGTGTCAAGCGTATACTTTGTTATGGTGACTCAAACTTGGTACAACATCAGCTAAACCAAACATGGGATGCTAAAAGCCGCATTATGGCCGAATATCGGAGAACAGTCGACGAGTTTGCCATTTGCTTCTTGAGATTTGAAGTACTTCATATCAAAAGGGAAGAAAATTGGAACGCGGATGCTTTAGCCCGCAAGGGCTCGAAAAGAGTGAAGACTTTACCACCTGGTGTGTTCGTCCAACATTTGCATGAACCATCAATAAAAGGTGGAGATGTTGACTATCCTCTAGTTTCCGAGTCAATAGAAGTTTTGTTTGTTAACCCGGATTAGACAATTCTATACTTAAATTTCTTAGTTAATTAGAAGTTCCCGGACGGAGCAGACGAAGTCTTGCAAAGGAAGATACAACGCCGATGCAAAGGATACACGGTAATCAATGGTTTCCTGTATAAGCGCAGTACTATCGGAATTTTTCAGCGATGTATTTCGCCAGAAGAAGGACGAGAAATTCTGCAGAAAATCCATGCAGGAGATTGCGGACATCATGCTCAATCAAAAAGCATAGTTAAAAAAACATTTAGTGCAGGTTTTTTGGCTCACAGCCAAGATAGATGCGGACCACATAGTGAATACATGTGCCGGATGGAAATATTACGCCAATCAGACGAATATGCCAGCTCAAGCACTCAAAACTATCCCCATAACATGGCCAATTGTAGTCTAGGGGCTAGATATGATGGGACCATTCAAAACTGCAAGAGGCAGACTCACACATCTACTCGTTGCATTAGATAAGTATACCAAGTGGGTGGAACAAAACCCATCAAAAACTTGATGGTGTGACGGCCAGAAATTTCGTCATTGACGTAGTCATGCGATACGGCTTCCCATATAGCATAATCACGGACAACGGGACAAATTTCTCAATTGGAGAGTTGGCAAAATATTGCCGACAAACGGGAATTCGCCTAGATCTCGCATCTGTGGCACACTCACAATCCAATGGCCAGGTTGAACGAATCAATAGTTCGATACTGCAAGGAATCCGCCCAAGACTCGAATCTCCTCTTCATAGAGCAGCTGGAGTATGGGTAGAGGAATTACCTTCTGTGTTCTGGAGTATTCGAACAATGCCAAATAGATCAACATGGCAAACGCCTTTTTTCCTGGTTTATGATGCAGAAGCAGTGCTTCCTACGGACATGATCCATGATAGCCAAAGAGTGCAGACGCACGATGATTCGGATGCCGAAAACACACGACAGGATGTCGTCGATATTTTAGAATAAGAACGAGAGCTTGTGCTGCAAAGATCCGCCATTTATATGCAAGGACTGTGACGTTATCATAGTCGGAAAATCAAACATTGTTCTTTCAAAGAAGGTGATTTGGTGCTAAGATTGGTACAGGATAGGAAGCACAAATTAGCCCCAATCTGGGAGGGACGATTTTCCATTAGCAAGGCTATGAAAAATGGGTCATATTACCTTGTAGATATTCGAGACACGGAAGATGATCCAAAAACCCCGAATCGCAAGAGAAAAAGAAAGATAGATGTAGAACTAGGAGAGACAAAGAGGCCCTAGAGCATCCAGCAGTGACGTCCCTTTTACACTTAGTTCAAATTCTATGCAAACATCATTGATATAATGAAATAAAGTTGTCGGAAATTCATGCATTGTTCTTTTTTATTTGTTTTTACTGTTCCAAGCATGTTTCCGTCTTATCTATTTCCCAATGATCTTTCAATTTAGCTTCAATGTTAACCCGAATTGTGCCTGCGTGCTCGGAGTTATAAAACTAAATGCTTTTATAGCCTAAGGTGGCTTAAGAAACCCAGATTGTGTCTGCGTGCCTGAGGTTCATACTTTTCAAAATCCTTATTTTTCCTAAAGTATTATCTGATTGTTTGTGTGTTGGGTCACTGGAATAAGTAAGTAAAAGTGCCAAAGTATAATCCATGATTCCGAGTTTTGGCTGATAGGTCTAAACCCAGTCACTTGGCATAAAGATTACATACTTTCGAGCCACTTCAACACTAAGAAAAGTAAAAGCATACAAACCAGAGAACTTAGAAGGAAAGGAATTAAAACTTTAAAAACTTGAAAAGACTTAAAACTTTACTGCAAAGGATAAATGCTTGTTTATACAACAGATAGAATGCATTACAATTGATGTTACATTCTAAGAATAGTAATGCTTTTCTATTTTCTTGACTGACTACGCAGGAACTAGACAACATCCTCGTACTCCTCGTCGCTGTCGCTCGGGTTCTCCGGAGTTGTCAGAATTTCCTCCTCCGGGTAGAACGTGGAGGTAGAAACTATCCGAGCTATCTTGGAGGCGTGCCCCTTGACAGACTCGAAGATCTCCGCCCTCTGAGCTTTCGTATATCCTTGCGGGATACCGGTAGCAACGCGCCAGGATTTCGAGGTGGTGTAATGCATACGCATCAGCCCAAGGGCCATGCCCACACCACCTCGGGCGGCAGATTGGAGCCAGGAATCCCTCTGGTTTTCCACCTCTTCAATGGCCTTCGGAAGTTTGCTGACTTCCGAGTATTCGCCAACCTTGTCTGGAATGCACTTATTAATAAGTAGCATCCCATCATTCTTAAAATCGGTGACGACTTTCCCGAAAGCCCGAATTCTGTCAATCCGGGTGAGCAAAGGATTCCCTTATGTTGAAAAAACCAAGAAAGGTTAGGAAACACAAAAGGAGGAAAAAGGAGGCATACTGCAAAAGTATCAGAAAAAACTTGGTAAAACTACAAGAAACTTACCAAGAATTTTTTCCATCTCAACGCCTTCTTCAAGGTGTTGGTTGAGGGCATTCTCGAGGTCTCGGGTGGTCCTTTGATCCTTCTTGGCCTGAGAAGAAGGTCGAGACTCGGCCATTCCCACGGCAAGTTGGCTCGCCTCCAGATCCTTCTGGAGCTTTACAGTCATTTTGTAAAGCTCCAAGTTTTCTCTGCGAAGGGTTTCGGCATTGCCAGCGTCCTCAGCAATCTGTTTGGCCTTAGTCAAAGAAGCTAAGAAGAAAAAGAACTGAAGAGTCAATAACTCGGAAAAAGACTTAGAAAGTTTTCAGAAAACAGAATCAAGGATTGAAAAGCATGCTTACCTATTGTCTCCTTCAGCTGCTTCCGAGCCTCGGATAGTTCTGAGTCGTTGTCATTAAGGATACCAAGAAGAGATTTTACTTCCTGGTTCTTAATGGTGAGCTTCTCAAAAACTTCCACGTTCATATTCTCGGCGGTTTGCTGAAAAGTAGGCAAAGGAAAAGTTTGCTTAGGAAAAAATAAGCAGGCAAAAGAGAAAAGCATTAAGGCAAAAACAGAAAGAATAGTTTTGTCTTAATAGTTGGAGGCTTGAGATATTACCTGGCTCATTCTTTGCAAACCCGCGAGATTCTCGGAGAATTCTTTGGCGTATTCCGTGAAGGTAATGCCCATATGGTGAAGACCGTCTTGCATAACCTGGCAAGGCGAGAACACGTAATTATTCCGCACGATAAGTCCGCCTTTTGGCCAAGGACAAATCAAGTGTGCTCGGGCAATGAATTTTTTAGCCCACGGATGAATGTATCCGCGTTCGTGAAAACATGCTTCTTGTTTTACCTTGAACTTCTCCTCAAAGTTTGGCATTGTTTCCGCCTTAGGAGGGATCGAGGGCCCGCCTTGTTTGGGTTCCGCCCTTTCCCGCGCATCCGTGTCGGATGCAACAGGCTGGCTGGTCTGCACTGGATACTCCTTCCGAGCAGCCGAGTTTCTTCCCCAGCTGCCATTGGAGTGTCTGGAGCAGCGGCGGGAGATGGCTTGGGTCCCCTGTGGGTGGTAGCTTTCAATTTCTTCCTGCCTTTTCCCTTCAATGTGGTAGGGGCAAAGCTAGAAAAGAGAAAAGGAATGAAGTCCGAGATTAAAATTCCGAGAAAGAAAAAACACGCAAGGAAAAGCATGCAAATGTAAAAATCCCGGGTTTTTACCTGGAAGTAGCTACGGGCACACCGTCAAGATCGATAACTTCCTGGCTGGAAGATGTCTTCTTGCGTTTCCGCCCCCCAGACTGAAAGTTGGCTCTTAGTGCGGCCAATTCATCGTTGGTGGCAAGCTCACTCTCAGGAAGATCGAAAAGCTGAGAAAGAAGTAAAAAACCCGGATTAGTATCGAAACATTCGAGAAATGACAAAACTCAAAAAATTCCCCAAAAGACAATTAACCAAAACATACCTTGGGAGCAGGATTTTTGCGTGATACATTTCTAGACTCTCCTCATATTGGTCACGAGTGGGGACGAGTTGGTTCACGCTCTTTTAAAACTCCTTCTTGGATAAGGCGCTTTTTGTTGCCCTCATCGTATCATCCGGGCCCGTGAATTCACACATGAGCCGGTTGCCGCGGCAAGAAAGAGGCTGGATCCTTCTTCCAAACCAGCATATGATCGTGTCCATGCCGGTCAAAGGAGGGATGGAAGAGACGAGTTTCGCTATTCGCCTCTTGATTCTCATCAGGTCTGGAGGCAGAACCTGGACTACGTACAACGCCCAATTGTCTTGGGGCGTGGCCGCGGAATTGACGAAAGCCAGAATGCCCGTTTCCTTTCCAGGAAACGGAACATACGAATGGTAGAAAAACGAGCCCGTACAGAATTTGACGGTCTCGGAAGTTTTGATTTTCGGGAACCAATCCTCCCTATATCTACGGAGGTTAAAGGAAATGGTTCCGCAAGTCGGAAGTACACCCTCGAAGGTGTTGCGTTTTACATTAAAACAGTATTGAAAGAAATCCAGGTGGGGGTTCTATCCCTAAGTAACCCTCGAAGAGGGCCTGGAATCCGGCCAAATAGAGAATGGAATTAGGTGGAAGGTTGTGGGGCTGGATTTTATAGTGGTCTAGAACCTGGGAGAAAAACGTAGAAGGCGGAAAACCCATACCTCTGTTGATATGGGACGCCAGTACTACACGTTCTCCGGGTTGTGGTGACGGCTCGGTGTCGTCCTCGCCCACCCGCCATTTGTCTTTTAAGACAAATCCGTCCTTCTCCATTGCCAGGAGAAGAGTCAGAACCACGTTGCAGTGGCTTTAGTTGCCGGTGTTTTCTTCTCCTTCTTCTTCACCTCCGGCGGTGATGGAAGCAGCAGTGTCCTTACCGCCGCGAGCAGAGTTTTCCTCCTCCGCAGTGTCGGGGAAGGGAGGAGTAGGAGGAGGTGTGGCCGAGGGCAGCGACATGCTTCCGGCGGTGGGATGTAGAGCCCCGCCCTCCGGCTCACCAGGAGATCCCTCTGACACGCTCGCAGCAGCACGCGGAGGAGTCCTGATGAAAGGGTCGAGGTCGTTGATGATGTCCTCGAGGTCGAGGTCGGTGTTTGCGGGCTCGGTGGCGCGGGGAGAATCTCCGGTGGCCATTTTTGGGCGGCGCAGCCGAGAGTATGAACCACCGATGTTTTCTCCGGTGAGGGCTCGGGGGCTCGAGTGCGCGTTTCCTCTAGAACTTAGGATCGAACTGGGAGCTAAGTGCTCTGGTGCTCAGGTGGCTCGAGGAAGAAGATGGAAGCGAAAGGGTAACCGAAGGCCCCGAGGTTGCTATTTATAGCCCGGATGCACGGAGATTAGCTCGAACGGCTCTTTTAGCCATTGGATGATTGACACGTGTTACGCCCAAAAATCCGGGAAACGAGGGGGCGGGGTGATTATTGCTATCTCCTCGTTTCTCGCACGAGAATCTGTTAGAGATATGGTTTCAGTCTTTGACTGAACTCAAACGTCTGTGACATCAGCAGGATTTCATCGCTAGCGTCACGAGGTTCCTTCTCTGCGAAGGCTCGTGGAAGATAAGCCGGATTTCGGTAAATCCGAGTTTGGCATTTAGAAACTTTGCTGAAAGAAGAATCAAGACAAAAAGCCGACATTCGTGAAAAACAATACAACTTTACGATGAGCGACAGGTTGAAGTCTTGATCCTTCTTTGGGGCTACTGTCGGATATATGCCAATTAGGGGTATGTCCGACATTGGCGTAAAGGCAAGATTACCAGGCCCAGAGGCGATGGAACATAGTCCATTGGGCGGCCCAGTAAGCTGATGCGCATGAAGCCGGATTCTAGAAGAACCCGGACCACGACCCAAACTGGTGCGGCTTGGAGGAGAAGACGAATTCCTTACTTTCCAAGTTACATACTTTCTGTAGTCTTCTAGGTTTCCTTTCTATAACCCCTAATTCGGCTATCTATATAAAGCTGGACGGGAGCAAGAACAGACAGTCAATTAGCTAGAAGCCAACTCGCTGAGAAGTTGATCCTCGCCTAGTTAGAGAAACTATACTCACCATTGTACTTTGTATACTTCAGGCTTCAGCCCTGATTTAGTGAGATTGCAGGAGTAGGAACGCAGCCTAGTTGCGTCGTACCGAACCTGGGTAAACTCGGTGTTCTCGTTTGCAGTGTTATCACGTCCCCCCGCGCTTCTACCAGTAGGCTTATGGCACCCCCGTCCATGAACCTTACTACGATGTATCGACAGAGACCCATGCTTGAGTTCAGCGGGGAGGATGACTTCTGCTTCGTAGACGAGGGAAAATGGCGTTTCTCCCATGGGCTTTGTCGCGGTCGTGCGGATGGATCACAGTACCGGCAGGAGCTCGTCGATCCACTTCTTCCCGTGGGTCTTGAGCTTGTTGAAGATCCTCGTCTTGAGGCCCTTGAGGACCTCAGTGTTGGTGCGCTACGCCTGGCCGTTGCACCGTGGATGGGCCACGGAGGCGTAGCAGATCTTTGTGCCGAGGTTGGCACCGTAGGACTTGAAGAGGCCGTTGGTGAATTTCTTACCGTTGTCGGTGATGATCCGGTTGGGGACGCCGAAGAGGCACACCAAACCCTTGATGAACTTCACTCCTAACCTAGCCGGGATGTCCCGGACTAGTTCCACCTCCACCCACTTGGTGAATTTGTCGATTGCAACGTAGAGGTAGCGGTAGACAATGAGCGCTCGTGGGAATGGTCCCAAGATGTCAAGCCCTCAGACCGCGAATCGCCACGAGGAGGGATGGTTTGCAGTCCTTGTACGGGCTGGTGTACTTTCTTGGCGTGGAACTGACACGCTTCACAGGCCTGGACGATTTCGGTGGCGTCCTTATGGGCAGTGGGCCAGTAGAAGGCATAGAGGAAGGCCTTGCCGACGAGCATGCGCGATGAGGAGTGGTGGCCGCAGCCGCCTTGATGTATGTCCTTTAGGAGGTCCACGCCGTCATCCGGGGGGACGTTGTGCCACCTCGTTGTGGCACCTCCGATACAGCTTGTGGTCGATGACGCAGTACATCTTGTCTTGGAAAGAGATGCGCTCCGCTTCTGCTTTGTCTTCGGGGAGGGCCCCCTTCTTGATGTAGTCGATGAGGCGCTGGATCTAGCATGCTTCCTCATGAATGAACACCAGACACGAGCCTGCATCCTGATGGGATGTTGTAGTCCGGTGTGCCTTGGGTGGGAGATGGCGGTAGCTCCTCCTCGAGGTGCTGGTGGCTTGGGGTCTCCTTGTCGATGGGTGGTATCAGATGGCTTCTCGGTCCTCTCTTCAAACACGCCTGGGGCTTGCACCCAGTTCTTTGATACCCTCTTGGCGACGTCGTGTGATTATTTATTGTCTGCCCGAGGAATGTGTTGCAGCTCCATGCCGAGGCAGCGCTTCTCGAGCTTGCAGATTTCTTCGAGTTACAGGGCCATGTGTGGGTCCTTGTCCTTGTAGCTCTTGTTGGATAAATTGACCAGGAGCTGCGAGACGCCCTGGATGCTGAGGCGCTTGATGCCAAGAGAGATGACGACCCTGATGCCAGCGAGGAGGCCCTCGTACTCTGCGATGTTGTTGGAGACCTTGGCCTGCGACCGAACTGGAGCTGTACGACGTAGTAGAGCTTGTCTCCCATTGGTGATGTGAGTACGACAGCAGCCCCCGAGCCATTGGAGAAGAAGGCGTTGTCGAAGTGCATGGTCCAAAATCTTGGCGCCAGCTTTCGTGGCACTACGGTTTCCTCCTCGGGGTCCTCCTCTTGCGATGGATTGGTCCATTCCGCATTGAACTCCACTAGATCTCCTCCTTTGATTGTGTTGGCGGTGAGGAACTGCAGCTCGAAGTGATGGAGCTCAACCTCCCATTCCACGACACGCCCCATGGAGTTGGAGTTGTGTAAGATTTTCTCCAGAGGGAAAGCGGATACCACCGTGATGGGGTGTCCCTCGAAGTAGTGGCGGAGCTTCCTGGAGGCGACAATGAGCGCATATAGTACCCTCTGCTACATGGGGTACCTCTTGCGGGCATCTCGGAGCACAGTGCTTACAAATTAGACAGGGTGTTCAACGAGAGCAGTCGCATAGGTGCCGACAATGAGTTCTCCAAACGTATTGGGGCTCTCTTGAGGCTTGAGGAGGTCCTCCTTGTGGAGGTCTTGCTGCGCAGCAATGTTCTCTTGGGGAGAGGCGGGCGTGGGATCCTTGTCGGGAAGGTCCACACTTTTCTTGGTTGCTACCGTTTCTGCGATGAGAGTGGCACTGACTTCTGAGGAGTAGCTGCAAGGTAGAGGCGTAGTGGCTCACGAGGTCGCGGAGCGACCAGGACGGGTGGCATGGCCAGGTACCTCTTCAGCTCCTTGATACGTACATTTTGCATCACTATTTTATATCATAATTTACTTTCATTGATATGTTTCATATTTAGAAATGATACTTATGTTATTTAATCTATTTTGCATGTTTGATAATTATTGGAGATTAAAATGCCGGAACCAGAATTCTGTGGAAAAAGGACCGTCAAGATGCCATATTTCTAAAGATCAGCGATTCACGGAAAAAATTGGGAAATTCCTATTTTGCCAGATGCCGGAGCCAGCCAAAAGGGGATGCAGAGGTGGGCCACCAGGGGCCCACACCATGCAATGGCACGGGCTATGCCCTCGTTGCGCCGCCATGTGGTGTGGTTTCCTGGCCCACCACTGTCGGGGCCCCTTCGCGTACTTCATCCCCCCCAAAACCCTAAGACTCGGGTAGCCATCGAGGAAATATTCCTCCGCCTCCACGAGGCGGAAAAAACTGAGAGAGAAAAGCTCGCCGATAGGGAGAAATCTTCTGGGGAAATTCCTTTCCGGAGTGGGGAAATCATCGCCATCGTCACCGTCATTTAGATGGAGTTCATTGGGATCATCATCAGCATCATATCCACCACCATCACCATCATGTCAATCGCTCCACTCTGTTCTGTTGTAACATCTAGGGTTGAATCTTGTCTATTTCATAGGGGAAACTTTCCGATGTTAATTACTCCTTGTGGTTGATGCTATTGAGTAAAACCGTTGAATTAAGGTTTATTTCCAGATTATTATTCATCATTATATCACCTATGATCATGATCCATATGATGTCTTGTGAGTAGTTTGTTTAGTACTTGAGGACATGAGAAAAGTCAAGATGTTAGTAGTGGAATTATGTTGAGTAATATTTAATGGTTTGATATTTAAGTTGTGGTGCTATTCTTCTAGTGGTGTCATGTGAACTTCGGCTACATGATACTTCACCTTTATGGGCCTAGGGGAATGCATTGTGTATGCGGCTACTAATTGTGGGATCGCCGGAGTGACAGAAACCAAAACCCCCGATGTATTCGGCTACTAATTGTGGGGTATCCCAACACTATGGTCCACCCCATGGCTAGAACTACTTAGGATCATGTCCCTTGTGTTGTTCTTATTGATACTGTCATTCCTAAATCTCATCTATTTAGGTTTGAGAATTTCTAGGTGCATTGGCCAGGTTTCTATGATTGTGTTAAGATGGTGTGGAGCAAGCCAACTAGGACTGGTTCCAGTGCTGTTGTATTGGTGGAAAAGTTGAAAGAATTAAGGCACGAGCTTAAGAAGTGGAAAAAATCTTTGTCTAAATTAAAGATGTTGATTCATAAGTGTGATATAGTGATTCTGTGTTTGGATAAGCTGGAGGAGATCAGGGTTCTGTTTGTACCTGAAAGAAATTTCAGGAATATAGTAAAGATCCATTATCAAAGGTTGCTTAAAGGTCAACACCAGTACTGGAAGAAAAGGTGTACTACTTGGTGGATTAATGTGGGGGAGGAGAATACCAATTTTTTGCATGCAATGGCAACACAAAGTTTCAGGAATATTTCTATTTCTAGTCTGCAATTGCTTGATGGACACACTATGACTGATCATGATCAAATGGATGTTGTTGCATGGTCCTGTTATAAGGATAGAATGGGTTCTTCTATGGTCATATCTATGAAATTTAATCTTGATTGCTTAGTACAGCTTCTTCCTGAATTGGATGGGCTGGTGGCCCCTTTTGCCAGAGGAAATGTACAATATTGTCAAAATGCCAGTGGATAAGGCTCCTGGGCCAGATGGTTTTAATGGAATGTTCATGAAAAAATGTTGGCACATTATAAAGGGATATTTCTATTGTTTAGCTCGGGATTTCTTTAATCGGTCTGTTTCTCTGGAGAATTTAAACACATCTTTCATAACCCTTGTCCCTAAGAAGCCCTCTCCAGCAATTTCTGATTTCAGGCCAATATCCCTAACTAATTTTAGTCTAAAGTTTCTCACTAAGCTTCTGGCTGATAGATTGCAGTCTAAGATCAGTTGCATCCACCAAAATCAGTATGGCTTGATCAAGGGGAAGTCAACTCATGAATGTTTGGCATGGTCTTTGGAGTACTTGCACCAATGTAAGGCCTCAAAATGGAAAGTGGTGGTGCTGAAACTGGATTTCAAAAGCTTTTGATTCAATTGAGCATCAAGAAATTTTTCTGATGTTGAGGAAGCTGGGATTTCCTGAGATTTTTATTGTTTGGGTTAAATCTATTCTTGAGTCGGGCACTTCCTCTGTTCTGCTTAATGGGGTTCCTGGTAGAATTTTCAAATGTAGCAGGGGCATTAGACAGGGGGGTCCTTTATCTCCTCTGTTATTTGTGTTGGGAGCTGAATTGCTGCAGTTTGTAATCAATGACCTTCTCCTTAGGGGATTAATCAGCCTGCCAATTGATATACCACATAGTGATTTTACTGTGGTGCAATATACTGATGATACCATTTTGGTTATGCAAGCAAATAGC
The DNA here is from genome assembly GCA_028641055.1 of Alopecurus myosuroides. Classification (NCBI taxonomy): domain Eukaryota; kingdom Viridiplantae; phylum Streptophyta; class Magnoliopsida; order Poales; family Poaceae; genus Alopecurus; species Alopecurus myosuroides. The sequence continues at coordinate 218,539 of JAPCYS010001697.1, read as the reverse complement.
CAACAACTTCAAGTGATCAAGCAGACTTTGCAGGACTTTTCTGTCTCCACTGGTTTATTTATACACTTTTGTAAGTCATGCATGCTGCCTATTAATATTTCTCTGAATGAGGTCAACACTTTGATTGTTGAGTTTGGCTATTCTGTGGGAACTTTCCTTCACTTATCTTGGGCTGTCAATGGGCACTAATAGGCCTCAGATGGTGGATTTAATGCCACGAGTGGATAGAATTGAGAGAAAGTTAACTGCTAGTTCTTCCTTTTTAGCTTATGGTGGAAGGCTGCAATTAATTTCTTCTTGCCTTTCTTTAATGCCAATTTATTTCCTATGCTCCTTGCAATTGCCAGTTGGTATTATTGAGATGATTGACAGGATTTTGAGGCAATGTTTGTGGACAAAAGTGAGAATCAGAAAAGGACTCAATCTCTTGCTGCATGGGATTTGGTCTGTAGGCCTAAGGAAAGTGGAGGATTGGGGATTAAGGATCTTTCCAAATAGAATGAGGGTTTGCTGATGAAAAACCTCCACAAATTCTTTAACAGACAGGATTTTCCATGGGTGAAGCTATATTGGTCTTATTATCCAGAGGGTGTCCCTCAGGTTTCCAATCTCCGTGGATCGTTATGGTGGAGAGACCTTATGAAATTGGTTCTAAAATATAGAGCAATTTGTTCTATAGAGGTGAAGGAGGGTGATACTACTTTGTTCTGGACAAATGCTTCACATGGAAGGGTGCTTCAGGGGGAATATCCAAGGTTGTTTTCCTTTTCTATGGATGCAAATCTTTAAGTTAAGGATGTGATACTCACTCAGGATAAAAAAACACTTTATTTCATCTTCCCTTATCACAACATGCCTTTGAGGAATTTGTGTTGTCACAAGAGGAGTTGTTACCTATGGTTTGACAACCTGGCGAGAAGGATGTTTGGAGTACCATCTGGAAGGTTGGAATTTATACTTCCAACAGGTTTTACAAGCGGTGTTTTCAGGAGGTGAGGGCCACTCCAATTTTTTTCTTGTATTTGGAGGAGCAAGGTAGTGGTCATGGTTAAGGTATTTGCTTGGCTCCTAGTCAGTGATAGACCGAATACAAAGGATATGCTTAGGAGAAGGCATTGGAATGTTAGTTTTGTCTGTGAGCTATGCTCGACAAGAAGAACTCAAGATTGGAAGAATTTGTTCTTTCACTATAACTTCGGTGTTAGAATTTGGAATTACCTGCAAATTCAATGGGAACCAGGAGATTCATTTGAGAAGATTTTCTTCAGGGCTAGGAAGAGATTCTTACATACTTTCTTCTCTGAGGTGGTTATTTTGGATGCTTGGCACATTTGGAAACAAAGGAATGATGCTATTTTCAGGAAGGTGCAACTATCTTTTATAAGGTTGAAGAGATGTTCTGTCCAAGATGCCACAATGCATTGGCATAGGTTAGACTCCAAGGTAGCTCGGAAGTGGTCAATATGGATAGAGGGTTAGTGCACAATCAAAAACTCACATGTCCTCCTTGGACACAAGATTATTAGTACTTTTAAACATTAGCTATATCCACTGATGTTTTGTGGATCAAAGAAATCCACTCAACATAGTAAAAGAGAAAATACAAGTAAAAAGGCAGAATCTGTCAAAACCAGAACAGTCTGTAAAGACGAATTTTTTCGAGGCACTTACGTTGCTCAAATCGAAAAATGCAGAACTAGAAAAAGTTTCAGAAATATCTGAGGATTAAGAATGAAAAAATTAAGGTCATTTTGATCTTTCTGTAATTTTAATCGAATTTAACAGTGGACAGCAGAAATCTGTTTCCTGTGCAGAAATCCAAATCTAACTTCAACTTTCACTAGAGACTTTACTTGGCACAACAAATGCGATAAAATGAAGATAGAAATGAGTTTCTACACAAGTAAAAAACACCTTGACTCAAAGAAAACATAAGAAAATATAGAAAAAATAAAACCATGGGTTATCTCCCAAGAAGTGCTTTTATTTAACGCCTTTCTGTTAGGCCCAATAATATTCCCAAAGTGCTGCTACTAAACCAAATCAAATTTTGTTTTTGAATAATAGAAAGGTTGCTTAGGTTAAAAAATGATAAATAAAGGTTAAGACCCAAAAAGAATCAAATGAAAATGCAAAGAGGCCACTCTTACAACAAAAGTTAGAATATGTCCAGAAAAATAGCAGCTGGAAAACGTATTTATTAGCTGCACTTAAACATGTCATAATTTTTTTCCAATTTTTGTGAATGCATAGGGTTAGATGATACATAACCAGTTAAATTTTCGTGACTTTTTGAGTTTTCAGTAATATATGAAAAATTGTGTAGTGACCAGCAAATGCTGAAAAAAGATAAAGCCCTTAAATATGCATCAACTAAAACTAAATGCGTAAAACTTGGTACTTTATTTTTTTAGAAACTAAAATAACAGAGGCTAAACAAGAACTAAAATTCATAGTAACAGTAAAAACCCCAAAAATAAATGAAAGCATACTAAAATACATGTTAAGACAATACATATCATGTGAAAAGGGTAATATAGATCATGAACGAGACAACCTCATTTTTGTTGATGGATAGGGGGATCACTCGGGTATCCCCAAGCTTAGATAATTGTATCTTCTTGAATATGTTCTTGGGATGCACCTAAACATCCCCAAGATTGAGCTCTTGCGTCTTTTTGTTCATCTCATATCACCATATTATAAGCTATATCCAAATAAAACTTCACAAAATTCATTAGTAGTGTTAGTACTCATTAAATAAAATCCACTCATGTTGAAATAATTGCAAATTTCATGATATTTATTAAACATTAGCCACTATATATACCGAGATTTCTTATAAAATTTACGCTGTCCATCGAAAACCTAAGCATACTAAGAACACTAAGTACAATATTGAATAAACAAAGAAATCTGCGAAAACTGAACAACCTGTAAAGATGGCACTCAATGAGATGGTTACATAGCTCAAATCAAAAACCTTAAATCTATTGAAAGAAAGATCATAATCTCAGGTTTATGCACAAAACTTTTCAAATCAAAATTCTATTCTGAAATTTATCACGAGTTTTTACAGTGAAGCACAGGAAATCTGCCAAAAACTGATCAGTCAGTGATTTTAAATAGCTACATAACTCAAATTAGAAAAGTCAGAACTAATTAAAGTTAGGTACTAGGCTCAGGTTTATGCACAAAAAGTTTCAGATCCAAATAATGTTCTTGTGATTTTAAACATGTTATACGGTGAAGCACAACAAATCTGTTTCTCCGTAGTAAACCAAACTTTTGCACTTTCAAGTAACTAGAGACTAATATTAGCACTTTTTTATGTATAGAGGTATATACAAAATATATACATGTTTATAAATGAAAATCTTTCATGGAAAGATTTGTTTTGGTTTCATAGGCATGAACACAAGTGTTCAAGGTCGACCCCCACTTAACCATTACTCATCTTTCCAATCACTTTTCTTTTTGAAAACATTTTTAGATAACAAGTACAACTATTTTTTCTGTAATTTGCATTCCCTATCCAAACTAACATAGATAACAACTTAGAACTGAAAGTAAATACTACTTATAGACAAAACAAACAAGTGCACACAAGAATATTCACCCATGCTATTGCTCACCGGCAACGGCGCCAAAAATGGTCTTGATAACCCATAGTATAGGGGATTGTGTGTAGCCTTTTTGATAAATAAGAGTGTCGAACCCAACGAGGAGCTAAAGGTAGGATAAGTATTCTCTAATTTTCTATCAACCACTGATACAACTCTACGCACACTAAATGTTTATTTTACCTAGGAAATAATAGTAGAGCAATAATACGGGTATGAGATAGCTTTGCAAGATAATAAATACATGAAATTAAAGTTAGTTGTTGCAGCAGTAAAGTAAATTAAATAATCATAAACTAACAGTACCATGAGCGTGGAAAAGTGGTGGTAATTGTGACGGATTTGTCTATGATCAAATAGTCAAATACAACTTTGATATTCCTCTTTTATGTGGGAGAGGCAAAACTAACAAGCTCTCACTATCTAATGATTGCAAGTACTTATGATTGGAACTCTAGCAAACATCTGTAACTACTAGAAGATACATTAAGACAAAAATACCCGATCATAGCATTAAGATCAAAAGGTCCTCTTTATCCCATATGCTTTAATCACTAGATTGGGGCTCATGTTTCTATCACTCAAGCAACCCTCCCTCTAGCTTTCTCCACATACTACAAACCCTATGATGTGATACATGCGCGTATAAACTTATGATGGCACCATAGGACTGTAACAAATTCAATATATAGCTCAAACCATCTATAGAGATTCAACAATCAATCATATGACAAAAGGGATCTACACAAACATTACATAGATGTAATAGATCATCTGCAAATAATTTATAATGTCAAACACCATGTTTACATAGGGCGGTACAGAGGTATGTGGGAGGATGAAACACTGTATATAAGGAGGAATTGGTGATGGAGATGACGGTGAAAATGGCGGAGAGGACAGCGCGGGGCGCAGGGCGGCACCGGCGGTGGCGTAGGGACTCCTTTCCTGCGCCTCCGGCATCATGGGGGAGCGCTGCCACTTAGCCCTTTTCCTTCATGGTCTTGGGAGCCCTCCCCCATGGATATGGGATCCATGGGGGATGCTAAAACGTGGCTTTGGTGGCTGGAAATTCGTGGTCTAGGGTATCTCCCACGACCTAGGTTTCCTCCCTTTATATAGTCTCACGGATTTCCGTCATCCCATCTAGGGCTGCAGTAAATCGGGCGTAACTTGGCCGTCCGGACACGAAATCAGACAACTTTTAAATCTAGATCGTGCGCCGCAAAATTCCCCACAATTTTGTCTTCTGTGAGATTTCCGTTTGACGTCGTCTTCGACCCGTAACGTGACAATCTTTAAAAAGAGTTTTCAAACAGATTTTAGGAAAGTCCCAATTCGACTCGAACAAGGTTTCCTCTTCTATTTTTGAAAATTCCTACATATCAAAGTATAAAACAAGAACATTGTGCACTTTTGCACCTATTAGTAGGTTAGTCCAAATAAACCATAAACTTAACATAAAAACAATTATCAAAAGCATAAAAGTAGCATGAAACCATCAAAAAATATAGATACGTTTTGGACGTATTAGTAGGATCCAATTTCACCCTTATTTGAATAACATTTCTTGTTCAGCTATGACCTAGGTGGAACCCAAACCTTAAACACAACTCACTAATGCTGAGAACCACTAGCATACATAATCTATGTACTTATGTCATGTACTTGACTCATATAGCTACATATAAGTCATAGGTTGACACTCAAATGGAATTCATAAGAACAAATTAAAGTATGCCCAAAGGAATAAACCAAAATGAGACTAATATACATTCACTTCTTCGTTGATATCCATGTATCTAACCGAACAAGTATAGTTACTAATGGTTTTGGAATCATCCCATTAAACCATAACAACAAGTATTAAATCACCACAACAAATGTCAATACACATCTATAACTCTAACAACCATAACCTCTATGCTTTGAAGTATTCATCCATGTAGATTATAGTTTATGATCGATCACTACTAAGGCTAGACTTCTTTATATATGTTATCTTTTCTGATAACCATCATGTTTACCAAAGTACTAAAATTGGGTGGGAAATGACATAATTGTACATTCCATTCATACAATATCACAATCTTAATCGCAGTTGGTTTGTATTAGACTTTTATTAAACTTATTCCATATCCAAACTTCCGTGAAATCCTTGATTACCACTGGAGCTTCGTACTATTATTTAGCATTGTTATACGGCAAGTCAAATTTTGTCTCATGTCTATCCAAAAGCAATGCATTCTACACCAGAAAACTAATTTTCAATATTAATATGACTTATTGATTACCAGTTTTGTATCAGTCGGATAATCTATTATGGTTGGCAATGGGATTCCAGGTTGAGTATCAATGTGGGAGTTGGGGTTCCATTTAAGGGGGATAATAATAAGGATTAACAACAAGTAGCATAATGTACTATTGCACTGTATAGGTAGAATTAACCACAATACATGTAGTGGGACAAACAAGTTAGTCAAACATTCTTGTTTTCTCGTATCCTCGGACGACTAGTACCATGTAAATTATCTTTTGGGTAATAGCGTAGGAGCATGCAATTTTCCCCAACCCGCAAAGGTTATCGGTACTAGTGTCTCGGGAGGCGTACTGGGTGGACGGTCGGGGATGTACCCCATAACAATTGGGTGGATATGTGGTGTCATGAAGAAGGGTGGTACATGGCTTGGAACCTTAGACCTGGCCTGATACCTCGGTAGTGTGAATGGGTTGATCGCCCGACAAGGGAAAAAAAAGACATGGCATTTTTTTATGCTTATTTTTTAATTTGATTTTTTATTTTTTAATATGCATGCAAAAAGTTTGAAAATTGACGTAAAATCTTTACGAGTTAAAAAAATGTTCACAATATTTATAAAAAATTCATAGGTTTAAAGTTTGTTTATATAGTTCAAAAACAAGTTCACGAGGTTTAGAAAATTTGTTTATATAGTTTGAAAAATGTTCACAAAGTTCTAAGAAATATTCACCAGGCTAAAAAAATATTCCTATAGTTTAGAAAAGCATGTTCTTGTGAAAAAATATTCACGCAACTCAAAATAATTATTTCATGAGGTCCAAAAAACTTAACGTAATATATATAAAATTCATATGATTTTAAAAAAGTTCACGAGTTCGAGATAATTGTTTACAGTGTACAAAACCAAGAACATGAAAATAGCGAAGAAAGAAGAAAATAAAGGAAAGTAATAAATAAAATAAAAAGGAAAAGAAAGAAGAAGGGTGGTACATGGCTTGGAACCTTAGATATGGCCTCATACATCCAAAGTATGAATGGGTTGATAGCCCAGCAAGGTAAAAAGTACAAAAAAATATGTTTATTTTGTTTTATTTTCTTATGTTATTTTTGAATTTTTTTTTTAGTTTTTTATATATTCATGCACAAAATTTGAAAGTTGACATAAAAAATATTTTACGAGTTTAAAAAAATGTTTACAAGGTTTTGAAAATTTTAATAGGTTGAAAGTTTGTTTATATAGTTCAAAATAAGTTCACAAGCTTTACATTTTTTATATATAGTTTGAAAAATGTTCCCAAAGTTTAAAAAATGTTCATCAGGTTTAAAATATCTTCGTATAGTTCAAAATGCATGTTCTTGTGAAAAAATATTCACGTAGTTCAAAATAATTATTTCACGATGTCCAAAAAAAATCACGTATTACACATAAAAATGTATATGATTTTTAAAAATAAACATAAAATAAATATGTTCACGAGTTTAAGATGTTTAAAGCCAAGAAGATGTAAATAACAAAGAAAAAAAAAGGAAAACAGGAAAATGAAAGAGAAAATAACAAAAGGAAAAGGTAAAAATAAAAATGAAAACAAGCAAAGAAAGAAGAAACGGCAAAAAAAAAGAGTTCAGCAAAGAAAGAAAGAAAATACAAAACAAGAAACTGAAAAAAAAAACATCGTAGCAAAAAAAGGAAAAGAAAACCATACTTGGGCCGACCAACCCAGGCCGGTGCTTCACGCGTCGCCTCCTATTTGGTGTGAAATAGTTAACCCAAGAAGGACTAGTTCCTGATGCACTGGCCCGGACGGACAAAACATTTTATGCACCGGCCCAAAAAGAACAGACAGTTTCCGTAGAAATAACTGCCAACAAGAAACTATCAGTTACTGTTTCCTTGCAAATACAAGGCTGTCAACTCACTGCATCGTCGAGAATAAGTTTCCAGTTCAGTTAAAAAAAAAAAGAGTTCACTTGGCCGGTTATGAGCACTATATATATTGGAATTTTCTGCTATGAAGTATTTTAGAAAAGGTTCATGTATTTTAAAATTTTCCTTTTCTTCCGAAACCAAAGCGTGGCCTGTGAATGCGCCATAAGGAGGACAATTTAGCTTATTTATAATGAAAATGGGATCAACGCTTATATTCCTTGGTTAATTAAGGGGAAATCATGCTGACATGTGAACTTTAATCCCGTATAGTAATTGTCATGGTGATCGCATTCACATTCTGCCGTGCCTAGCATGTACTCATATTGATTTCATATGCCTTGCGAATTGAGTAGTTGCTGTCTAAATTGTCTATCTCTTCTAATTTCTGAGTAATGCACAAGTGCTAAACATGCAGAAGAACATACCAATCGTCGTAATACTCGAAGGATTGAACTGTTCATGTGCGAATGGTCATCTTTCTAATTCCTGAGCAATGTCCAGCTCCTAATCATGCAGAGGGGAACAGAGAGCGCCTATCCAACTGCTGTCTTTCGATCCAAGCTAGCAGTAGTGGATGCAGATGACTCAAAACTTACTATGTGCATCCTGGCAAACGCAGCGAACAAAACAGCTCGCTGCTGCATCGATCGCAACAAGAACCGAGCTGCATCGATCATGCCAAGAAACGAGCTGCATCGATCCAAACCATCGAGTATGGTACGTTGCTTTGTTCTCAAGGCAGGCTCCCTGACCAGGTCCTCTTAACTAAAACTCTAGTTGCCTGACTACGAGGTGCATGGGTAGCCATTGATGGCTGCGCCGATGTCGAGGAGCGAGAATCTATGTATCGCGATCGACGATATACCGATGCTTCCGCAGCAAGCGTCGGCCTGGTTAATGGTTATGCTGTGTTTGTTAGCTGCAGCAATTGATCGGTGCATGTATGGATGTGTGTTTGACAGCGGTAATTAGGTCAGTCACAGCCACTGCGTGGACATGACATGAAGGGACAAGATATATAGACTACTTCATGATGTGAAGCGTACGTTAGAGCTGGCACAAGATCTTGCCTGCAGGTGCAGGAGAGATATTGCTGTAACGATTCTGGGGTCCTGCAATCAAACTAGATGTTGTGTTGATTGATGAGAAGAAAACAGGAACATCCAATGCTTGATGTAACGTACCGCTACGTACTGAGTTACTGGTCAGAAATCAGAAGTCTTTGCAATGGCAGGATAACCAGCGGATCGAGCTATCAAATGGAGGGAGACACCATCTAGATAGTGCTCATGGTTAAGGTCTTTGCTTGGCACACGATCACTTTTATAAAAGGTAGTACTTCCTCCGTTCACTTCTATAAGACATGTTGCACATTTTAGTGTGTAGATTCACCCATTTTGATACGAGTGTAGATAAAACTAAAATGTGCACCACATCTTATAAAAGTGAACAGAGGGAGTAGTAGGTTTGTTTTTGATGATTATGTTTAATTGTTCAACATGAGCTGAATGAACTTTCCATACAAGAGATGGACTAAAAGAAACCATCCAGAACCCTAAAACAGGTCCAGTCCAGTCAAGAAATCGTGCGGACTGCCCGGTGGACAGGCCTAGCCACTGCGAAGCAACGGACCCCATTCATGGTACAAAGTCGGTGGTATCCAGGTGAGATTTTCTATGGATAACTTGTTTTGCCTCTCGAGTTCGCATATCATCTCAGATTGAGATGATACAGAAAATACAAGTATGTTCGTTTCGACAAGATGCATAACTTTCATGTTGAACACACGTTCATTTCAGGCACGATTGAGGACGTTTGAGTGTGTATTTAGGGTCCGTTTGTTTGGGCTTCCGCTGCAGCTTTTGGGGTCCAAAAGCTGCAGCCCAAACAAACAGCCAAGAATTAAAAATCGCTTCCTACAATCGATGGTGGAGAATGCACTGTAAAATTCGCAGCGAGTGGAAGCTGGCTTGGAGGTGATTCCCGCAGATTTTCGAGCGCGCTGGACGAAAATACCCATCAAACATCTAAAAAATTACACCTATCCTGCCACCGCACGAAATTCCCGAGCGCGCTAGTCGACCAAACGCGTGCGCCCTCCCCCTTGACCTTTCCCTTCCCAACCCGATAGGGTTCGCCCCCAACCGCCGCCCCCGCCCCCGCCGCCGCCACCTCCCCCTCTCCTCTCCATCTCCGCCGCGTTTCCCCTCCCAGCTCAAGCCCCCACCTCTCCCTGTCCAACATCGACGCAGCGCGACGGCCGGGTCGAGTCTGCCCCGTCGGTCGCCGGAGAGAGGAAGCCCCGGAGACGCTGCTTCACCTTCTCACGTGCGGCGCCATCCGTGGCTGCACCAGGCGCTGCTGGGACTGCGCCGGCTCGTCGTCAGCCGCCCTGCTGCGTCTCCTCCAAATCGAACGGCGCCGTCGCCCCACCCGCGCCCGGCCGTCTTCCGCCGACGTCCCCGCGTTGTCTCCGTCTGGCGCCGCCGTCCCCGCGTTGTCCCCGAGCCATCTAGGCATTGGAGCTGCATTTTTTTTTACTTGTGCATTTTTTTTGAAGTTTGGACCATCTTTGGACAGATGTGTGTATAGATAAATTGATGAAGTGTCAAATATGTGTTGGTTACATCTTGGACAGAATTGTTGATGAAACTTTTGGTGTGACATTTGATATAAATAATTGATATCAAATCTCGATTTACCTGTCAAAAGCAAGAAGCCAAAAGAAAAAAAAACCAAAAGCCTAACAATAAAAAGTTGTTTATAATTAATTTAGCAAAGAAACAATGTAAATTGAGAAAATTTAACCCTTAAACATGGCAACTATGTTAAAAAAGTGTCATAAGTAGCTAATTTGTTTCGAATAATAAATTATACACGTTCTTCACCATTTAGGGGCATTCCAGACATTTCATCATTCAATCCAACAACAGCAGTGATCATCAGCAGTTGTACCAAACATCAAATCTCAGAATCCAACACCTGCTTCCCACAGCTGATTTCTAACAGCTCAACAGCTACAACTGATTCTCAACAGTAGCAGCCCAAACAAACAGACCCTAAGCCTCTTGCCCGCACGCTTGGGTAGAACCTCTTTAGATATCTTCCATTTGATAGCTCGAAGCCGTAAATTCGTTTCCATGGATTTCACCAAATACAAATATTTTGGAACCACTCTTGAAACTTTATAAGGACCTTCCCAACTTGGAGACTGTTTTCAAATTTCCTATCCGTCGAGCCAATTGGCTGAATTACTTTCCCCACTAGGTTACCAACTTGAAAGTTTCTTCAGTTTCACCTTTGTATTGTAGGCTCTGGACACGCTTAATTTATCTTTCTCTATGACATTTAAAGTTGCCAAATGCTTATCGGCGACCTTATCAATATAATCAATCATCACATTACGGAAATCCACCCCGGCAAGACATTTTTCTTGGCAAATCTCATAGCGGCCAAATTTTCCCCTCGGTCAAAACGGCTTCTTGTCCACATACAAATTCATATGAGGTTTTATTTTAGCATCATGTCGTTGGATCATGTGCACCCACAAAGCCCCGGACACCACTTTATGGCATCTTCTTGGATGATCTTCACTCTTCTTCTTGATGAGCTTGATTACCATTTTATTGCTAGATTCATCTTGTCCATTGGTTTGTGCATAGTATGCAGAGGAATTGAGCGTCTTTATCTTATAGGATTCGGTAAATTATTTAACCTACTTCACCATAAATGATGAACCTTAATCTATAGTTTTTTTTTTTTTGAGAACCCTTAATCTATAGTTAGTCCCAGGAATATCCAATGTAAGGCCCGGTCCTGCCCGGGAATTTTGGGCTGGATCGGATTGGCCCGTCCGAGCCTGGTTCCCATGTCCAGGGTACAGCACCAATAGGCTCCAATTTTTCCAATAACGCTCCTCCGGCGCTGTTTGTGGACATGCTACTGCAGACGCGACGGGAGATGCCCTAATCTGCCAATTAGATCGACATATAACTACTACTCCCTCCGTTCCGAAATATAGGACGTTAAAGGTTTTGACGTGCAAATTTTTCCACGCTACGCATTTTTTGAAGTTTCCTGTATTGCCCTCACAGTCGCGACTCGCGACAGCCACTCACCCTCACCGACAGGCTCTCATTCCCCTGCTCCCTCAAGCTCTCCACTCTGGTCTTGCGTCGATCCCCGCCGCCGCCGGCATCTTCCTCACTGCTCCCCGCCCCCGCCTTGCTCCCACCACCTCGAACCGTCTCCCTACCCACCGCCGCCTTGCTCCCCACCAGCTAGAGTCGTCTCGCAACCCACCGCCGGCAGAGATTTGAGAAAAGGTTAGTTTTTTTTGCACCGGCGACCTACTTCTAGGTGTGGAGGTGGCGGATCTGCTTGTGCTGGTGTCTGGAGAAATATGTGGATGTGGAGCGGCGCCAGCTTGAGTTGCCGTGCGACGCCGGCTGCGGCGAGGTGCAGGCCGCCATGGGGAAGCCGATGGGCGACAGGAGAAGGCGGGAGAGTGGAAGGGAAAGGCCACGAGGGCGGCGGCGGCGGCGGGCGGCTCGTTTGCAGTCTCCAGCAACGACATCAGCGCCCTCGTCGCAACTTTCCACTACGCCCGCGCACATCTGCATCTGCTTCCTGGCCAGCTGCAACGCTGCAAATTCGTGTTGCTGTTCTTTTCGTTTGTCTAGCGGCACATCCATCTTGCGCTACCTGCAACGATGATGGTGGAACTGTTGATCCCTCTGTCTCTCTCTGATCTCTTGGTTTGTTTTCGATTGTCTGATGGACGGTCAGGTCGTCCGATTTTTTTTATCAGTCCTGCACTGAACGATTCATATCAGTTTACCTTTTGCTTGCTTAGGTCACGTGTCGCGATCAGCAGTTGGCGATCAGCAGCTGCTCGCGGTAGGTAAGGCATTAGTTTGGTTAGGCGTCAGCAGTGTGCGTCTCTGAAGCTAGTCGCAGATGTTTCAGTTAGGAGTAGTTTTGATTTTTGAAGCACATGCTACTAGAGCTGCGAGTCACTGACATAACCATTTTGATCTGAAGCGCGCAGCTAGCAGCACCGTTGCCGACGAGATTGTGTGTAATTGTGCACATGAAAGATACTACTCCTAGGAGTACTAGCAGCAGTAGCAAATTAGTAGCAGTAGTGAACCAGGAGAAATCTAGGAGCCGACGAGAAGTAGCATCGCTACTGATTACTCCCATATCGACTAGGATCGGTACTGAAACACGTTTAACTACCATGCTGTACTAGGAGTAGCCAATTTTGCTACTGAATCAACTGAACTAGGTACCCCCAAGTACTCCAGTGATTTTATACAGTGCCGGTAATTTTTCTGCACCGAATTCTTTACAGCAAGTTCTAGCTTGGTCGTGTTCTCTTGCAGTTTAGATCCATTTTCAGTATGCAATGTGCAGTTCTAAGAGTATTATTGTGGTTGTTGTCCAAGTTATTGTACCTTGATCAATGGATGACTGATTCCAAGTGATCACATCACATCACATGATATCAAAGCCATAAAAATTGTGTTATTTAGACTTTGTATTTGCTTTATGTGTTATCTGAAAATAATTTCCTGATTGGAGTATTTAGCTTGAGTATGATTTCCTGATAATCCTATGAACATCCTAGCATGAGCTGTTTCTTTTGATCATATAATTTCCTGATTGGAGTAACTGCTTGGAGTAGATAATTTGCATAAAACTGCTACTAGCAGTAGTTGATTAAGTAGAAATAATTATTGAAGCGTTGCTAGTTGCTTATGTCTACCAGTAGTTGATTAAGTAGGAGTAGTCGTCAAAGCACAAATTTTTCAAACCTCGAAATACTCCTGGCTTACTGTTGGATCTGAAATTGAAATGCATCATTGCTACCATATCCAAGTTACATGATGAAATGCATCCTAATGATCTTGGTGGGAAGATGGTGCGAAGGAGGCGCTAGATCGGTGCCAGAGTAGGCGTGAAGACGTAGTGAAGGAGGCACAGGAGCAGTGCCGGAGCAGAACATGTGCCGTGCAGGGTCCCTTAAGCCGATGTCCCTATACAGTGCGGCAAAATAAATAAAGAGTGTTCATATTGAATTTTCTTGGAGTACTAAGGTGAAATATTTTCTACTATTTGTAGTACATATTGAATTTTCCTTGTTTATGCTTGGTGGGGATAGGTTGTTAGAAGTGGAGTTATCAAGCTTATAACTTAAGACAAAGGAGCTGAGAATTTTTCTTATATGCTTCTAAAAATTCTGGTACTCCATAGTTCTGACAAATATCACTGAAAGTTTTTTGGTACTGCAAAATATTTTCTCGACTTGGAGCTATACAATTGTAAGCTAATTTTCTGTATGTTTTATCAGGAAACTGAGACATCAAAATACGCGCTGTCATAGTATAAAGCCCACAATGCTCAACACTACAAGAAACGAGGCATTTTATTTAAGATTGAATGTTCAAGGTTGGATGACACTGCCATTTGATTTAATTACTTCCATTTATTCTGTAAAGATGGCTGTCCGACTTGTTCGTCATACCTGAAGCATTATGTTCTTCTACTATTTGGCCATCATGGAGTCCTTGTTCATCATAGGGTCCTTGTTCATTATGGAGTTCTTGTTCTTGCATTACTTCATCTTTGTCTACGGGTGGCGTACAATTGAGGTCTGGGACTACCTTATTGATGTGTGAATTTCGCAGGGCCGGAAGAAAATCACATCGAGGCGGTGAGGATCATAGCGACGTTAGTGCTGAACCTAGGTGAGTACGGTGCTGCTCCTGGGCGAGGCGATGAGTGCTGCTCCTAGGTGAGTACTGAACCGGAAGGAGTACGAAGCATCAGCTGCTGGGTGAGTACTGCCGGACATGAAGCTCTGGTTGATTCTATCTGATGCTGCTCTTGTGCATGAACTTGATGCTCTGGTTGAGTTCGATCTACAGCTGCTGCTCCTGTCTTGTGCAGGATGTTGTGCGGGAACTGGGCGAGGCAGCACAAGATCTGGACGAGGAGGCGAGGCGAGGTGAGGTAACACAAGATCTGGGCGAGGAGGCGAGGTAACACAAGATCTGGGCGAGGAGGCGAGGCGAGGCGACGAGATCTAGACATGGGGAGAGGATCTGGGCGAGGCGAGGTGAGGCAACCTGGGCTCGGGAGAGGATCTGGACGAGGCGAGGTGCTGCGATTTGCAGGAAGTTGATGAGCCTGGGCGAGGCGAGGAGGAAGACGCACAATCTCAATCAGTTTCGCTGGGTGAAGAGTTTCCCAGCGCGGGATGGCATTAGCTGTAATTGGAGTTTTTTTGTATGGGCAAACATGTCATTATGGCGATTTTGGGGGTTTGTCGGAAATCGCTTAAACGTCCTATATTTCGGAACGGAGGGAGTACTATTGTATTATTGTATTCATGTCCTTATACTAAGGCGACATTGGCTGTGCATGCTTTCATGCGTCGGCTAGTAGGAGAGAATTTGGGAAAAGGGAATCTTGGCTTCATGGACCGTGATTTGTCATTTTCCAATCCATGAGAAGCAAGTTTGGACTGAAGTGTATCATGTGTTCTTAAGTTGTTTGTACGTGCTATTTGGGTCCAACTGGAACATCTGAATTGCCATTTAAATCCAAAACTTGTATGAGTATGTATGTAATACAATGCAAACACACATAACTAGCAACTGACCATACTGTGGCATTTTAGAGCTTAGACGCCACTTACATAAGAATCTTAAAACAGGGAGATACCAAAAATAAATTGAATGTTAGCTCGGTTCATATCCATAGGAATGTTAGGAATTTAGACGATTTACAGATTAATTTAATTCAAGTATAATTCATGAGCATGACGTAAACATACTGATAATTTACCATGTTTCTGCATACTAGATTGATAGTAGATACATCTACGCAAATTACTAGCATTGCAGACATAGAAATAATAAGAACAGGGATAAACATGTTATACCCTACGGTCGGCCAGTTGGCAGTAGCCGTAGCAGAGGCGGCAGCCGCGGCGAAGGCAGCAGCAGCGGTGGCGGCCTCGCTGGCAGCAGTGGCGGCAGCAGCAGCTCGCTCGGCTTCGGTGGCGATGTTGACGATGAGGACGATGCGGTAGTAGACGAAGTAGATGTACAGCAGCAGCGAGCAGTCGCGTAGGAGACGCTCCCCAAAAACCTAATCGCCCCTTTCCCGTACAGGATCTGGAGAGGCGGTGTTTCGGAGGCCTGCTCTCCCGTCGGCCGTGTACGCGGTAGACGGGATGGGATCACCGGCGGCAGCAACAGGAGGTGGAACGACAGTGGGCGCAAGAGTTGTATGAGATGTGTTTTGTGTCCGCCTGAGCCTCCAATTTATAGGCACGGCCGAGTAGGAGAACGGTCAATTTAATTGACGTTTACTACAGCCGTTACCACGTGATAAATGCGGCGTTTTACTGCGCGCGGTTATCACACGCGATCAAAATGGCTGTTACCAAAATAAATGTGACGCAATTAGACAACAATCAATATGACGTCTCATATTATTGTCGTGTCTGTTGACTCCCCGTTTTCGACTGCCAAAATAAAGGCATCGGCTCGGCTCGGCGCGTCGTGACGAGGCGTGGCGAGGCGGGCGGCGGAGGAGGAGGAGCGCGCGTGTGGAACACCTCCACAACTCCTCTCTCTTCATACCAACTCACACTAGTGAGGAGAGAGCTCACCTTATAAACTGATGCAAAACTCTCCCAACTAGCAATATGGGACTAAACTCCCACCATTTGCTATGGCAGCATGGGACTTAGGGATTAAATGGAAATTGCCTAATGGGCCTGCAAGCCCATCCGAATTTCAGCAATCCCCCACCAGATCCCGAAGACCCATGGTGTTGTCCTCTATTCCATTCATTGTTTTTATATACCGGCATTTTCAGTCGAGACCCGTTAAGGTTGAACATCCACCTAGAACAAGTAGCTACACTATATCACAACTGAACAATGGACTATGCCTTGAATTGTCAGTTTGGCGTAAAATAGTTTCACTAAATGTCTTACCAGTACTAGACTGCCGAAGGCTGACCCCTCGGGTGGAGCATATTAGTCATACTCCTGGCCTATTCATGAACTTATTAGAGATCACCCAATCTTATAGACTGTGACCAGCAGTCAGGATCATATAGGTGTGTTCCTCCAAAGATCGCTCTGTAGGATAGCATCTTGCTTATACAAGCCTTGGAACATATTAAGACAAAAGTCAACCTGCCATACAGTTTTTGAGAGTATTGCATCTCCAGTGGAGTGGGTTAGTAAAAATTACTCTTCTCAGTTAACCACTAGCTTGTTTTCCGAGGTCCTACTTCACGGGATCTCCGATCACATAGGTTGGGTTACTGCCATGGCAACTCATGTGGGTCTCATACCCATCTCCCTCGATGCACTTTCTATCACAACACGTGATAGTCCTTTAGTAAAGGGATCTGCCAGATTCTTAGCCGACTGGATATAATCCACCGCTATCACTCCGGAGTTTCTTAAATGTCTGACAGCTTTTAATCTCATTTTTATGTGCTTTGTGGACTGTGCATTGTCCTTTGAACTCTTCACCTTGACAATTACTGTTTGATTGTCACAGTTCATAAGGATAGCCGGCAGTGGCTTTTCAACCACAAGCAAGTCCATCAAAAGATCTCGAAGCCATCCTGCTTCGACACTAGACGTGTCTAATGCTGTTAATTCTGCTTCCATTGTTGATCTCGTTAAGATCGTTTGCTTGCAAGACTTTCAGGAAACAACACCACCTCCAAGGGTAAACACATACCCCGTTGTGGCTTTCATCTCATCAGCATCAGAGATCCAATTCGCATCACAATACCCTTCAAGTACCGAAAGATATCTACTATAGTGAAGTCCATGGTTCACGGTACCTTTCAGATAGCGCATAATTCTTTCTACAGCATGCCAATGCACATCACCCGGATTGGAAACAAACCGGCTTAGTTTTCACACAGCAAACATGATGTCAGGCCTCGTAGAGCTCGCTAGGCATATGAGTGAACCAATTACTTGAGAGTACCTCAGCTGATGCTTAGCTGTGCCTTCGAACTTTCGAATCCGCATACTAGGATCATATGGCGTTGGAGAAATTTTGCAGTCCGAATATCCAAAACGACTCAAAACCTTCTCAACATAATGGGATTGCAGAAGTGTAATCCCACCCTCATTGTCTCTCAATAGCTTTGTCGAGACATCGTAGTAGTTTTCATAGACTGGGGTGCCATGAGACTACGGTAGAGACGTGGGGTAACGGGATAGCGTAGTAACACAGAACACGGGATTTTACCCAGGTTCGGTACGTCGCGACAGTACGACGTGCCTACTCCTGCACTTCTCACTAATTGGGACTAAAGCCCGTATAACAGGGTTACAATGTGAGAGAATAGATCTAGCTACTCGACGAGGATGAACTTCCCGGCGAGTTGCGTAGAGCTTTAGCTTGTGTCTAACTTAACTTTGGAACTTAAAGAACTTATGTAATCTATCTCCCGTCCGGCTTTATATAATAGCCGGATTAGGGCTTACAGAACAAGAAACCTAGAAGACTACGTTTAACTTGTAACTTGGAAAGTAAGGAATCCGTCTTCTCCTCCAAGCCAGATCACGTGGGCCGTGATCCGGGTTCTTCTAGAATCCGGCTTCTGCGCGTCGGACTACTGGGCCGCCCAATGGACCTAAGCCCATTACCATGTAGGCCACCCTGGTAGTCCGGCTCTTTGTCTACCATCTTCTATACCCCTATTCAGTATATATCCGACAGTAGCCCCCAGGAAGGATCAAAACTCTGAAACTCCGCCTTTCGTCAAATACATTTTGTCCGGAAAAACTTGATTCAACAGTCTTGATTCTTTCTTCTTTCCTTTTGAAGGAGATGGTAACACAAAACTCGGAACTATGAAAATCCGGCTTTTCTTCTCGCGATCCTTCGCGGAAAAGGAACTTATGACATCAGCGCCTTAATCATGCTGACGCAAGCGCCGCTTGGTTTCACGCGGGAAACCCTGCAACGTATCTCTGACAGATTCTCACGAGAAACGAGGAGATAGCCATCATTCCTCTGTCGTTCCGTTTCCCGGATTTTCCGGCGAGCGACACGCGTCGAACATCCAACGGTCAAAAGAGCCGTTGGCACGTATCTAGAGGTTTTCAGGCTATAAATAGCCGTCCTCGTCGTCATCGGAAATCTTTCCTCACTCCCACACTGCCCACGCCATTGACGCAAACGCGAGCTCGAGAGCGAGAACGAGACCTTGCCCCGACGAGCTCTTCGCACGCCGGAGCGCACATTCGCCACCGAAGAAGATGGCCTCTCCGTCGTCCTCACCGGCTCGCGCCTCCATCGAAGAACTTTTGGGCGACCTAGATCCACAGCTAGGGTCGCCCAAGCCTGCCGGCGGCGAGCCGGAAAAGACCACGGCATCCGCGGCGGGCGGAGGAAACGCTTCCACCGCCGCAGACGTCGCGGGCCCAAGCGCCACAACAACTCCGCCGTTTGTACCTGAAACGGCGGAGGAAAAAATCGAGCTCCTCGGTGACAAACTCGCCGCCGCGAAGGCCGCCGCCGCCGCCGCCGCCGGAGCAGACGAGGAAGAGGAAACTGCAGGCAACTGGAGTGCCTGCAGTATTCCCCCGGCTCTCCTTCCAAACTTGGAGAAGGAGGGTTTGGTGCTCAAAAAGAAATGGCGGCTCCCGGAAGAGGAGACCGAACCCACGCCACAAGAGGGCGAAAGGGTGCTTCTTGCCTCCCACCTTCTACGAGGTATGGGGCTCCCACCTTCCTCTTTCTTCCTCCAGGTTCTGTCACATTACAGCATCCAACCTCACAACCTTCCTCCCAATTCCATTCTGTACATGGCCGGCTTCCAGGCCTTGTTCGAAGGTTACCTAGGAATAGAGCCTAGGTTAGATTTTTGGCTGTATTGCTTTGGGGTCAAGCGTAACTCTTCAGAGGGCGCACTCCCAAATTGCGGGACCATTTCCTTTACTCTTCGGAGATTCCGAGAGGATTGGTTCCCCAAAATCAAAACTTCAGAATCCGTCAAATTTTGGACGGGTTCTTTTTTCTATCATCCCGACGTGCCTTTTCCTAAAAAGGCCGTCGGGGTTCCACCTTTTGTGAACTCCGCCGTCGTTCCCCAGGATAAGTGGGTAACAGAGGCCGTCCAAGTTCTGCCTCCAGATCTGCTAAGGATCAAGAGGCGCATCGCCAAGCTCACCTCCTCCAAACCTCCTTTGACCGGTATGGACACGGTCTTTTGCTGGCTGGATAGGCGGATTCAGCCATTAGCAAACCACGGAGGCCGTCTCCTGTGTGAATACACGGGAGCCAAGGATCCAATGCGGACAACCGACAAGGATTGGCCCGCAAAGGAACTTAGGCGGCGCATCAATCAGTTGGTCGCATCGCGCGACCAATACACGGAGAGTCGGCCAATGTACACGGCCGACAACCCAGCTCCCAAGGTAAATTTTCCGTCATTTGGGTATAATCTCAATTACTGGATAATCTACCTTTTGACTCTGATTGGTTCTTCCGACAGCTTGCGGATCTTCCAGACTCGGAGTTAGCCTCCGAGGCCAAGCTGGATGCGCTGCGCACCGCCGCTACGGGTGGGCGCAAGCGCAAGAAGATAATTTCTTCGGATGAGATTATCGACCTTGACGGAATCCCCGTCGCCACTTCCAGGTTATTTTCTTCTGGGTTTTTCTTTTATGGGATCTTTTTCGTCCATCTTCGGTGTTTTAACCTTTTCCGGGTTTTTGGTTTTTAGCCTACCCCCCTCCAACCTGAAGCCGAGAAAGCTGAAGAAAGTCAGAGTTTCTTCCAGCCGAGGCAGCCAACCATCTCCCGCCGTCGCCCCGGACACGCCGCAGACAATGGCGGAAGATCCTACTGCAGCCCCCACCACCAAGCCCCCGGAGCCCAGCCAGCCCGTTGTATCCGAGTCGGATACGAGGGAAAGGGCGGCTCCAGAGGTGGGGAAATCTTCTCGGACTTTCGACGAGGAAATCCCCACCTTTGATAAGGATTTTAAAGCTATCAATGACGGCTTGGACGCAGCCGGAAATCACTTCGCGGAATACGCGAAAGAATTCAAAGAAAACTTAGCGGGTTTGCAGCGCATGAGCCAGGTATATAACTCTAGCCCCCAAGCATTAATTAAAATGCGTGCTTTTTGCTTTGATGCTTTTTGTACTCATTCTTCTCCTTTCCATGTTTCAGCAAACCTCCGAGGCCATAAACCTGGAAGTTTTCAAGAAGCTCACCATCAAGAATAAAGAAGTTCGAAGTCTTCTTTCTATTCTCGAGGAGAAGGAGGCGGAGCTGGAATCGTCTCAGCTCGCTTTGACGGAAACGAAAGGTAAGCTTTTTCGTTTTGAAATTTCCGATTTAAGACTTTGTCTAAGTTTTTTCCCGAGTAAATTGATCAACTCGGATTTTCCCTTGCTTTTCAGCTGCCTTAGCTCAGGCTAAGCAAGCAGCGGAAGATTCTGGCAACGCCGAAATTCTCCGCAATGAGAACATTGAGCTTCACAAGAATCTTGTGAAAGCTCAACAAGACCTGGAAGCCATCAACCTGGCTCTTGGAATGGCTAATTCCAAGGCTTCCGAACAGGCGGAGAAAGACAAATCCACCATTCAGGATTTGACCGAAGCTCTGAACCTTCGCCTGGAGGAAGTTTCCGAGATCGACAAGCTCATCGGTAAATTTCTTACCCTTTTCCTCATCTTTCCATGTTTTGCTTTCTCTGTTTGTCTGCTTAACCCTTTTGTATGTTTTATTGGATCAAACAGGAGACACCCCAGATGGAACTCGGATTGCAGGCATCCGAGCTTTCGGGGAAACGTGGAATTTGATTAAGGCTGCCGGGACGCAGCTCATAGAGAAGTTCCTTCCCGATAAATCTGGGGAATGCTCGGAGGTTGAAAAACTTCCGGGTATCATCATGGAGGTGGCGGAGTCGAAGGAGTCTCTTCTCCGCTCCGCTGCACGGGGTGGTGCGCGCATGGCCTTAGGCCTTATGCGCATGCACTATCCTAGTGCCAAATCCTGGCGTGTGGCCACCGGTGTCCCTCAGGGATACACGGATGCGCAACGAACCACCATCTTTGGTGAAGTTAAGGGCCACGCCACCCAGATTGCCGCCATGGTAAATGTCGCCGTCAACTATCCAGAAGAGGAAGCTCCTCCAATCCCCGACGAAGAAAGCAGCGAGGAGGAGTCGGATTCTTGAAAGGTTACCTGGAACCTGGATAGAAAAAGTAGACAATAGGAGCATTACTGTTCTTTCATTTGTAATCTGAAATGTAATGCTTCTTTTATATTAATGAGAATTCCGCCTTTTGCAGTTTAAACTATGAAATTACTTTGCAAGTTGTTTGGATTTTACCATTCCTTTATCTTCTAAGTTCTCTGGTGTATATGCTTTAACTGTCCTTAGTGTTTGAAATGGCTCAAATAGCATTATGAATCGTTATGCCGAGTAACTGGGGACGAACCAATCAGTTTTGAAACTCGAAAACATGAATCATGCTAAAGGCATTTTTACTAACTAGTTCCAGTAACCCGGCACACACACAATCAGATAAGACTTAGAGAAACAAGGAAAGTTTTAAGTGAAGCTTGGGCACGCAGGCAATTCAAGCTTCCTTTAGCCGTTAAAAGGCTGAAAATCATTCAGTTATGTAACGCCGAGTACGCGAGCACAATTCGGGTTAACGTTGAGAAGTTTGCAAGATCATTGGGAAATAGATGAGGCGGAAACACTTTGCACTTATAAGAAATATGGATAACAGCATTCCGACAACTTTATTTCATGATCTCAAAAGATGTTTACATAGAAATTGAATTAAGTACGGAAAGGTACATAACTTTCTATACGTTCCCAGGCTTCCGCAATCCACTTGACCTTGTCGAACTTCTCCAGCAGTTTGTGAAATGGTAAGGTTTTAGCCCCCAGCCAACTAAGAAATCTTTTTATGGCTGTGGCGGAACCCGGCAATTCTGGGACATCTTTTTCACACGTAAGTTCTGAGATGTTCGAGATTGCCTTAATCTTTTCCGGGTTAACTTCTATTCCTCTATGAGAAACGATGAAACCCAGAAGTTCATTTGAGGGAACCCCGAATACGCACTTAGATGGATTTAACCTCATCTGGTAGGTGCGTAAGTTTTCGAAAGTTTCTCGCAAATCCTCAAGGAGTGTATCTTTTTCCTTGGTTACGACGGCAATATCGTCCACGTAAACATGGACATTTTTTCCAATCTGACTATGCAAACAACGTTGCATGCAACGCTGGTAGGTTGCACCTGCGTTCTTCAGGCCAAAAGGCATGGTTACGTAGTAATACGTCCCGTACGGGGTTATAAAGAAGTCTTGATTTGATCTTCCTTTTTCATGCGTATTTGGTGGTACCCGGAGTATGCATCCAAAAAGCATAAAAGCTCAGACCCTGCAGTGGCATCTATTATTTGATCGATTCGCGGCAGTGCGAACCTATCTTTCGGACATAACTTGTTCAATCCTGTGTAATCTATACACATTCTGAGGGCAGTTGTGTCTTTCTTCGGTACTAATACCGGATTTGCGGACCAATCAGTATGGATTACTTCCTTGATAAAATCCGCTGCTAAAAGCCGGATAATTTCCTTGCCAATAGCCTTCCGTCTTCTTCCGTCAAATCGACGGAGACCTTGTTTGACGGGTTTTGATCCAGGAATAACCTTGAGTTGGTGCTCAGCAAGTTCCCTGGGTACGCCCGGCATGTCAGCTGGACACCAGGCGAAAATATCCCAGTTCTCACGGAGGAACTTGATGAGCTCGCCTTCCTATTTGTCGGTCATCCCAGTCCCTACAACGACGAATTTTGTCGGATCTTTGGGATCTAGGATTACCTGTCTTGTATTCTCGGACGCCTTGAAGCTATCTGTTGGCTTCCGAGTTTCTTTTCCTGCCGGCATTTCTTTCGGCGATACCTCCTTGGCTAACTCCTTCAGTTCTTCCTGAGCTATAACTCTTTGAGCGCAAAGGGCGTTTTGCTTCTCCAACTCGTTTGCCAGTTTGAAATCACCGGCAATGGTGATTACTCCTCCTTTGGGTCCTGGCATCTTCAGCTTGTTGTAGATATAGCAGGATCTTGCCATAAATTTGGCGAAAGCCGGACGTCCGAGTATTGCGTGATACACGCTTTCGAACGGCACTACTTCGAAGGATACTTTTTCCTGCCGGAAGTGATCTTTATCTCCGAAGGTGACATCTAGGGAAATTTCTCCTAGGGATCGTGCTTGCCTGCCAGGAACAATGCCATGGAAGCGTATATTGCTGTAGTTGAGCTGGGACTCGGAGATCTTCAAGTGCTTTAGTGTATCCAGGTACATTATGTTGATGCTGGATCCTCCGTCCATCAGCACTCTTCTTAGCCTAGTGTTTTGAACAATAGGGCTTACAACAAGAGCTTGTGTGCCGGGTTCAGGGATATTTCCGGGATGATCTGACTGATCCCAGATTATCGGTGTGTTGGAGTACTTCAAGAATTTTGGGGTTGCAGGAACAACCGCGTTTATTTCTCGAGGTGTCCTTTTGGCCACCTTTGCTGACGGGGTTGCTAGGAAAGTTAGCATTGCTTCTCCGTCAACTCTCGGAAATTTAGGTTCGCCTTTTCGCTGTTGTTCCTGGATTTTGTCATCAGTGTCCGATTCACTGTCTTCTTTTTCAGTTTCTGGCTTTTGTTTGGCAGGTTTCCTCTTGGAACCCTTCCCTTTATTTCCGGATCCTGCATTGCCTTTCATATGCTTGTTTAGCCGGCATTGCGCGTTTGTGTGGGTTGGTTTCCCAAACTGAGAGTGGTGGACGCAGGGTTCCGACTTAATTCTCTCCCATTCTTCGGGAGTATAATTGATTGGATCTGGACTGCGACCTTTCCACTTGTTCCCTTTTTCTCCTCCAAAGGCTATGTTAACCTCCTTGGGCTTTGTTGTTGACTCCGGAGTTCCTTTTTTATCAGAACGAGGTGTTTTCTTGGCCAGTATCAGTGACTCAATATTGCCTCCTCTTGCTCTGATATCGTCTTCGGCTGCAGCATGCTCATTAGCGGTTGTAAGCATAGATCCGAGATCTTTGTGCTTCTTAGAACCAACCATGAACGGTACAAGTCCGGGTTTTAGGCCATTGACGAAAGCATGCATTGCTTGTACGTCAGTTACTCCAGAGCAACTATTCTTCATTGCAGTCCATCTGGAGATGAAATCCACGTATGGTTCGTCTTCAAATTGGGTGCAACGGTTCAGCTGGTTGATGCTATTTGGGCGTTTGTATGTTCCTCGAAAATGCTGAGTAAATACTCTCGCCATATCATCCCAACTGTCGACAGTTCTTGATGGTAAACCATTGATCCAATCTCTGGCTCCGTCTAGCAACATTAGGGGAAGAAACTTGACAGCTTCCAGGTCTGTCCCGTTGTTGATTTGGACGGCTGTGTAATAATCTGAAAGCCAGGTATCCGGGTTTGTACTGCCGGTATACTTTTGGTAGGTTGGACCAACTTTGGCGAAGCCAGAATGCAGGGTTATCCTTCGGATCCTGTCAGTAAAACACTTAGGACCAAAGTATAGATCATCCTTTTCTGCTCTATCAATATGTGCAGAATATCTCCCGGCTGAATGGACAGAAGGGGATCTGCTCCTTTCTTTTCCATTGTTGCGCGGACGCGCTTTTCCGGGGTTATCTCTATCTCTTCCGTTGTCACGCCCCCTGGGATTAGGTGGAGTCCTGCTCCTGTACCTTTCCTTATCCTTAGGAGGTGTCCGAGATCTTTCACGTCTGTGAGGTGTATCGTATCTTCCAGTTTTTTCAGCTGGGTTTCTCGGAGGTGGCATTATTTTGCCGTCATTCCGGTGTTTGTCTTCCCGATCGTGTGGTTTATATCCATCTTTCGGGAGATGAGGTCCGGTTCTAGACGCTGCGTCCCGGTTGTCGGGGTTTTTCTTGTCTTTTCTCGGATCCTCTTTTTTATCCGAATCTCCGGGTTCTTCCGGTCCAGGTGCTCCAGCAGCGCAAGTAACCGTTTTGCAGAGGGCGGAATTATCATGCAGCCTCCCTGATCGCCCTTGGCTTCGCTGTTGCTGCTGTAATGCTTTTCCTAGGAAAGCATACACCCCTTGGAGTTTTTCCCCGTTGGAGTACAGATCATTGTTTAGGATGGCGAACGCTGCTTCCGCGTTTTCTGCTGCGGTTTTGTATATTGGCTCGCCCTTGGCATCTTTGCCGTTTAACTGCTTTTGCCAAGATGGGTTATAGAACCTTTCTTTCGGCGGCAGTTCTTCCGGTTTTGCAATTCCGGGTAACCTAGTAGGTTTAAGGCAGATCTATGCTTTCTCTCGTACTCCTCTATTTCTTCCTTCATGATTTTGATGTCATTATGGGTTTGTTGGAGATGTTGCCGAGATCTAAGCAGATGTTGTTGTTGCCGTTGGAAAGCTTGTCTCCTGGCTTCCAGCATCTCAGGGGGTTCATTGGGTCCCACTGGAGTTTGTAATAGTTCTTGCTCTTCCAGTTCTGTCATTGGCGGAGCAGTGATTTCCTTAGATTTCTTTTCCGCGGGCTTTGTACCACTAATATCTCCAACTTCCAGGTTTTCATCAGCGAGATCAGCTGACTTTTTCTTCCGGAGTTTGTACTGGAGTTTTTTAGAAGCACGGTGCTTTTTCTTGGAAGATGGAGGTTTTTTGACAGGTTCATCCTCTGTCATCTCCTTGACATTAGGGAATATCGGAGAAGTTTCTCCGTCTTCCCTCTCTTCCACTGGCGGAGGGGTTTTAGGGCTTTCCTGGCTATCGGCACCCGTTGTATCAGCTGGTTTTGCCATTAGCACTTCATGGAATCCCTCTTGAAAGGACTTAACTTTTCTTACGAAGGCATCATCGTCTTCGTCTTCGGAGTTGAAGTTATCCGATCCGGTTTCCGACTCCAATCTCGCCTCTATGGCGGCAAGCACGGACTCTGTTTCCGAGTTCATCGTCTGGTTGACGGATGTAGGATCTTCCGTCTCTGTGACGGGTATTGGTTCTTCCGTCTCTGTGACGGGTGTATTGTTGTCTGCCTCTTGCACGGATTTCCGTCATCCGTGTTTTCAGCGATCTCGGATTGCACCATGCCGATAAAGTGCGTATCACTGTTTTGTCGGCGATCTGAGCAAAATCCGGCATCATAGTCGTCTTCGACTGGGTATAGGGCGGGTGGGAAATACTTGCTTCCACCGCAAAACCCCATTGCCTCCGCGGTTAATCCGATAAAGATGTTAGCAGATCCAATCGGTAAAACGCAGGCACTTACCAGGTGGTTTTGCGCCGGTATGTAGGATCCATTGTCGAGGAAGCGCCCGACGTCGTCGTCGAATTCGAAGCTTCCGACAGTGATCGATCTTCCAATTCCGCCTAGTATCCCAGATCGGAATTTCACGCCTGACGTCGTTTGCCCCACGGTGGGCGCCAACTGTCGAGACATCGTAGTAGTTTTCATAGACTGGGGTGCCATGAGACTACGGTAGAGACGTGGGGTAACGGGATAGCGTAGTAACACAGAACACGGGATTTTACCCAGGTTCGGTACGTCGCGACAGTACGACGTGCCTACTCCTGCACTTCTCACTAATTGGGACTAAAGCCCGTATAACAGGGTTACAATGTGAGAGAATAGATCTAGCTACTCGACGAGGATGAACTTCCCGGCGAGTTGCGTAGAGCTTTAGCTTGTGTCTAACTTAACTTTGGAACTTAAAGAACTTATGTAATCTATCTCTCGTCCGGCTTTATATAATAGCCGGATTAGGGCTTACAGAACAAGAAACCTAGAAGACTACGTTTAACTTGTAACTTGGAAAGTAAGGAATCCGTCTTCTCCTCCAAGCCAGATCACGTGGGCCGTGATCCGGGTTCTTCTAGAATCCGGCTTCTGCGCGTCGGACTACTGGGCCGCCCAATGGACCTAAGCCCATTACCATGTAGGCCACCCTGGTAGTCCGGCTCTTTGTCTACCATCTTCTATACCCCTATTCAGTATATATCCGACAAGCTTGATGTTCAAAATAACATCAGCCACACCAAGATCTTTCATCTCAACGTTCTGGGATAGAAATGAGTTAACCTCATTGATTACTTTGAGGTTGGTCCCAAATATCAGTATGTCATCAACATACAAACACAATATAACTCCTTCGCCCCCACCATGGCGATAGTATACACATTTGTCAGCTTAATTAACAACAAAGCCAACAGATGTTAAAGTTGTATTGAACTTCTCATGCCATTGCTTAGGTGCTTGTTTCAGCCCATATAAAGATTTCAGTAACTTACACACCTTTCCTTCTTGACCATCTAACACAAAGCCATCTGGCTGTTGCATATAGATTTCCTCGTCTAACTCTCCATTTAGGAAAGCCGTCTTAACATCCATCTGATGGACGAGAAGACCATGCGAGGCCGCCAACGAGAGTAATACTCGAATGGTGGTCAGTCTGGCCACAGGTGAATAAGTATCAAAGAAATCTTCATCTTCTTTCTGGGAGTAACCCTTGGCCACAAGTCTATCCTTGTACTTTTCAATCGTACCATCATGCCTAAACTTTTTTTTGAACACCCACTTACATCCTAATGGTTTACAACCATAAGGACGTTCAGTGATCTCCCATGTTCCATTAGCCATGATGGAATCCATCTCGCTACGGACCGCTTCTCTCCAGTAGTCAGCATCTGAAGATGCATAAACTTCTGAAATAGAAGTGGGAGTATCATCCACAAGGTACACAAGCAAATCATCACCAAAGGACTTTGCAGTCCTACGTCTCTTGCCCCTACCAAGGGTTTCCTCGTCATCCTTCTCACGATTCTCATCATGTGTTTGTTCATAATATTCCATAGGAATGGCATGCTCAGGAGTCTCCTCTGATTCCTGTCTAGAAGTGCTTTGCATATCTCTCATAGGGAAAATATCCTCAAAGAATGTAGCATCTTTAGACTCCAAAATCGTACCGACCTTCACGTCAGTTACCTCAGATTTCACTACTAGAAATCTATAGCCAACGCTATTCTTAGCGTATCCCAAATTAACGCAATCCACGGTCTTTGGTCCAAGTTTACGCTTTTTGGGGATCGGCACATTGTTCGCCAAACAGCCCCAAGTACGTAAGTACGAGAGTGTTGTTTTTCTCTTCTCCCATTGCTCATAGGGAGTGACCTCATTATCTTTCGTCGGAACTTTATTCAGGACATGACATGATGTCAATATAGCCTCCCCCACCATGCCTTGGCTAAACCCGATGTATCTAACTTGGCGTTAACCAAATCAGTTAGAGTACGATTTTTCCGTTCGGCAACCCCATTTGACTGAGGTGAATAGGGAGGCGTCCTCTCATGAATAATACCATGTTCCGCACAGAAAAAGTCAAACTCCTTAGAGAAATACTCTCCACCACGATCTGACCAGATTCGTTTAATTTTCTTTTCAAGTTGATTCTCAACTTCTGCGTTATAGATTTTAAAGTAGTGTAGAGCCTCATCTTTAGTGTTTAACAGATATACATAGCAAAATCTAGTTGAATCGTCTATTAACGTCATGAAGTATCTCTTTCCACCTTTAGTCAACACACCATTCATCTCACAGATATCATAATGTATGAGTTCTAATGGCGCCAAGTGTCTCTCCTCAGCAGCCTTATGGGGCTTACGAGGTTGCTTTGCTTGCACACACGAATGGCACTTAGAACCTTTGGTTAAAGTGAAACTTGGAATTAAATTTAATTTTGCTAACCGCGTCATGCAACTGAAACCAACGTGACAAAGACGTGAATGCCAAACTTCTGTTTCATCAACACTCGAATGAATATTGTTCACGACTTTATTACAGAAATCAGCGAGGGAAAAGCGGAACAGACCTCCGCACTCATACCCTTTTCCAACAAACAGTCCATATTTCGTTACAACTACTTTATTGGACTCAAAAACCAACTTAAATCCTTCTCTACATAGAAGGGAGCCACTAACGAGATTCTTCTTGATGGCGGGGACATGCTGCACGTTCTTGAGCTGCACGATCCTTCCCGAAGTAAACTTCAGATCGACCGTGCCAACACCAAGTACAGAAGCACTTGCGCCGTTCCCCATCAATACGGACCCGTTCCTTGTGATCTGATAAGAAGAAAACAATGAGATGTCAGCCCACACATGAATGTTTGCACATGTGTCAATCCACCAATCAGTGGACTGACAAACTGAAAATACAGTAAACAAAGTACCATACCCAGATGCCCCATTCTCATTGTTGCTCACAATCATGTTGACAGCCTTGGAATCATGTCCTGGCTTCACGTACTTCTTTGGGCACTTCACAGCCCAGTGTTCTAGTGAACCACAAGAGAAGCAGCCATCTTTCTTCTTATCCTTCTTGAAGGTCTTCTTAGCCTTCTTCTTGAAGTCGGTATTCTGCTAGACACCAGTCCTCGCCTTGTTCCCATGGGAGTTGTAGTTCTTCTGTACCATATTGGCTGCAGAAGTCCCTTCGTTCCCTTTTTCATGCGAGTCATTTGCCCTCGAATTCTGCTCAACACTCAGATGGCCGATGACATCCTCTACTGAGAATTCACGCCTCTAATGTTTCAGAGTAGTGGCAAAGTTCCTCCAGGAATTAGGCAGCTTGACGATTATGCATCCCGCGACATACTTGCCCGGTAGCACGCACTTGAGAATTTCAACCTCCTTAGCGATGCACTGTATCTCATGAGTCTGCTCCAATACAGAACGGTTTTCGACCATTCTGTAGTCATGGAACTGCTCTATACTGTACATCTCGCTGTCAGCATCGGTTGCGCCGAATTTGGATTCGAGCGCCTCCCACAAGTTCTTGGCAATCCGCATATGTAAATATGCGTAAACAAACTTATCTCCGATCACGCTAAGAATGCATCCAACAAAGACGACGGTGGCATCCCTAAACGCCTTCTCCTGTTCATGAGTAATCGTTCCCGTGGGAGTGACACCCAGAATACGTTCATAGCCGTGAGCCATAAGATTGTTTTGGTCTGCCAACGCTTAAAGTACGTCCCTGTAAACGGGTCCGGTTTCAGTGCAGTAGCAAAACCATGAATCGAAAATTGCCTACACATATTAGGTTTTTGGATTGTTAGGAATTTAGGCAATTTACAGATTAATTTAATCCAAGTATAAATCATGAGCATGACGTAAACATACTGATAATTTACCATGTTTCTGCATACTAGATTGATAGTAGATACATCTACGCAAACTACTAGTATTGCAGACATAGAAATAATAAGAACAGGGATAAACATGGTATACCCTGCGGTCGGCCAGTTGGCAGTAGCCGTAGCAGAGGCGGCAGTGGCAGCAGCAGCGGTGGCGGCCTCAGCAGCAGTGGCGGCCTCGGTGGCAGCAGTGGCGGCAGCAGCAGCTCGCTCGGCTTCGGTGGCCATGTTGACGATGAGGACGATGCGGTAGTAGACGAAGTAGATGTACAGCAGCAACGAGCAGTCGCGTAGGAGACGCTCCCCGAAAACCTAATCGCCCCTCTCCCGTACAGGATCTGGAGAGGCGGGGTTTCGGTGGCCTGCTCTCTCGTCGGCCGTGTACGCGGTAGACGGGATGGGATCACAGGAGGTGGAACGACAGTGGGCGCAAGAGTTGTATGAGATGTGTTCTGTGTCCGCATGAGCCTCCAATTTGTAGGCACGGCCGAGTAGGAGAATGGTCAATTTAATTGGCGTTTACTACAGACGTTACCACGTGATAAATGCGGCGTTTTACTGCGCGCGGTTAT
This sequence comes from Alopecurus myosuroides, assembly GCA_028641055.1. Taxonomy (NCBI): domain Eukaryota; kingdom Viridiplantae; phylum Streptophyta; class Magnoliopsida; order Poales; family Poaceae; genus Alopecurus; species Alopecurus myosuroides. Next base: position 186,887 of record JAPCYS010001697.1, on the reverse strand, counting down.
CACACGCGATCAATACGGCTGTTACTGACGAAGGGATGGATCTTAGATCCTGCGGATAAGGACACCCCGTCTCAGGCCCAACGTCAAGGCCCACGAAGGGAAGCCCTTAAGAGTGCTCCAGAAGGCCTACATGAAGCCCACCCGCAATGCCTTGCGGGCTAAGTTAGGAAACATGTAACCGACTTAGACCTAGAGTTCGAGCCCTCCCCGGGTAGGGTTTGAGACCTGGCCACCTATATAAGGCCAGGAGAACCACCGGAGGAAGACCAAGCAATACCGCACCACCAAAGCCTTAAGCTCGAGATTGTACTCTCGACATGAGCGATCATCTTTGTAACCGATCTATTCAATAATACAGATCGACAGAGGCAGGAGTAAGGGTTTACCTCTACGAGGGCCCCGAACCTGGGTAAACTGTGCCCCCTGTCTAGCCGACGATCGCCACCAGCGCTCATGGGTTCTCCTATTCGAAACCCGATAGGTTCACCTGAGGGATTTGCCGAGCAACAGATTCGACAATTGGTGCCGTCTGTGTGAACGGCGGGCGCTGGATCTCCGGCATCTTTAGCTTCATCGACAACCAACTCACGGTGGAAACCCTCGACTACGGCTCCAACCAATCCCATCCAGATCGGATCTGTCGTGGTCACCCCTCACTCTCCTGAATCACGCCCGGTGTTCAGCGATTTGGAAAGGAGCGTCACCTTGACGTTCGGAAGCCTGAAGTTCGTAACCAACAGGGACGGGATCCTCCACTTCCCTGAGGAATCAAGATCTAAGTCAGAAGATGTCGACTCGCGCCCCTACCTGGAGAAAAGCGGCGAGTCCGTCCGTTTCAACACCAACGACTATCATACCCTCTCGACAGAGGAACCTTCTAGAGTCCGGAAAACTTTCCGTACCACGCCTAGGACGCACGAGCCTCGACTGGCTCAAGTCTGCCTGGCAGGATCGGAATTACCCCCGGAAACAGAACACAGTGCGGCGGAACGCGCCGAGATTGGCGTTTCACGGGAGGCCTGGGATCGAGCCAAAGAAGCTATGCGAACTAGCAAACCACCCGCAGCTGAAGCGCCACACGAGGACATGATCGCCTACCACTACCATCTAGTGAGAGCGGCCGCAACCATCAAAGAAGCTCGGATAGATCTGACCCGTCGAAAAAGAGCGGCGGATGAATCGAGTCAACAACGAGCTGAGTTGTCCCTAACACCCTCGGTCGGAACCCGACCCGCGAGGAGGGGATACGCGTCAACATCCAGGGACGTCGAGTCCTTAGGCGGAGCCAGCAGATCGATCGCACCTTCCCTGATGCGGGTCGATGAAGATGGGAACGTCTACCCGCAAACTCCTGCTGCCGCAGTCCTAGCCGCAGCAACTTACATGCAGATGAACCAACCGACGGAAAGCGACCCTCGAGCAGAACAGTACAAGCAGGTGCGCAAGGGACTAGGTTTGGCAGCCGCGAGGCTCGCCTCCTATGACCGCCAGAAGGCCGCCGAACAGCTAGAAAAGGAAAAAGGAAAAGAGGCATCGCGCAAGCGCTTCTCCTAGAAGAGACAAATCACCTCGCCGTGGTCGAGGAAAAGAAGCTCGGAGACGCGGCGATAGTCGAAGCAGCAGTGAAGGTAGCCCGAGAAATAAAAGCTCGCGGCGTCATAGCAGCCGCTCGCGGAATCGTAGCAAAGAGCCAAGGAAAGAAGCTGATCGCGACCAGCCAGGATATAACGAGCGGTCAGACATCGCGCAAAACAAGGTGGACAAGGCAAGAGCTGCGAGGAACCGCACGCGCTCCTCATCCAGTTCCTCGGATGACGAGGCCTGCGGCGCGCTATGTTTCGCTCGCAGCATCCGCACCCCTACCCAAGAGATTCAAACTCAGCACGGAAGTCACAAAATACGACGGTTCACTCGAGCCCTCGACGTGGCTAAACGATTACCTCACGGCAGTAAAATACCAACGTGGGAATAAAAACACGGCTATGCAGTATCTCAACCTGCACCTGGTCGGCGCAGCGCGCAGCTGGCTGGAAGCAAGGCCAATATCTTGTTACGCATCATGGGATGACCTACACCACGATTACTGCAAAAACTTCCAGTCCACCTATAAAAGACCAGCGACCATTGAAGAACTACGAGCCTGCAAACAGAAGAGCGGAGAGTCCACTCGCGAGTATATTCAGCGATGGACAACACTCAAGAACACGCAGGAAACATCTCGAAAGAAGTAGCGGTTGAAGCCTTTGCAAAGGGCGCCCGACAAACTGCTTTCAGAGAAGAATTGGGCCGAGCAGCGCCCAAAACTATCGGGGAGTTGATGATCATAGCCGACAAATGGGATAATGGAGAAGATGCAGTGCGCAACGAGAGAGCATCATCGCCTGCGCCCGAAGAAGATCGCCATGGCCGAAGGAAAAGGAGGAAATACTACGATCACGAGGATCGCGAAGAGATGGTAGCAGCGGAATTCACGTGAAGTCGCGATACCGGACGCCGTGGAAATCGCGAGTGGAGACCAAAGGCTGAGGACAAAACTCCCGAGGAGGACCTCGATGCGTACTGCTCGCTACATCTATTTACAGATAAGCGCACGGGCAAAACTAAGGCAACACACCTTCTCAAGGACTGCCGAAAGTTTATCAAAATCAGTGAGGCCTTCTCGAAGAAAAATAGAGCAGCAGCCAATCAAAATTACCCACCACTTCCAGGAGCAGGACACCAAGGATTCCAGCCGCCACAACCCCTACCTCCACCAGCAAATCCGAACATGGCGTTAGCCGCATTACCTGCGCCACCTGCGCAAAACACCGGAGCCAACGCGTATCCGAACCCGGCAGGACTACTAGGAATGATCCAGGAAGTCTGCCCCTCCCGTAGAGCTCAGAAGACAAACACAAGGCAGTTATGCATGGCTGTGCAGACCCCGCCAACAAGGCCCGAATACCTGAAGATGGCGGACCAACCGATCAAATTTTCAATAGAAGATCACCCACCACGAGTCTATCGACCAGGACACGCCGCCCTCGTAATCCAAGCTCAGATTGGTAACTACGAACTAGCCCGCGTATTTATGGATGGTGGCAGTGGCATCAACATTATCTACGCGGATACGCTCCGCAGGATGAACAGGAACCTGGACGGCCTTGCGGAATCAGAAACATCCTTCCACGGCATAGTTCCGGGAAAGGCGATCCGTCCACTCGGAACAATTAACCTAGAGGTTGTGTTGGGCAATCGACGAAACTACAGAAGAGAATTCCTCGACTTCGAAGTGGTAGACTGGCCCTCACAGTACCACTCCATTCTTGGTCGAACAGCGTTCACCAGATTCATGGCAGTACCGCACTACGCGTACCTGAAGCTTAAGCTACCCGGAGAATATGGTGTAATCACAATCGACAGAGATTTCCAAAAGTCCAACAAATGCGACATCGAGTTTAACGAAATCGCAAAATCCTTCGGGATGCAAGAAGAACTGCAGGAGCTGGCAAAGACCACGGACCACTCCGTGATGCCCCTCACAAAGAAAAACGCGCCGGAATTGGAGTTCAGCACAAATAGCGACACCCGAAAGCATCAAGTGCACCCGACGGATTATGCGAAGACAGCGATGGTCTCAACTACCCTCTCGCCAGCATAGGAAAGCGCGCTCGTCGAACTCCTCCGTGAGTACTGGGAAATTTTCGCTTGGCATCCTTCAGATATGCCAGGAATACCCAGGGAGTTCGCCGAGAACTCACTCGAAGTCTTCAAAGACGCAAAACCCATCAAGCAGACCACTCGATGGTTTTCAGAACCCAAGCAGAAAGCGCTTGGAGAAGAAGTAAACAGATTGTTGGCAGCAAAATTCATCAGAGAGATCAAGATATCCACCTGGTTAGCAAACCCGGTGCTGGTTCCAAAGAAGAACACCAACATCCTCCGAGTATGCATCGACTACACGTCATTAAATAAGCACTGCCCCAAGGATAATTATCCCCTCCCGCGAATCGACCAGATCGTGGATTCTACTGCGGGTTGTCAACGCCTCTCTTTCCTGGACGCCTACTCGGGATATAATCAGATCCGGATGAAGCAGGAAGACGAGGAAAAGACAGCATTCATCACGCCACACGGTGTGTACTGCTACACGACAATGTCTTTCGGGCTCAAAAACGCAGGTGCAACATATCAGCGTTGCATGCAAAAATGGCTCGCCAAGCTCATTGGCAAGAACGTACAAGTGTACGTTGACGACATCGTCATCAAGACTCGAGTTGAGGATACACTCCTCGAGGACATTAGAGAAACATTTGACGCTCTCAACGCATACAGGATCAAGCTCAATACGACAAAATGCGTCTTCGGCGTCCCAGCAGGAAAACTACTCGGGTACCTGGTATCCGCCAGAGGCATCAAAGCCAACCCGGAGAAAATACAAGCAATCCTGACAATGAAGGAGCCAACCAATCTACGCGGAGTCCAGCAGCTCGCCGGGCGACTAGCCGCCTTGACCAGGTTTATCGCGCGATTGGGCGAGTAAGCATTACCCTTCTACAAGCTGCTGAAGAAGACAGATAAGTTCGAGTGGACACCAGAAGCTAAGCAGGTATTCGCAGACCTGAAGCGATCATTGCAAAGCAAGCGCATCCTTGCGACACCGCAAGATAGGGAGCCATTATACCTATACCTAGCCGCGACAAACCAGGTCATCAGCACAGCAATTGTAGTCGAACGACCTGAGGAAGGCAAGGCATACGGGGTCCAGCGACCAATCTACTACATCAGTGAAGTGCTCTCGCCATGCAAGAAACGATACACTCACTATCAGAAACTCGCCTATGGAGTTGTTCTCACGGCTCGAAAGCTCAAGCACTACTTCCAGGAACACACCATAACAGTGGTTAACGATGCGTCACTCGGCACAATCATGAACAACCCAATGGCATCTGGACGGATAGCAAAATGGAGCATCGAGCTGGGCGTTTGGGACATCATCTATGCAGGCCGCAATTCAGTGAAATCCCAGGTACTCGTGGAGTTCCTGAGCGAGTGGACAGAGCTACAAACGCCCGGCCCGCCAGAATACACGAGTAATTGGATCATGTACTTCGATGGGTTGAAGAGAAACGAAGGAGCAGGAGCTGGAATCGTGCTAATATCACCGAGAGGGGATAAACTGCAGTACATCCTCCGATTGGATTTTCCACCTGATGATCCAGCATCAAACAACGATGCAGAATATGAAGCTTTGTTGCATGGGATGAAGATGGCAGTTGCGTGTGGAGCCACCCGACTGATGATCTATGGCGACTCCAACCTCATCGTGCAACAGACAATGAAGGAATGCGACGCCATCGCTGAAAACATGGTCGCTTATCGTGACATGTATAACCTACTCGAAGGAAGTTTCAAGGGATGCGAGCTAAAACATATCACAAGATCTAACAACGAAGAAAACATGGTTGCTTATCGTGACATGTATAACCTACTCGAAGGAAGTTTCAAGGGATGCGAGCTGAAAACATGGTCGCTTATCGTGACATGTATAACCTACTCGAAGGAAGTTTCAAGGGATGCGAGCTAAAGCATATCGCAAGATCTAGCAAACATGGGTTCCACAAATACACCCATACCGCAAGGGATATATTTTGAACGGATGACTAGACGATCGGTAAAAATCAAGAAAACTACAGATGTACCCGCAGCATCGGAGACAGAGGTCAGCCCGCAAGTTGCTATTATCGAGTTCATTCATCACATTTTGCGACAAGTTTTTCTGGTCGAGCCAGTCTGGACGCAGAAATACCTCGACTACTTGTCCGCGAAGCAGCTCCCAGCAGATCCACGAGAATCTCGACAGATAGTCAGGCGGAGCAAATCCTTTTGGGTGATCAACGGAGAGTTATACAAGCAAAGCATCTCAGGCATATTGCAGCGATGCATAGCACCTGAGGACGGCAAAGAGTTATTGCAAGATATCCATCAAGGAGATTATGGACATCATGCTAGCTGGAAAGCAATCATGGGGAAAGCCTTCCGAGCAGGATTTTACTGGCTTACAGCCGCCAGAGACGCAAAGGAGTTGGTCGACAGGTGCAATGCTTGCCAGCGATTCGCACCAAAACCACACGCACCTGCTACGGAATTACATATGATACCCATCGCCTGGCCCTTTGCACAATGGGGGCTAGACATGGTAGGACCACTACGCAAGTCCACGCCAGGCGAATACACACACTTGCTGGTTGCAGTTGTTAAATTCACGAAATAGATTGAAGCCATGCCGGTCACATCGGCTAGCGCCCAATGCGCCGTCAAATTCCTCGACTCCATCGTATGCAGGTTTGGAGTACCACACGACATCATTACAGACAATGGTACTAACTTCACGGCAAAAGAAACACAGCAGTTTTGTGAAGAAAAGGGCATCAACTTCAAGTTTGCCTCAGTTGCCCATCCGCAAACCAACGGCCAAGTCGAAAGATCCAACGGATTAGTTTCGGCTGGCATCAAGAAGGGTCTACTCGATCGTCTACACCCAGCAGCAGGACATTGGGTAGAAGAGCTCCCCTCCGTGCTATGGAGCCTCCGCACAACTCCAAACCGATCCACAAACTATACACCATTTTTCATGGTCTACGGGGCCGAAGCAGTCCTCCCCGAGGACATTAGGTTCAGCGCCCCAAGGGTTGTTGCTTACAGCGAATAAACCTCTAACAGGGCACTCGCGGACGACATGGACGCACTCGACGAAATACGCGATATTGCACTCGCAAGATCAGCAGTATACCAGCAGTCGCTGCGCAACTAACACAGTCGCCGCATACGCCACAGAGCCTTCGCAGTAGGAGATCTGGTGCTACGGCTCAAGCAGAAGGAAGGACACAAGCTCGAGCCACCATGGGAAGGACCCTTCATCATACACACAGTTATCCCAGGTGGCGTCTATCGACTGAAGAACCCGGCGACTGGAGGCATCTTTTCCAATCCTTGGAATGTCGCACAACTCCGCAAATTCTACCCTTATATTTATTTTGCTCACAATAATAAGGCTATACTAGCCATCTTGTAGCTCGACAGAACAACACATGATTTCTCAGTCATTGCAATAAAATACATGGTTCCTCAACCATAGATACTCGGGAGATTCTTCATCCTTACATGCTAAAAAGTAACGGGTATACACCCCACAAAACATACGGGGGCTACGCCTAACTCACATTACAGGAAAATTTATATACACAAGGTTAAAACAACTTACAACAGTTTTTACAAACTATACAACACAACAGGATACATACATCCTAAATTTACACATGGCGATGGGCATTCTCAGCCGCCAAAACTCGATCAACCTCATCCGAGGTCAATCAAATGATTTCCTCTGCTGCAGGTCGAACGACCCTATAATGAGAAGACATATCAACGACTGCACCATCTGGAAGTCTGGCTATGGAGTTGAAATTCACCTCAGGATGCCACAGCCGGACGAAAGAGAGAGCCACCACCGAGCCGCAAGTCATCTGATTGCAAACACACTCGCGAATCTCTCCTTCTCGACCGAACACCTCGAGAAGATGGCTCCAATCTTCAGGACCCCTTTGCAGCGGATAGAAAGCAGCGTTCATTGCAATCAAAACCTCGTGAAAGGAACTCACGAGTATCTTCGCCTGGGTGACTCGGAACTTCAATGTGGCAAGCACAAAACCTCGACTACGATCAGACCAAAAATTATTCGCATGAGGCCTTGAGCTGCCAGCTTTTTGACAGATGTGGTTCTCCACCCAATGTTTCTCATTCCTGTCATCCGGCCGAACAACTGAAAAAGCAGAGATACATGATCAAAAAAGAGCACAAGATAAGAAAGACTTGGGGGCTGAACTACTTACAGAGCAAATCATTGGCAACAGACGCCAATTCATCCATTACAAACTGCTCGCGTTCAGTCACCAGCTTCTGTTTGGACAAAGCCACATCGGCTATCCCACGCAACGCTTTTAGCTTGCGTTCACCATCAGCTACACGATCATGGAGACCAGCCAAGGTCCCAACAGCGGCCACAAGAGGATTTGCTGGAGCAGCAAGTCCACCTAAAGGCTCTGCAGCCACCCCTGATACCTAAAAAATACAAAGAAGTTAAAGGAATAAGATGCCATATTCGAAATATATTAACCACCTATTCGACAGATGCTCGGGGGCTACTCCCATCGGGAGTAAACACACAATCGCGGGAAGCATTTCAGTAGAACATCTCGATTAAAATATTGAAAATACGGGAGCACATCCCAAGGTTCATTACAATCGAAACAGCGAAGTAAAAACGAAATAAACTAGGGAGCTACAGTTGCGCTACCGCTCGCGGCGGCGGTCCCTCCCCTAGCACGGGCAAATAACTCGGATAACTTCCGAGCAAGGACTCCGGCTGCATCGCCAAAACGACGAAGCTCTACCTTTTTGCCCGTAGCAGGATCGACGGGAAGCTCCGAGTAGGCCTCCTCCAAGCCGGTGACTCCGTGCGCCAGCGCGAACTGGATAGCGGTCTTCGCCCCAGATTCTAACTGAGCAACCGCGTAAGCTTCAAGGAGATTGCTCTCCGAGAAAATCTTCAGCAGATCGCTCAGCACGGGTGGAGACACGGCGTTGACGAGCAGGCGGCCGTGAAGTTGCGTCAACACCCGAATGGCATCGCCAATCAAAGTGCAGACCCCTTCGGCGTGCCTCCTGAGCTGGGCGCTAGAATCCGTGAGGGCATCCACCCGACGGACCCCAGGGAGCTCCAGTGGGACACCCAGAAGACCTGCAAAGAAAAATGTTAAGATCCAAAAGACTCAAGACGGCAGAAGACAAATCATAGGCCAAAGATAACTTACCCGCACAGCGCTTGGCAAGGGGACGAAGGAAGTCGACAAGATCGGCATCCGCCTTGGTGCCGGCTTCCTCCAACTTCTTCAGAGCCTCCTGGGCAGAAGCAAGCTTCCCTTCAAGGTCAGCCGACGACATGCGGGAGGACTCCAGATCCTGTCGAACGGCCGCCAACTCAGCCTCTTGAGCTGTTACCCGAGTGGAAGCACTGTCCTTCTCGGTCTTCAAAAACTCAAGTTGAGCTGCACAACAACACTTATCAGAACCGAAGAACTGATGGAAAAATGCAAACAGGAAAAGATGGTAAACTTACTTCGAAGAAGCTCATTCTCTGTGGCGAGTCGATTAAGGTCCGCTCGAAGGATCCCGCATTCCGATTCAGCAAGAACAACGCGGCTCCCAATCGCCGCAAGGGAGTCAATAAGCGACTGCAAGGAAAATGAAGATAGAAGAATCAGAAAAGTGAAATTTGAGCCTATACTCGATTGTAAACATTCGAGTATAGCCTCGGGGGCTACTCCCATTGGGAGCACTGACGTGCACCCGATAAAAAGAAGCAGAAGGAAAAGACTATCTCTGAGTCTGTAGCTGATCGCATTCGATCGACTAAAGCCTCGGGGGCTACTCCCATCGGGAGCACTGACGTGCACCTGATAATAAATCCAAGGACGAAAAAGCATTAAAAAAGCAGGTAGTGGAGTTTACCTGGCCTTGAGCGAGGGAGAGGGGATCCGCTGAGCTGCCCGACCCCTCCTTCGGAGCCGAAGCCTCAGCAGCAAAACTAGGAATTCTGTATTCCGTAGTCGCCGCGTTGGGGGCTACACCCGGTGAATTTTGGACGGTGTCGGCGGTAGGAGTCTCACCCGCAGCTCCCACTTTGTTCCTCCTCTCGGGAGGAAGGGAAGAGGCGTACCTGCGAGAGCTGATAGCTTGCAAGCAACAATGAAGGCAATGTGTCAGAAAGATGCGAAAGGAAATGTTCGACTAAAAGTGAGAAGAAAAACTTACTCGTCATCATCCTCCTCCTCATCCAGCATATCCGCATTCCAGGCGGTTTGGATTGTTGGGAATGAAGGAGGGGCGAGCGATTGCAGCGGGGTTACAATGAGGGGCCCCTTCCCAGGTGATTCCTCCAAAGAATTGTCCTTAGAAGTGGCCTCGTCACCCTCTACCCGACGGCTTTTTCGCTGGAGGAGACCGTCGCCCGAGTCCTCTACGCTATCCGAGGAATCACTCTCGGAACTCGAGGAGGCGTCAGCAACACTGGTGTCAGCTGGGCCTTCCAAGTTGCTTGCCAGCAAGTCCGAGGCATCCTCCCCGGATAGCAGGTAGTCACGGCTAAGCTCTATTGGAAAAGACAGAAGGAAAACGAGAGAAAATTCAGTCGACAAAATCTCAGAATAAGGAAAAGAAATCAAGACTGGGAGATTCAAAATTTACTTCAGCTGGCGGCGGCTTCGATGCCTCAAAAGCGCCTACCGGGCAGTCGGGGAAGGTATCACCTTCCTTCAAACTGGTGATAGCCGCGATCTTCTTCTCGAATTCAGCACTCGAGAGTTCTTCACGGCTCACGCGACTAGGATCCCCAGCGCCCTGGTACTCCCACATCGCGGATGGCCTATCTTGCAGGGGCTGAACCCTGCGTTTTAGGAAAACACTCGCCAAGTGCAAACCGTTCAGCGCAGTTCCTGTGGCCTGGTCACGAAGAGCAGCCACCTTGGCGATTAGGGGAGCGACGACTCGGTTTTCTTCAGCCGAAAGCTTGTGCGCCCAAGACTTTCGTCTCTTCAAAACAGCGAACGGATGGAATTCGTTGCCTCCACCCGCGCTGTTGTCGGTTACATAGAACCATTTCTTCCTCCATCCCTGGGCGGAGTCGATGAAGTGCATGGTGAAGTAGCCATTCTCGGACTTCGCCTGGATCCCGAAGCCGCCGGTGCGCAACGGTTCTCCGAGCTCCGTCTCCACTCGCGATCTCTCGCGGAATATGCGCACCTTGAAAAGGGCCTTCCAGAGACCCCAGTGGGGGCGAATGCCCAGAAAGCATTTGCAAATAACGATGAAGCACGCGATGTGCTGCATCGCGTTTGGAGGACGATCATGGAGCTGTATGCCGTAGACATACAGCAAAGCCATGAGGAAAGGATGGAGAGGAAGAGAAAGACCGCGCGACACGTGATCCGCGAAGATCACGCGTTCATTCGCGCGGGGATTGGGTACATCCTCTTTCTTGCCGAGGCGTACCCGTTTCTCCGCGTCTGGGGGCAGCAGTCCATCTCGCTGCATTCCCTTGATGCTCTTGGCCGTGGTGTTGGGCGAACGCCAATCACCTGAGCGCGGCGCGGGTGGCGGAGGAGCGTCCCCCGAGGCCCTCGATGAAGAGGCGATAGTGCGTTTCTTGCCGCCCGCCATTGCTGCTTGCACTTGAGAGAGGGAGAGCAGGAGAAGATGAGCAGGAAGACAAGTTTTTCACCGTCCTGTATTTATGCACGGGACCGCTCAATCTCGGGCACTCGATGCGCCACGTGGCGTCCATCGCGGCCGCCGCGTGCGAAGGTGAAACGAGAGGGCGGCGGATGCTGTTTCGTGCCACGATCCTAACGGAGGATCGTGGGCATTTACTGCGGAGTTCGCGTAAAAACCGGGAACGACGTCTCGTTTCCGGTCAAAAAGCTGACAAAGTGGGCCAGCCCTTCTGCTCTCACTCCGTCACGTCCCATCGGGAGGATAAAAGTGCGCCATGACGTCATAGCGTGCATCATCAAGCTGAAGAATCTTTCGAATGGAAAGTCCAAGCGCGAAAATAACTTCGCATGAACAAAAATCGTTCGAATAAAAGTCCAAACACGAAAATAACTTCGTATGGACAAATTATGACGTGAAAACTCTTTCACAGGAAAAAATACCTCAAAACACGAAAACTCTTTCGTACAAACAAGGAATCACAAAAATCAAAACTACACGAGTAGGCAGATCCTGCCGCTCATTCACACGATGTCTGCACATCATAAATCTGGATTGTTCAGCCGACTAGGTACATCCGGATGCCGTATTCTTTCGAATATGAAGGTAAGATCCAAAAGATCTCTCTTGAGGGCCTGGAATCGCACTCAAGCTGCGTCCTCCGGTATAATTCCGTGTCAACCACACGAAGAAAAATCCTAGCGGACGCGCTGGGTACCCCTATAGGTTAAGTTCGACTCGGTAAGACCACTACGGCCCAGTCGCAACGATCACATTATCAGGTTCGAGTCGGAGGTCTCGAATCTGTGTAGGCCAGAACTGTTTTTTCCCTAGTTGCAATTAATTGGCCCTGATCTTTCAGGAGAGCCAAGCTACTACGCCATATCCTTCTGCGATAAACAGCCATAAAAACAGGCACTTTCATTACTCGATACACGGGTATAAAAAGCTCATCACGCAGGCTATACACCCTCTAAATAGGAAACGACCATATTGGTTATCCGAAGGAAAGATGAACAATCTGACCGTCTACTCGACTGTAAAAATCCCAATCGAGCAAACGCTCGGGGGCTACTGACGAAGGGATGGATCTTAGATCATGCGGATAAGGACACCCCGTCTCAGGCCCAACGTCAAGGCCCACGAAGGGAAGCCCTTAAGAGTGCTCCAGAAGGCCTACATGAAGCCCACCCGCAATGCCTTGCGGGCTAAGTTAGGAAACATGTAACCGACTTAGACCTAGAGTTCGAGTCCTCCCCAGGTAGGGTTTGAGACCTGGCCAATATAAGGCCAGGAGAACCACCGGAGGAAGACCAAGCAATACCGCACCACCAAAGCCTTAAGCTCGAGATTGTACTCTCGACTTGAGCGATCATCTTTGTAACCGATCTATTCAATAATACAGATCGACAGAGGCAGGAGTAAGGGTTTTATCTCTACGAGGGCCCCGAACCTGGGTAAATTGTGCCCCCTGTCTAGCCGACGATCGCCACCAGCGCTCATGTGACGCAATCAGATAACAATCAATATGACGTCTCATATTATTGCCGTGTCTGTTGACTTCCCGTTTCCGACTGCCAAAATAAAGGCATCAGCTCGGCTCATTCCCGCAACACGCGGCGCGGCGCGGCGTGTCGTGACGAGACGTGGCGAGGCGGGCGGCGGAGGAGGAGGAGCGCGCGTGTGGAAGACCTCCACAACTCCTCTCTCTTCATACCAACTCACACTAGTGAGGAGAGAGCTCACCTTATAAACTGGTGCAAAACTCTCCCAACTAGCAATATGGGACTAAACTCCCACCATTTGCTATGGCAGCATGGGCCTTAGGTATTAAATGGAAATTGCCTAATGGGCCTGCAAGCCCATCCGAATTTCAGCAAGGAATTGAATGTTAACTTGTCACCTGAAGGCCAAAGGCGCCGACGATGATGAGTGGTGGTTTTGTCGCGGCAAGACCTTGTTAGTCGGCTTCCCATTCCGGCGTGTCCGACTTGTCTTCAAATTGGTCTTCTTGTGCGGTGGAGTCGGAACTGTTGAGAGCCGTATACAATGCCTGCATGGTGCAGTCGAGTGGTGAAGATCTTCGTCGACGCGGGTCATGCTCATCTCCATCTTGATCTTCCTTTCAAAATCGGATATGTCAGTCTTTTGCGCGAAGAGTTGTCTGTTTGGCATAGACAGCTGTGGGCTTCACAAGGCCGCTTCGACGAGGTCTCCTATGTTGCTGGAGTTGGCGAAATCGGAGCCGTTGAAAAGTGATGACGACGACACCAATGGACAACCTAGTGGTGTCCCTTGTTTTAGGCGGTGCATGCAGTTTGTGTTGGTAGTGGCGGTTGTCTGGGTCCCCTCGGAACGGTTTCCCGCTAATTAACCGTTCAATTCTGTAACTTTTTCTTTATTAATGAAAATGTCAAGTCTTTTCCCACGTTTCAAAAAAAATGTTTACATGCCCTAGGAGAACTTAACAAGAAAAAAATTTAGGCCACATCCCGCTAACTAACCAGTCAACTTTGTAACTTCTTCTTTACTAACGAAAATGGCAAGTCTTTTCTCTCTTAAAAAAAAAACTGTTTACGTACCTTGGGAGAACTTAACAAGCAAATTTTTTATATGAGAGGAAGATGCACCGCACATTTTGCCTATCAAAAAAAGGTCTATTGGAATTTTTTCTTAATGACTGAATTACCAATGATTTTTTCTTGAATAAAAGAAGAAATTATTCCTAAAATCCACGAACAAATTCACATGAAAGTCCAATCGTAGAAAGTTATTTTCTTCAACAATCCCGTCAACAGCCACTTCGGTCAAAATATATTTATATCAGTTTTGGTAGATTTAAATCCTCAGATTTTTTTCTACACATGGCTATTTGATTCGTAGGACCAATTGCGCAGTACTACACTTCATAGTAAATTCCCCATTGCATTAAACATCTTGTAAATAATGTTTCAAAGGTTGATACAAGTGCAACTATGGAAAAGGATTCAAAGTGGCATGGCTTTGCACTTTCCTTTCTTTTCCTGTTTTTAGATTGTCGCAAATCAAGAAATGAGTTGGCCGTCTGATTGCTAACTGCGATCAATTAAAAGCTCGCAAATGACATCCGAAAACTTTACTTCAAGGCCGAATGTAAAGTGTCCATAAAGTTATTTTTGTGAATATGTAACTAACCCTGCTACGGATCAGTTGCACACTTCGCTAAAGTATGAGCGGATGTATTCTAATCAACTGTCTCCGGACGATCCTCCGTGGTTGACCATATGCCTTTAAAGAGCAATTCGTGTGCATCGGAGCGAGCGCACTAGAGATAGCGTAAGAGCCACTTCAGGCAACAGTGCAACCAAGAGAAACAATCAAGTTTGGCCGATCAGATCATAGATGACTAACCAGCATACTGAACTTTATTTTTCAAGACCATGCAAGAGACTTGCATGTCGGTCCATTGAGATTGAGGGGCAGAAAATAGTACAGTACATACTGAACTTGGATTTGTTTTAGATAGGTAGAATTAATAATTTAGCTGCAACATGAATGTAGTACCGCACAGCAATTATATAAGCGTCTTAAACAGCATTACTACTCAGTTTTTTTTTCTTCAGAAGTTGTCATAAATATCATGCCAATACATGATAAAAACTCCTTTTTTCACATAATTAAGAGCACTTGATCATCGTGTGGACGTTCAGAGATTACGATTTTGAAATAGATTGCATGCATGAGTTCAACAAAAAATTTATCGGAATCCCATAATTTTCACAACCATTTGAATTAGGACCGTATACAGGTAACCGGCTTACCAAACCCCACCGGTGGTTTCTTCTAACGAAAAAAAAAACTTGATGTAGTACGCGCGTGAACAATGGAGCTGATCTCGAACCTGATACGCAAGCGCGTACGTGGAAATTTGCGTGTCTTGATTCATTTCTCCCCTAGCTAGCAGAAGTGACCGTGTCTCTACGTTGCTTTGTTCCCAATGCATGCTACCTTGAGCAATGTGCTGCACGGCGTGGCACTTCACACATACGCCATCGTACGTGTGTGATTTTTTACCCCGTGTGATTTTTCGGATGGACACTGGTAGAAAATAGGCCTTCTATACGCCCCCATTAGTCCCCAAAATAATCGACCCGCGACCATAGGGGTCTTTAGTCGCGGTTCGGAAGGAGACCCGCGACCAACAGTCTGGGCCCAGCGCGTTCGGTCCACAGCTGGCGGACGGGAGGGGCTTTAGTCCCGGTTGGCCAGGCCAACCGGGACTAATAGGTCCTCAGGCTGGCCCGAAGACCTTTAGTCGCGGTTGTCCAGGCCAACCGGGACTAAAAGCCCATCCCTATATAGGACTCAGCTCGCTGCATTTTGCCACATTTGGTGTCACTTCTACTCACAATATTCACAAGGGGTGGTGGGTTTGCTTTTGGTTCCTACTATGCACACAAGATGTTCGATGAAATGCCCGAGAGCATGAAACACACATGATATGAAGTGTCCGAGCCACACTTGAGCTTTTTCATTTATTTTTTCTCCGCAATCGCGGTTAGCAACTTGAACCTTTCATGATTTGTATTATTTCTAGCTAGTTAGTTTAACAAATGCATGATGGTTAATTATATATTTTATATAATAATAATGCAGATGAATCGGCAATGGATGTACGGTAACCGACTCTCCGGCGAGTTCACTACGGGTTTGAAAGATTTTCTCGTAGTGGCAAATGCGAACAAACACCGAGGTTTTATTATCAGTCCATGTGCTGAATGTAAGAATCAGAAGGCTTACTCCTCCTCAAGAGTCGTTCACATGGACCTGCTTCGTCACGGTTTCATGCCAAGCTATAATTGTTGGACCAAGCATGGAGAAAGAGGGGTTAGAATGGAAGAAGATGAAGAAGAGGATGATATCGATGTCAACTATCATGAGGCTTTCGGTGATACTTTCATGGAGGATGATGCTGAAGGTGGGGAAGGGTTTGGTGAAGGTGAAGAAGAGGCACATGATGAGCCCGCTGATGATCTTGGTCGGACCATTGCTGATGCACGGAGACGCTGCAAAACTGACAAGGAGAGGGAGAATTTGGATCGCATGTTAGAGGATCACACGAAGTCGTTGTACCCAGGATGCGATAATAGTCTGAAAAAGCTGGGCTGCACACTGGATTTGCTGAAATGGAAGGCACGGGAAGGTGTAGCTGACTCATCATTTGAAAATTTGCTGAAAATGTTGAAGAATATGTTTCCGAAGAATAACGAGTTGCCCGCCAGTACGTACGAAGCAAAGAAGGTTGTCTGCCCTCTAGGTTTAGAGGTTCTGAAGATACATGCATGCATTAACGACTGCATCCTCTACCGCGGTGAATACGAGAATTTGAATAAATGCCCTGTATGCACTGCATTGCGTTATAAGATCAGAGGCGATGACCCTGGTTACGATGTTGAGGGCGAGAAACCCAGGAAGAGGGTTCCCGCCAAGGTGATGTGGTATGCTCCTATAATACCTCGGTTGAAACGTCTGTTCAGGAACAAAGAGTATGCCAAGTTGTTGCGATGGCACAAAGAGGACCGTAAGTCCGACGGGGAGTTGAGACGCCCCGCTGATGGAACGCAATGGAGAAAGATCGACAGAGAGTTCAAAGATTTTGCAGCTGACGCAAGGAACATAAGATTTGGTCTAAGTACTGATGGCATGAATCCTTTTGGCGAGCAGAGC
The DNA here is from genome assembly GCA_028641055.1 of Alopecurus myosuroides. Classification (NCBI taxonomy): domain Eukaryota; kingdom Viridiplantae; phylum Streptophyta; class Magnoliopsida; order Poales; family Poaceae; genus Alopecurus; species Alopecurus myosuroides. The sequence continues at coordinate 169,874 of JAPCYS010001697.1, read as the reverse complement.
TCCAGCCATAGCACCTGGCCCGTGACTCTATGCATCTACAACCTTCCTCCTTGCTTGTGCATGAAGCGGAAGTTCATTATGATGCTAGTGCTCATCCAAGGTCCGAAGCAACCCGGCAACGACATCGATGTGTACCTAAGGTCATTAGTTGATGAACTTTTACAGTTGTGGGGCAGACCTGGTGTACCTGTGTGGGATAAGCACAAAGAAGAGGAATTTGACCTACGAGCGTTGCTTTTTGTAACCATCAACGATTGGCCTGCTCTCAGTAACCTTTCGGGACAGTCAAATAAGGGATACAAAGCATGCACGCACTGCTTACATGAGACTGAAAGTGTATTTTTGGATAATTGTAGGAAGAACGTGTATCTGGGTCATCGTCGATTTCTTCCCCGAAATCATAACGTAAGAAAGAAAGGCAAGCATTTCAACGGCAAGGCAGATCACCGGCCGAAGCCTGCGGAACATACTGGAGCTGAGATATTCGATATGGTCAAGGATTTGAAAGTCATCTTTGGAAAGGGTCCTGGCGGACAATCAGTTCCGCTGGGAGTTGACGGGCACGTACCCATGTGGAAAAAGAAATCGATATTTTGGGAGCTACAGTATTGGAAAGTCCTAGATGCCTGCTCTGCAATCGACGTGATGCATGTTACGAAGAATATTTGCGTGAACCTGCTAAGCTTCTTGGGCGTGTATGGGAAGACAAATGATACAAAGGAAGCACGGCAGGACCAGCAACTTTTGAAAGACCCAGATGACCGGCATCTGGAATGGTTTCAAAGTCGTGCCAGCTACGCTCTTACCAAAGAAGAGAATGTCATTTTTTTTGAATGCCTGAGCAGTATGAAGGTCCCGTCTGGCTTCTCATCGAATATAAAGGGAATAATAAACATGGCGGACAAAAAGTTCCAAAACCTGAAGTCTCACGACTGCCACGTGATTATGACGCAATTGCTTCCGATTGCTTTGAGGGGCTCCTACCGGAAAATGTTCGAGTAGCCATTGTGAATCTATGTGCATTCCTCAATGCAATCTCTCAGAAGGTAATCAGTCCAGAAGATCTACCACGGTTACAGAATGATGTGGTCCAATGTCTTGTCAGTTTCGAGTTGGTGTTTCCACCATCCTTCTTCAATATTATGACGCACCTCCTAGTCCACCTAGTCGAAGAGATTTCCATTCTCGGTCCTGTATTTCTACACAATATGTTCCCCTTTGAGAGGTTTATGGGAGTATTAAAGAAATATGTTCGTAACCGTGCTAGGCCAGAAGGAAGCATCGTAAAGGGCTATGGAAATGAGGAGGTAATTGAGTTCTGTATTGACTATGTTCCTGACCTTAAGCCGATTGGTATTCCTCAATCGCGGCACGAGGGGAGACTAAGTGGAAAAGGCACGATCGGAAGGAAATCAACGATATGTATGGACGGTCATTCTATGACTGATGCACACCACACAGTTCTGCAAAATTCGAGCTTGGTGGCTCCGTACTTCGAGCAACACAAGAATATTTTACGCTCGGACAACCCGGGGAAGCCTGAATCATGGATTAGAAAGGCCCACATGGAGACTTTCGACAGTTGGTTGCGAAAACATTTAATGAATGACAATGATGTTGGAGATCAGCTGCACATGTTGGCCAAGATACCATCTTCGACTATAACGACTTTCCAAGGGTACGAGATTAATGGGAATACACTTTACACGATCTCCCAAGATTAAAAGAGCACCAACCAAAACAGTGGTGTCCGCTTTGATGCAGCAACCGAGATTGGGCAAAAGGTCACATATTATGGTTATATAGAGGAGATATGGGAACTTGACTATGGACTCTCCTTTAAGGTCCCTTTGTTCCGGTGCAAATGGTTCAAGCTAACAGGAGGTGGGGTAAAGGTGGACGAGCAATACGGAATGACAATGGTGGATTTCAACAATCTTGGTTACCTTGACGAACCATTCGTCCTAGCCAAAGATGCCGCTCAAGTTTTCTATTTGAAGGACATGAGTAGCAAACCGAGGAAACGGAAAGATAAGAAAACGATCAGTACATCATGCGATGATCCAAAGCGCCACATTGTTCTTTCAGGGAAAAGAAACATCGTGGGAGTGGAGGACAAAACAGACATGTCAGAAGATTATAATATGTTTGGTGAAATTCCGCCATTCAAAGTCAACACTGACCCAAGCATTAGGTTAAATGATGAGGATGCTCCATGGATACGGCCAAATCGTAAGAAAGCGGGGACACAAGGGAAGAACTGATGTGTAATAATTTATTGTACCAAACTTTTTTGAATGGATCATGTGAATTATATTATCTCTGATGTGTTTAAGACTAACTCCTTTGCAAAATATTTGAGAAAACGAGTGGAAAACATGGAAAACAGAAGGTTACTTAAATGTCTCAAAACCTTGTGAGATAAAATATCTAATTTCATAACTTTTATTAAAAACAGAAAACAGACGCGCTAGCGCGCCGCAGTGTCGCCGGAATACAAATTCTTTTATTAAAAAGAGAAAACAGACGAACACTACTCCTCGTCGTCGTCGTTGGGGAACTCGTCGGTGACCTCCTCCGGGTCATCGTCGTCGTCGAACTCGTCGGTGACCTCCTCGTCGTCGTCGGAGGTGCATGATGGTATGTCCGAGATAGGCCCCCACCTCAGATCGTCGGAGGCCCAGACTTCGCCGACGTGGTCGGCCCGACGAAGCTCTTGCAGCGCCTTCGTCCTCGCCTCCCGAGCGGCATCTAACGCGAGGTGGCGTTCGAGGCGGCGCTCCGCCCGCTCAGCCGCGCGGGTCTGCCAGAGCTCCTCGTCGGCGCTCTCCTCCACCGGGTTGTTCCGGTAATACTCGCGGACGACGCGGTCTTCCCTGGCGTCGACTAGGCTCTGAAACGCGCGGTGGCGGAGGTGGAGGTGGTCGGCGGCAGTGATGATCTGCGGCTTCGGCGCCCTGGCCTCCGCTTCCCAGACGGTGTGGCGGTCGTTGAAGTTAATCAGCGACCGCGGGCGGTTGAGGTGCCAGGCCGCCGCGTCCCAGGCGCGGGCGCGCGGCCTCCGCCGCCGTCGCAAAGGAGCCGAGGGGGATGCGGTCGTCCCCCCAGCGGATATCTGCGTTGAACATTCCATTCTGCCGTGCTCGGACGCCGCGGAAGCCGGTGGTGTTGTTCCTCCTCGGAGGCATGGTGGAAGCGCGACGGTGCATTGAGAGGAGTGGGCGCGTGGAGAGGAGAAGACGCGCTCGAGGCGCGACAGTTTATACCGCGCCCTCCTGGCCACGCGTCACAACTCCCGCGCCAAGCGTCACAACTCCCGCGCCACGCGCCACCCTAACACAACCAAGCAAATAGTTGCACATTACTACCCGAGCTCAAAGTGAACACTGACCCAAGCATGGATGGATGTGTTAAAGGGGGGGTGTAGAACAAAACAATCGGTATCACCATCATACAGCCCTACCGTGGCTACTCGGTGCAATATGCATACCAAATGCACGGCAGGACGTATGATGGCGAATCCGGATGTTTTGTATTTGCTCGATGAACTGAATATATGATGTATCAAACCTTAAAGGGGGATGTAGAACAAAACAATCGGTATCGCCATCATACAGCCCCACCGTGGCTACTGGGTGCAATATGCATACCAAATGCACGGCAGGACGTATGATGGCGAATCCGGATGTTTTGTATTTGCTCGATGAACTGACCGGTGTATGAAGGTGGGCTATATATAGGGTCCTCCGGCTCACAAAGTGTTGTTCTAGGGTTTTGATCCAACGGTTTAGAAACACCCTCATCCAACGGCTCACAACAGCTCGAAAGAAACATACCGTAGCCCTGATCGAACGGCTCACAACAGTTCGAAAGAAACACACCCCCGGATCCAACGACTCACAAGCGGTTGAAAGAAACACACGATCCGTGTGATTCTATCTGATTGGTCCAAACGAAACCCTAACCCATTTAGTCCCGGTTGGTGTCCCCAACCGGAACTAAAGGGATGATCTGTTTCCCAATGAAACCCGTACCATTTAGTCCCGGTTGGTAAAACGGGCCGGGACTAAAGGGATATATGTTTTCTTCTCGCTATATATATGTATGCATTGCCACACCATTGGTATAAACACATACAAACTCACCACTCTCTCATGGCTTCTACCGTACCCACTCTAACATTCATCCAGGCGGAGGCACTTTCCGCCTTGAACTACCACTGCCCGTGCGGCTACAATGTTCCCGCCGGTTGGGTGCTGAGCGCCGGAGGAGTGCCAGTCCCTCCTCTTCCTCAAGGTGTGGCGCGTCAGGCGGCCATCACGAACCACTACTACCACGAGCTCACGCCGGAGCAGCGAAGGAATCCCAGTTGGCATCCCGATAACCAGCATACTTGGGATGCCTTCTTCATCAATCGGCGTGAGAGGGCGCTCGCCAGGTATGAGGAGGACGGTCTGCCTCCTGGGAACTTTCACGAGGCCGGTCGTCGGCTATGGTGGTACGGCCGGACTCTACAGAGCGTCATGGACTACATCAGGGCCGGCGATATCCGCCGCCTGCACTACCCTCACGCCCAGTCCTTGAGTCGTGATCCTCCGAGGGAGTGCAGAGCACCGTCAGACGATAGTGACGACGACGGCGGCGACTACGACGACTACGAGTCGGAGTACTATAGGCCTAGGCAGGAGTATGACTAGCAGATATCAGATCCACAGTGTCTTTCCATTATGTAGATCGATCATGCATCTATGCTCTCCGTTTAGGTTTAGATCCACTCTTGCCATTATGTACTGCCTTTTTTTATCTATATATATATCCAAGATGTGTGTGAATCTTTCTGATTGGAGGGAACAAAACCCTAACCATTTCGTCTCGGTTGGTAAAACATGCCGAGACTAAAGGGGTTTTATTTTTCTGAATTTTCTGATATATTATTTGTATTTTTAAGATTTTAAAATGAAGTAGTTTTATTTTTCTGAATTTTCTGATATATTATTTGTAGTTGTAAGATTTTAAAATGAATTAGTTTTATTTTTCTGAATTTTCTGATATATTATTTGTATTTTTAAGATTTTAAAATGAAGTAGTTTTATTTTTCTGAATTTTCTGATATATTATTTGTATTTGTAAGATTTTAAAATGAATTAGTTTTATTTTTCTGAATTTTCTGATATATTATTTGTACTTTTAAGATTTTAAAATGAAGTAGTTTTATTTTTCTGAATTTTCTGATATATTATTTGTATTTGTAAGATTTTAAAATGAAGTAGTTTTATTTTTCTGAATTTTCTGATATATTATTTGTATTTGTAAGATTTTAAAATGAATTAGTTTTATTTTTCTGAATTATCTGATATATTATTTATATTTGTAAGATTTTAAAATGAAGTAGTTTTATTTTTCTGAATTTTCTGATATATTATTTGTATTTTTAAGATTGTAAAAAGAAAAGTATTTGAAAAGCACATTTAGTCGCGGTTCGTGACACGAACCGCGACTAAAGGCTCTTTCCGCGCGGGAATGAAAACGCCGCGAAAAAACCCCTTTAGGTGGACACCAACCGCGACTAAAGGCCCGCGGATGGTATCCGGGGGGACCTTAAGTCCCGGTTGGTGTCCCCAACCGGGACTAAAGGCTGCCCCTATATATTCTCTGCCCCCAAAAATTCCTAAGTCCCAAACACATCTCGTCTTCTCCGCGCCGCCCTCGCCGATTCCATCTCCGGTAGCTGCCCGCCGCCCTCGCCGATTCCGTCTCCGGTTGCTGCCCGCCGCCCTCGCCGATTCTGTCTCCGGTAGCACTACTAGAGATTTGCTTATAGCAGCATATCCTACCACAGGCGAACACGAAAGTCGACGCGTCTGGGCTACTTAGCGTAGGCGAACTGGAGATATATGCGCCTGGGGTAAGTCTCTTACCCTAGGCGAACCAATTACGGAAGCGACTGGGGTAAAGTGTGGCAGGGCCACCCATCACCACCCCCTGGCACTCTTCCTTTACCCCAGGCGAATAGCGTACCTGTTCGCCTCCGGTATAACACATACCCCAGGCGAAAAACGTACCTCTGCGCCTAGGGTAAGCCCTCGCTGTTGCTGCAAAAAATGAGAAAACCTTTAGGACCGGTTTGTGATACAAACCGGTTCTAAAGGATCTGTCCCCTGGGCCCCCCTCCCTGCAGCAAATGGCCGCAAGGCCTTTAGGACCAGTTTGTACAAACCTTGCGGCCATTTGCTGCAGGGAGGGGGGCCCAGGGGACAGATCCTTTAGAACCGGTTTGTATCACAAACCGGTCCTAAAGGCCTTGCGGCCATTTGCTGCAGGGAGGGGGGCCCAGGGGACACAAACCGGTCCTAAAGGCCTCCTTTAGAACCGGTTTGTATCACAAACCGGTTCCAATGTGCTTAGCTCAATGCTTTTGTATTCTAAGTGGTCACCAGATCACCCGCACCCACACCCACACGCACCCACACGCCGCCGTCGTCTCCCATCCCCACGCCAGTGTCGAGGAGGAGCAGAGCAGGTCGCCGCCTCCCACTCCGTCGTCATCGTCGTTGTGGATCCAGGCCAGCCCCCCTCCCTCCCATCCCCCCTCCATCCCAGCCCACTCCCTCCCGTCGTCGTTGTGGATCCAAAGGATGCATATGCGCCTGCTCCTGGTGGCCGCGGTGCTCCTAGATTAGACGAATCTGAAATGGATTTAGTGAACCGGTTTTGTTGCCCATATGCAACAGATTAACAACAGGACCTATACAATATCTCATTGCATCACATCCTATGCATACACACTGGACTTCACTAATGATCAATTGGAGTTTATCCGTCAGCAATGTGTCAATGAGAATTACAAGACCATGAGTTTGCTTCTATCTTCAAAGAAATATCTTCAAATATGTGAACTGGATATTATCTTAATCACATTTCTACCTCCCTGATGGTGAATGAATTAAGATGGATAATAATCAGTGATAAAAGTTTCCGTAGAAACTTGTTCCATTGGTGACCAATGGTCTCAAGGGGGAAGGAATGTCAGGGAATGTAATAGGGGGGTTATTAGTGGTTTAGTAGCAGTGAGGGTATTATCGGTATTTCACCTAAGATTCTGTTTCCCATGTGGCTTCACAATGCTGGCAAAGCATCGGTTTCGTCACACGATTCTGCATTTCAGGAATCCACCTACAAGTGTTGCTTTGTTTTTGGATATTCCAAAAAGTAGATAGCCTTTCTGCATTTGTTTTGTGATAGGTAGGTGCTGCCATTTGTCTTTGTTTTGTGATAGCTAAGCTCCTCTAACCTCTATGTCTACTTTCTTAATTTAATAGAACATGGCTTGCAAAGTATGTCGGTCCCGATGTGCCCAAGGACGATTCACCGGGTCTTCTTTTATGCTTCAGCTCCACGACGGTGACCTTGATTCTTTGGTAATTAACAAACGATTCTTTTTATGTTAACTTGCAACTTGTGTTCTTTCGTTTTACTATCCAGCTTAGATTGGTATGTTTCTTAACAAAAGATTCTTTTATATTTCTTTTTTAGATTGTACCATGCAATATTCGGGAAGAGTTCAACGAGTTAGTAGGCAATACCGTGGATTTCGATGTTCACGGGACCATTTACATTCTTCGAGTGAAGAAAGAAAGAAAGAAGACCTACTTCTACGGGGAACAATTGCAGGCTATCATCGCCACCTATAATTTAAGCGGATGTGATTACATTCACTTCTCTATGGCAGGACCGCAACCTCGTATCAAAATTGTGTATATGGGCGGGATTGCGAGCGAGGATGGCGGTAGTGAGGATGATATGGACACTGAGGATGATATGGACACTGAGGATGATATGGACGAGGAGGACCCATGGAAACATGTGGTGGTTGCTCAAAGAGTCAATCTTAGCGAGCTTGAGAAGGACCGTGTCCTTCAGAAACTAGCCCAGATAGATAGCTACATCGGGTTCCCTTTCGTGCATCGCATCACCAACACTAATATCTCCAATGGACATGTCATGGTATGTTTCTTAACACTTTCTTATTCCTATAGTTTCTTATGTTATAATGTGGCCAGTATGTGACATTGTGCTTTTATTTTTTCTTGGAATTGTGTGTTCTAGAAAATACCTATGGCGGTAGCGGACAGTGCTGGCATGGAGCAAGGTACCATTGGAGTACGCCGTGGAGAATCAGGAAATGTCACCGCAGTTCCGATCACCAGGGATAATGCTGATGGTCGCGTCATCCTCAACTCTCAAGCATGGAGGCAGTTCCATTCCGCAAGAGTTGGTATGGGGGCTGGCCGAGCTATTCTGATCACCATGAGGAATAGTGACATCCCAACTTGGACATGATCATGGTCATCAACTACATCAGCCCGCGCTAGATATATGACGAGTTTGTTCAAATTAGAACAAATAATCATTTTCATCTGACTAACTACTAGATTTATTAGTATTATGGTTGTTTTCGAGACTATGTAATTTTGTTGAACTATGTGTTGATGATCGACACTATGTGTTGATGATCGAGAATATTTCTGTTATGAAACTTAATTGTGTCATTTTGTTGTTATTCTGTCATTTTGATACTTATTTCTGTCAATTTCCTGTATTTCTGTTATTTTGGTTTCTTTTATTTTTTGACACAGCAAAACCATACCCCAGGCGAACAGAATATAGTACCCCAGGCGCATCTGTACCCCAGGCGCACAGTTCTTGTTCGCCACAGGTAAAAGGCTTACCCCAGGCGCACAAGGACTATTCCCCTGGGGTATGTCAAGTTACCACAGGCGCATTTCGTAATTCGCCTGGGGTAAGCCATTACCGCTGGCGATATGGTCCCACGCGAACCGAAATGCGCCTGTGGTAGGCCTTTTTGGTTCGCCTCGGGTAAGCTTTCCTCTAGTAGTGTAGGTGCCCGCCCGTGCGTGCTTGAGGGGTAGATCGAGGAGATCGACGACGATCGGAAACAATGATGGCAGTTAATTAGGTGCCCGTGCGTGCGTGCGTGCTTGGCCGTGCCCGTGCCGTGGCCGTGGCGTGGCCGTGGCCGTGGCATGGCCGTGCTTGGCCGTGCGTGCGTGCGTGCGTGCACGGTGGTGCGTGGCCGTGCACGGTGGTGCGTGGCCGTGGTCGTGCGCGGTGGTGCGTGGCCGTGGCCGTGGCCGTGCTCGCGGGGGAGAGGGCGCTAGCCCTCGCCGGAGGAAGACGAAGCAGAGACGGGGGCTCGCGTCACGCTGACGTCACGGCATGCGGGGGGGCAAAAACGGTTGCTGGCAGTTGGGCTGCACTCGGATTCTCAAAAAAAAAAGTTGGGATGCACTCTTTTTTTGCAAAGTTAAAAAAATGCTAAGTCAAAAAATTTCCTACTAACCCTAAATATATATTTGTACGAATATTTGCTAAGTCTACTAACCCTAAATATTCCTAAGTCAAAAAAAAGCTAAAAAAATCCCTAAGTCTACTAACCCTAAATATTCCTAAGTCAAAAAAATAATGAAAATAAGTTTTAATTCAATAAATTAAGAATATTAAGTGTAATATACCAAAATGACCAGAAAAGCAAATGCAACCTAGCTATGGGGTTCTCCAAGTCATTTGAGCAACTAACCTTGGACACACCTCTAAAGAATGGTTTTCCCCCTCCGGTGGTCATCGTTCTTCCACCCAAAACCCTAGCAACCTGTTTTCCCTCCTTCTACAACAATATTTGCTAAGTCTCCTATATACTTAATTAATTTTTACTACATGCATGTCTGCAGGAGTGACATATGGCGGACAATAGAGCCTTGCCGCTTACGGATCAGGAGGCTGAAGGTATTATATACGGCATGATAGCCAACGAGATCCCTTATGTGCCGGGCCCAGAAGATGAGCAAGAAGAGGATGTAGTCTCTTCTTATATGAACCTTGATGATCAAGAAGGTGAAGGAACGGACATTGTCGATGATCAAGAAGGTGAAGGAATGGACATTGTCGACGGAGGTCAACCGTCGACAAACGACGATCTCCAATTGCAAAGACCAACCACCTCCGGCGAGGTATATATATATACATTGAGCCTCTCGTGATACAAACTTACTGAAATGTGAATACATATGCATTAACGCGCGCGACTCTCTTTATTATTTTAGCCCTCGGTCGGATCGAGTACGACAAAGCGTGGCAAATCCAGGGCGATGAAAGAAGGAGAAACATATACCATCGAATCAGCCGGTGAAACCGGCAAGCCCCTACAACACACCACAAAGTTTATCAACCAATGCGGAGTCATTGTTAGAGACAACGTCCCGATCACCGTCCAGGAATGGAAGGAGCCAAAGAAAGCACGTCTTGGTTTCAGTTATGTCGACAAGAAAACGAAAAAGGATCTGTGGAGAAACCTTATGGTACATTTCATTCTACCTCCGGAATACAGCGGAGAAGCAGCGTGGCTTCCACGGAGGCCCCGCCTGCAGGTGCTAATGCACCGATGATCGAGAGTCGTGTACCAGAGCCTTACTACCCCGTGGATGATGTAAAGGAGATGAAAGAATGTGATATGCATTATCCCGTGGGGAACATTTCCACGAAGGTACCTACCGGCAGTGCTTTACCCTATACACCTGGAGCACTCCACCACAACAACCCCATTCCATATGGCTATGCTCGTGTCATGGTGGAAGACATAGTCCAAGTGTTTGACGACCTGGATATTGACATAGCTACAACCCGAAGGGGAGAGAAGACTTGGATATGTCAAGCGCCAGTTCATTCTATGGAAAAAGAAGTACATAGTGTTTCCAGGCGAGACGCCAAGGCCAGCAAGTCCACCCCCCCTCCGATGGTGCAGGTGGTGGTGGTGGTGGTGGTGGTGCTGGTTCACCTACGCCTCCTTCACGCCATTCGACGTCGTCCCCCGATCCACAATCTCCGGCGGATAAGCAGCCGCCGCCCCCTAATCCTCCTCTGGCGGATAAGCAGCCGTCGCCCCCCATTCCTCCTCCGGCGGATAAGCAATCGTCGCCCCCCATTCCTCCTCCGGCGGATAAGCAGCCGTCGCCCCCCATTGCTCCTCCGGCGAAGAAACAGAAGCAGCCGGACAGCAAGGAAACCCGCTCTTGGACTATTAACCCGGAGGCTTATGTACCTAAGACCACACGGGTACCGGAGCCATCACTAAAGCCTATCCCCCCAAGGGCTTGGGAACTTAGTGATGATGAAACCAAATTGGCCGCGAAGGCTGACTATCAGAAATGGAAGGCCGATAAGAAGGCGCTAAGGGAGCCTAAGCCCAAGGAAGTATACCCTCCGCCGGTACAGAAGTGGGCTACGGGTTTTTTGTCGACACGGTCCCAAGCCGAGAAGAATTTGCCTAAAGACTATGAAAGTGAACTTCGTAGGCAAGCAGAAATATTGATGGAGGAGAAAGAAGAAAGGAAAAAATCGGGAAACAAGTTGACCAGCTCGGGATGCAGAGTAAACAATCGATCCCCCCGCTCATAGTGAAAGCCGGTCCGGAACAGGACCCCGAGGTCAGAGCAGCTGCGGCAGCAATGGGATTGATTGTAGCTACTGCCATGAAAAATGCGTCCGAGATGGGTTTGTCTCTTCGTGCCTTGTTAGGCCTGGACTATGCGCCAATGGCTGAGGTAGCATTACAATATGTGAAGAAAGGGCCTCTCGTCGAGCCTGCGCAGGAAAAGAGTCTACCACCACTAATGCAAAATCTGCTACGTTGGTACAAAAATTTCATATTATGGTCCGACAAAGAATATGTTCATGTGGATGTTACAGGGGAGCATCACACCAAAAAGTACTCTGTAGCAGTTGAGATGAGTGAATTGTTCCAGCTGTTCAATCTGCGCGAGCTCGACAAATCTATCCTGAGTTGCTACGTTTTGTAAGTGATTTATTTCTACATCATCTCGTTCTTTATTGCCTGCACTATATATATATATATATATATATATATATATATATATATTGTCTTAACTATATTGTTGTGTACGCTATTATGCAGATCGAAGATTTGGGAATGCAAAATAAGACACATCCATGATGTTGGGTTCATTGACCCACAAATCATTAATGGACATGTGTTACAATATCATCCCCTAGACGTGGAGAAAGACTTGTACAATTTTCTTAAAAAGCATCAACTCAAAAGTCATATTCTATTTCCTTACCATTTTGGGTGAGTGTTTCTCTCTTGTGCCAATTCTCTTTTGTTTACTCCATGCATGGTATGTCTAATCGATAAGTTATGCATGACTGTGCATGTAACGTGTCCGCAGGTTCCACTGGATGCTGCTAAAAATTGAACTTCACACCTCCACAGTTTTTATCATGGACTCTATGGATTCAGATCCAAAGCTTTGGATCGACATGAGAAAAATGTTGCAAAGGTAATTATTTTCAATCATTTGCGCTCTATATCGATCGGTCTCTTTTGTTCATTTCCTAATATGCAGTAGCTAATAACTCCCTTGTTCATTTAATTTTCTTTGCACTGTAGAGTTTGGAAACGGTTCTCAAAAGAAATTGTCGGTCAATTCAAACATCAGCTAGAATTTAAAATTTTACTTCGTGTGGATAAGCAGCCACCAGGGACCAATCTATGTGGATACTATGTTTGTGAGAACATACAGAAAGAAACCTCTGAGAAGAAGAAGTCGGAGAGCACGCGGAAGAGTCTCAATAACTTGCGGAGGACGCTTAGTCCAGAAGCTCGCTTCCGACCAATTCAAGAGGAAATAGCAGGATTTTTCCTTAGGCATGTCATCGATCCTAAAGGAAAACACTATACGTCCGACGAAGACCAATTCAAGACGACTTAGCAGGATTTTTCCTTATGCATCTCCTAGATTGAAACTTGTTCGAAGTTGTGTATATCCATCTTAATTGTGTATGGAAACTTGTTCGAAGTTGTATATGGTCACCCGAGATTGAATATATATTATATATTCCTATTGAATTCTTCTTGTTTGAAATTTCATATATGCATGTATATAATAGCGTACAATATATATGTGTACTGAAACTTCGTCAAAATTAAAATAAAACACAAAATAAAATATAAAAGAAATAAAACAAAATAAATTAAAAAAGAAACCAGGTTTAGGGGGGCTAAAACCCTAAACCTGCGGAGGAGGCCTTCAGTCCCGGTTAGACACGAGAACCGGGACTAAAGGTCCTCCGCCCCGACGGACTCCTGGCGCCCACGTGGACGGGCCTTTAGTCCCGGTCTGTAAGTGGCGCGACTATAGGGGGGGGGTCTTTAGTCGCGCATATTTAGTCCCGGTTGCACGGCCGGGACTAATGGCCTTTGCGAACCGGGACTGAAGGCCTATTTTCTACCAGTGGGATATGCATTCATAATCCAAATACTTTGAGTGTAAGCACACTATACAATATATAAGAAAAACATAGCATGTGCACGGTCTATATATTCATATAAGGTTTTTTTATTATTGAACTAACTGTTTTGGATAAAACAGACATAAAAGTTCACAATTGTAATATCTATGAATGGCAATTTATTTGTCATATCATACTAAATGTTAGATGCAACTATTATTTTCCATAAAACCATTAGGCCGGTTCCCCTCATGGAACTCGAACCTCTGCACCCCCCCTCCCCCCCCCTCCCCTCAGGCGGCTCCAGAGGTCTCCCCCAAACCCTAGAAAAACCACCTCTTCGGTCGCTCCCCTCCGGCCGATGTCGTTGCCGGCGCCAGCGGTGGTGGCGGCGCCCTTCGATCGACGGAGGGATGGTGGGCGCTTCGGCCATATCTTCTGTGAGCGGGGAGGAGGACCTGGATCGGGGAGCAGTGGCCTTGGAGGCGGGGTGGCGGCGATGCTGACCTTCGGAGCGGCAGGCGGCCTCTGGCCGGTTGCCTCGGCGATGGGGATTGGCTGAGGAGGGCCTCCTGGCGGTGTGGCGTGAAGGAGCGGGTGGGGTGCCGGTTGTACTCCACATCTCTGGATCTTTGCGTCCTTGAGTGGAAACGCACAGCGCTCCGGGCCTCGGTCCCCGATCTAGTCCTTTGGTCTCCGATAGGGCGATGGGGTCCGACCATGGTGCTAATGGTGGCTGGTTGTGGCCTTGCCATGCCAGCGTCGACCAGGTGCTAAGATGGTTTACCCCCTCCTCCCATTGTCGGTACTCCTGGGAGTGGCCTCGCGGCGTCGGGGCCTGCGAGGTGGTAAAATAATGGCGGTGGTCCTAGGATTCCTCCGGTGCCAAGACGAAGAACTACCTCACGCTTGTCCTCTTTGATCTGGCCCAAGTGTTGGGTTCCAGAAGGCTCCGCCGGCGATCTCCCATGGGTGTTAATGCCTGGAGATTGCTGGATCTGGTGGGATTCGGTCGCAATGCAAGGAGCGGCGCGAAGCTCTGCTTCTGTTGCCATCATGGGCAAATCCATGGTGAAGTCAGAGGCGGAGAATGACATAGAAGCTGAGATTGGAGGACTAGCAAGGGTGATTGGATCCTTTGCGTCGATGAGGAATTGGCTTGGGGTTCCAGGAATCGTGGCAGCAGTAAGTAAGATGGGGAGATAACACAGGTGAAGTTCAAAGTCCTACCTTTCAGGGTGAAAATCCAAGGTCTGGCTTTAATTGGTTGTGTCTAACAATGATCTTGTTGGCGTCATTGTTTTTAGAGCGATGATTATCTTCAGGGTGAAACCCAAGGTTTGCCCTTAATTGGTTGTGCCTGGCAATGTTCTTCTTGAAGACGTTGCTTTTCAAGAATTGGACATCAGGTGTTGTTATGGTGGTGGTTGTGCGGCTGCTGCAATGACTGTAACTCTGTAGCGGGACTTTTCTTTTTTATTTATTCTTCTTATTGTCTTTCGGTTGAGTGCATCCGTAATGGCTCTGGCTATTGCGTTGTTGCAGAGGTTGGGTGTAATTTGTATCTCCTCGATATGAATATACATTCTTTATCTAAAAAAAGGTCGGTTCCACTACTAGACATAGAAAATAATAGAACAAAGAAAGCATTCAACCTCAACAAAACAAATACCTTCTCATATTATTTTTATAAGAGCAACTCTAGCAGTGTCCCTAAACGCAGAACTAAAAAAGACGTTTTCAGTTCGCGTTTTCAAGGTTTTTTCAGTTTGTGGAGGTGCAGATCGTAGCAGAGTCCGTGAACAAGAACTGGAAACAGAAATTTTATTGATTTTGGCGGGAGTACAGACGGAAGAACACTCGTTGTTCCTCGCCGAGAGTGCAAAAGAAACTAATTAAACACAAACGGTGATGAACTAGGGTTCATCGCCGCACCCTACATCTAGGCGGTTACCCAAAATGGCAGGCACCAACTTCGCTGGGGCTTCAACTTCGGCTGCGCAGCGCTGTCTTCAGTCGCTGGAGGAGGAGCAGACCTGGATGAACCGAGACGCCGCAATGGAGTCCCACTCGCTCTTCTTTGCTATACTTCCGCTTTCGCGCGAAGGCTGCTCGTAGCGGCGGCGTCTCCTCCTCTGTCGTTGCTCGCTTTGGAGGCTCTTCTCCAGGCGAGTTGGACGAGTTCGTCGTCGGTCTCGAGGAAGGAGAACGCGGCGCCACCGCCGTCCTCCTCGTCGGAGTTGTCCACCTCTAGGGGTTGCATCACCGTCGCCGGCAACCACGGTGGGGCTATGCCGGAAGGGCCCTCCTGGTCGTCGAAGTAGCCCGGTGGCGCCGTGAATGCCGCCATGCTCGTCAACGCAAGGCACGCCGTTCCCGGCGACATCCGTGGCCGACGATGTTGTGGGGCGTGGATGCAAGCTAATCCTCGGCGGCGCGACGCCCACGTGATTTTTCAACGGCCACATGGCGGCACAACGGTGCGCGGAGGGGAAAAGGTTGTGTCGATCTACTCGAATCGCTCGCCGGTGGAGGAAGGGGAATGGATGCGGGCGATAAATTGCAGCGGAGGCGGAGTGGGGGTTCGGCCTCCAAATCGCTCTCCAACCCCTTCACATAGAGGTCCATGGGGGTGGAACACGGCCTACTAACACTAGTAGAAACAGAGCCAAAGGATTTTACCTTTAGTACCAGTTCAAGCACGAACCGGTACTAAAGGTAGAATTAGTACCGGTTCCACATCACAGGGCGCCGGAAAACTTCATCACCGGTTCGTTCGGAGTGTTTAGTACCGGTTCATGACACGAGCCGGTACTAAAGCTTTTCGCGCCAAATTTGCTGCGGAGTGTTTAGTACCGGTGTCGAGACATCGTAGTAGTTTTCATAGACGGGGGTGCCATGAGACTACGGTAGAGACGTGGGGTAACGGGATAGCGTAGTAACACAGAACACGGGATTTACCCAGGTTCGGTACGTCGCGACAGTACGGCGTACCTACTCCTGCACTTCTCACTAATTGGGACTAAAGCCCGTTTAACAGGATTACAATGTGAGGGTGTAGATCTAGCTACTCGGCGAGGATGAGCTTCTCGGCGAGTTGCATAGAGCTTCTCTGTTGTGCCTAACTTCTTCTAATCTCTCTCTCCCGTCCGGCTTTATATAATAGCCGGGTTAGGGCTTACAGAATCAGAAACCTAGAAGACTACGTTTAACTTGTAACTTGGAAAGCAAGGAATCCGTCTTCTCCTCCAAGCCAGATCACGCGGGCCGTGATCCGGGTTCTTCTAGAATCCGGCTTCTGCGCGTCGGACTACTGGGCCGCCCAATGGACCTAAGCCCATTACCACGTAGGCCACCCTGGTAGTCCGGCTCTTTGTCTACCATCTTCTATACCCCTATTCAGTATATATCCGACAGTAGCCCCCAGGAAGGATCAAAACTCTGATTCTCCGTCTTTCGTCAAATACATTTTGTCTGGGAAATCTTGATTCAGCAGTCTTGATTCTTTCTACTTTCCTTTTAAAGGAGATGGTAACATAAAACTCGGAACTCTGAAAATCCGGCTTTTCTTCTCGCGATCCTTCGCGGAAAAGGAACTTAAGACGTCGGCGCCTTAATCATGCAGACGCAAGCGACGCTTGGTTTCACGCGGGAAACCCTGCAACGTATCTCTGACAGATTCTCACGGGAAACGAGGAGATAGCCACCATTCCCCTGTCGTTATATTTCCCAGATTTTCCGGCGAGCGACACGCGTCGAACATCCAACGGTCGAAAGAGCCGTTGGCACGTATCTAAACGGTTTTCCGGCTATAAATAGCCGTCCTCGTCCTCGTCGAATCCTTTCCTCACTCCCTCACTGTCCACGCCATTGCTGCGAACGCGAGCTCGAGAGCAAGCCCTGTCCCAACGCACGCATCCTCCTCGCACGCCAAAACGCAACGCGCCACCAACGAGATGGCCTCCTCGCCGTCCTCGCCAACCCGCGCCGCCATCAACGAGCTGATCAGCGATCTGGATCCACAGCCGGGATCGCCCAAGCTCACCGGCGACGTGCCGGAGAAGACCACGGCCTCCGCGGCGGGCGGAGAAAACACTTCCGCCGCCGCGGACATAGCGACATCGAGCGCCGCGACAACCCCGCCGTTTGCACCTGAAACGGCGGAGGAAAAGATCGAGCTCCTCGGCGACGAACTCGCCGCCGCGGAGGCCGCCGCCGCCGCCGCCACCGGAGTAGACGAGGAAGCGGAATCTGCAGGCAACTGGAGTGCCTGCAGTATTCCCCCGGCTCTCCTTCCAAACTTGGAAAAGGAGGGCCTGGTTCTTAAGAAGAAATGGCGGCTGCCAGAAGAAGAAACCGAACCAACGCCACGGAATGGCGAAAGGGTACTTCTCACTTCCCACCTTTTGCGAGGTATGGGGCTTCCGCCTTCTTCCTTCTTCCTCCAAATTCTCTCTCATTACCACATCCAGCCCCATAACCTTCCTCCCAATTCCATCCTCTACATGGCCGGCTTCTAGGCTTTGTTTGAGGGCTACTTAGGGCTAGAACCTAGGCTAGATTTCTGGACTTACTGCTTCGGGGTTAAGCGGAACTCTTCGGAGGGCGCACTCCCGACTTGCGGGACCATATCTTTCACTCTTCGGAGATTCCGAGAAGATTGGTTCCCCAAGATAAAAACTTCGTAATCCGTCAAATTTTGGACGGGTTCCTTCTTTTATCACCCCGACGTGCCTTTCCCTAAGGAAGCTGTCGGGGTTCCACCTTTCGTGAACTCTGCCGCAGTTCCCCAGGATAACTGGGGGACGGAAGCCGTCCAGGTTCTGCCGCCAGATCTACTAAAGATCAAGCGGCGCATCGCCAAGCTCACCTCCATGGATCCGCCTCTAACCGGCATGGACACGGTTCTATGCTGGCTGAATAGGCGAATCCAGCCACTAGCAAACCACAGCGGCCGTCTCCTGTGCGAATACACGGGAGTCAAGGATCCGATGCGGACAACCACCAAGGATTGGCCCGCAAAGGAGCTTCGCCGGCGCATCAACCAATTGGTCGCATCACGCGACCAATACGAGGCGAGTCGGCCAATGTACACGGCCGAAAATCCGGTTCCCAAGGTAATTTTTCAGTCATTTGGGTACAGTTTTGTTTTTTCTCGGATTTCCTAGCTTCTGATTTTGATCTTTGCTTGTCCGACAGTTCGCGGATCTTTCAGATTCGGACTTGGTATCCGAGGCTGAGCTGGACGCGCTGCGCACCGCCGCTACAGGTGGACGCAAGCGCAAGAAGATAACTTCCTCGGAAGAAATTATCGATCTTGACGGAATCCCCGTCGCCACTTCCAGGTTCTTTCTTCTGGGTTCTGTTTTCTTTTATGGGAACTTTTCATCCATCTTCAGTTTTTTGACTTTTCCGGGTTTTTTGTTTTTAGCCTGCAGCCTTCCACCCTGAAGCCGAAGAAGCTGAAGAACACAAGGTTTCTTCCAGCCGAGGCAGCCAACCTTCTCCCGCCGTCGCCCCGGACACGCCACGCACAATGGCGGAAGAGCCTACTGCAGCCCCCACCACCAAGCCCCCGGAGCCCAGCCAGCCCGTTGTGTCCGATACGGACACGAGGGAAAGGGCGGCCCCAGAGGTGGGAAAAATTTCTCGGACTTTCGACGAGGAAATTCCCACCTTTGACAAGGATTTCAAAGCTATCAACGACGGCCTGGACGCAGCCGGGAATCTCTTCGCGGAATACGCGAAAGAGTTTAAAGAAAACTTGGCAGGTTTGCAGCGCATGAGCCAGGTATATAACTCTAGCCCCCAAGCATTAAACAAAATGCGTGCTTTTTGCTTTGATGTTTTTTGTACTCATTCTTCTCCTTGCTATGTTTCAGCAAACCTCCGAAGCCATCAACATGGAAGTTTTCAAGAAACTCACCATCAAGAATAAAGAAGTTAGAAGTCTTCTTTCTATTCTTGAAGAAAGGGAGGCAGAGCTGGAATCATCTAAGCTCGCACTGTCGGAAACACAAGGTAAGCATTTTCCTTCTGAATTTTCCGATTCAATCATTTGCCTAAGTTTTTTCTGAGGAGCTGGCTAACCCGGATTTTTTTCTTGCTTTTCAGCTGCATTAGCTCAGGCTAAACAAGCAGCGGAAGATTCTGGCAATGCCGAAATTCTCCGCAAGGAGAATGTTGAGCTTCACAATAACCTTGTGAAAGCACAACAAGACCTGGAAGCCAGCAACATGGCCCTTGGAATTTCCAATTCCAAGGCTTCCGAACAGGCGGAGAAGGACAAATCCACCATTAAGGATTTGACTGACGCTCTGAACCTTCGCCTGGAGGAAGTTTCCGAGATCGACAAGCTCATCGGTAAATCTCTGACTCATTTATCATCTGTCCATGTTTTGTTTCTCCGTTTTTCCGTCTAACCCTTTTGGGTGTTTTATTGGAAAAAACAGGAGATACCCCAGATGGCACTCGGGTTGCAGGCATCCGAGCTTTCGGGGAGACATGGACTTTGCTCAAAGCTGCTGCCACGCAGCTGGTAGACAAGTTTCTTCCCGAAAAATCTGGGGAATGCTCGGAGGTTGAAAAACTTCCGGGTGCCATCATGGAGGTGGCGGAGTCCAAGGAGTCCCTTCTTCGCTCCGCTGCACGGGGTGGTGCGCGCATGGCTCTCGGCCTTATGCGCATGCACTACCCCTCTGCCAAATCCTGGCGCGTGGCGTCCGGTGTCCCTCAAGGATACACGGATATTCAGCGAAACACCATCTTTGGTGAAGTCAAAGGCCACGCCACCCAGATTGCCTCCATGGTGAATATCTCCGTCAACTATCCAGAAGAGGAGATCCCTCCGATCCCCGAAGACGAAAGCAGCAAGGAGGAGTCAGATGCTTGAAGGGTTATCTTGAACCTGGATAGCAAAAGTAGACAATAGGAGCATTACCATTCTTTCAATGTAATCCAAAATGTAATGCTTCTTTTTGTATGAATGAAACTTCCGTCTTTTGCAGTTTAAATTATGAAATTCTTTGCAAGTTTTTTGGATTTTATCATTCCTTTATCTTCTAAGTTCTCTGGTGTATATGCTTTAACTGTCCTTAGTGTTTGAAATGGCTCAAATAGCAATATGGATCTTCATGCCGAGTAACTGGGGACGAACCAAGCAGTTTGAAACTCGGAAACATGGACCATGCTAAAGGCATTTTTACTAACTAGTTCCAGTAACCCAACACACACACAATCAGATAAGACTTAGAGAAAACAAGGAAAGTTTTAAGTGAAACTTGGGCACGCAGGCAATTCAAGTTTCCCTTAGCCGTTACCAGGCTGAAAAATCATTCAGTTTTGTAACGCCGAGTACGCAAGCACAATTCGGGTTAACGTTGAGAAATTTGTAAGATCATTGGGAAATAGATGAGGCGGAAACGCTTTGAACTTATAAAGAATATGGATGACCGTATTCCGACAACTTTATTTCATGATCTCAAAAGATGTTTACATAGAATTGAACTAAGTACGGAAAGGTACATAACTTGCTAGACGTTCCCAGGCTTCCGCAATCCTCTTGGCTTTGTCAAATTTTTTCAGCAGCTTGTAGAGTGGTAAGGTTTTATCCCCCAGCCGACTAATAAATCTGCTGACGGCTGCAGCGGAACCCGTCAATCTTTGGACATCTTTTACACATGTAGGTTTTGAGATGTTCAAGATTGCCTTGATCTTTTCCGGGTTAACTTCTATTCCTCTGTGGGAGACAATGAAACCCAAAAGTTTTCCTGAGGGAACCCCGAATACGCACTTAGATGGATTCAGCTTCATCTTGTAAGTGCGTAAGTTCTCGAAAGTTTCTCGCAGATCCTCAAGGAGTGTATCTTTTTCCATGGTTACGACAGCGATATCGTCCACATAAACATGGACGTTTCTGCCAATCTGACTATGCAAGCAGCGTTGCATGCAACGCTGATAGGTTGCACCTGCGTTCTTCAGGCCAAAAGGCATGGTTACGTAATAGTACGTCCCATACGGGGTTATAAAAGAAGTCTTGATTTGATCTTCCTTTTTCATGCGTATTTGGTGGTACCCGGAGTATGCATCCAAAAAGCATAAAAGCTCGGAGCCTGCAGTGGCATCTATTATTTGATCGATTCGCGGTAATGCGAACCTATCTTTCGGACACAACTTGTTCAATCCTGTGTAATCTATACACATTCTAAGAGCAGTGGTGTCTTTCTTCGGTACTAGGACCGGATTTGCGGACCAATCAGTATGGATTACTTCCTTGATGAAATCCGCTGCTAAAAGCCGGATAATTTCCTTGTCAATAGCCTTCCGTCTTCTTCCGTCAAATCGACGAAGACCTTGTTTGACGAGTTTTGATCCCGGAATAACCTTGAGTTGGTGCTCAGCAAGTTCCCTGGGTACGCCTGGCATGTCAGCTGGACACCAGGCAAAAATATCCCAGTTCTCACGGAGGAACTTGATGAGCTCGCCTTCCTATTTGTCGGTCATCCCAGTCCCTACGATGACAAATTTTGTCGGATCTTTGGGATCTAGGATTACCTGTCTTGTATTCTCGGACGCCTTGAAGCTATCTGTTGGCTTCCGAGTTTCTTTTCCTGCCGGCATTTCTTTCGGCGATACCTCCTTGGCTAATTCCTTCAGTTCCTCCTTTGCTATAACTCTCTGAGCACAAAGGGCATTTTCTTTCTCCAACTCGTTTGCCAGCTTGAAATCACCAGCTATGGTGATTACTCCTCCTTTGGGTCCTGGCATTTTCAGCTTGTTGTAGATATAACAGGATCTTGCCATGAATTTGGCGAAAGCCGGACGTCCGAGTATTGCGTGATACACACTTTCGAACGGCACTACTTCGAAGGATACTTTTTCCTGCCGGAAGTGATCTTTATCTCCGAAGGTGACATCTAGGGAAATTTCTCCTAGGGATCGTGCTTGCCTGCCAGGAACGATGCCGTGGAAGCGTATATTGCTGTAATTGAGCTGGGACTCGGAGATCTTCAAGTGCTTCAGTGTATCCAGGTACATTATATTAATGCTGGATCCTCCGTCCATCAGTACTCTTCTTAGCCTAGTGTTTTGGAAAATAGGGCTGACAACAAGAGCTTGTGTGCCGGGTTCAGGGATATTTCCGGGATGATCAGACTGATCCCAGATTATCGGTGTGTTGGAGTACTTCAAGAATTTCGGGGTTGCCGGAACAACCGCGTTTATTTCTCGAAGTGTTCTTTTGGCCACCTTTGCTGACGGGGTTGCTAAGAAAGTTAGCATTGCTTCTCCGTCAACTCTCGGAAATTTGGGTTCGCCCTTTCGCTGTTGTTCCTGGATTTTGTCATCAGTGTCCGATTCACTGTCTTCCTTTTCAGCTTCGGGCTTTTGTTTGGCAGGTTTCCTTTTGGAACCCTTCCCTTTATTTCCGGATCCTGCATTGCCTTTCATGTGCTTGTTTAGCCGGCATTGCGCATTTGTGTGGGTTGGTTTCCCAAATTGCGAGTGGTGGACGCAGGGTTCCGACTTAATTCTCTCCCATTCTTCGGGAGTGTAATTGATTGGATCTGGGCTGCGACCTTTCCACTTATTTCCCTTATCTCCTCCAAAGGCTATGTTGACCACCTTGGGCTTTGTCATTGACTCTGGAGTTCCTTTTTTGTCAGAACGAGGGGTTTTCTTGGCGAGTATTAGTGACTCAATATTGCCTCCTCTTGCTCTGATATCATCTTCGGCTGCAGCGTGCTCATTAGCGGTTGTAAGCATAGATCCGAGATCTTTGTGCTGTTTAGAACCAACCATGAACGGTACGAGTCCGGGTTTTAGGCCATTGACGAAAGCATGCATTGCTTGTACGTCAGTTACTCCAGAACAACTATTCTTCATTGCAGTCCATCTGGAGATGAAATCCACGTATGGTTCGTCCTCAAATTGGGTGCAACGGTTCAGCTGGTTGATGCTATTTGGGCGTTTGTATGTTCCCCGAAAATGCTGAGTGAATACTCTAGCCATATCATCCCAGCTGTCGACAGTTCTTGATGGTAAACCATTGATCCAATCTCTGGCTCCGTCTAGCAACATTAGGGGAAGAAACTTGACAGCTTCCAGGTCTGTCCCATTGTTGATTTGGACGGCTGTATAATAATCTGAGAGCCAGGTATCCGGGTTTGTACTGCCGGTATATTTTTGGTAGGTTGGACCAACTTTGGCGAAGCCAGAATGCAGGGTTATCCTTCGGATCCTGTCAGTAAAACACTTAGGACCAAAGTATATATCATCCTTTTCTGCTCTATCAATGTGTGCAGAATATCTTCCGGCTGAATGGACAGAAGGGGATCTGCTCCTTTCTTTTCCATTGTTGCGCGGACGCGCTTTTCCGAGGTTATCTCTATCTCTTCCGTGTTCACGTCCTTTTGGGTTAGGCGGAGTTCTGCTTCTGTGCCTTTCCTTATCCTTAGGAGGTGTCCGGGATCTTTCACGTCAGTGAGGTATATCATATCTTCCAGCTTTTTCAGCTGGGTTTCTCGGAGGTGGCATTATTTTGCCGTCATTCCGGTGTTTGTCTTCCCGATCATGTGGTTTATATCCATCTTTCGGGAGATGAGGTCCGGTTCTAGACGTTGCGTCCCGGTTATCTGGGTTTTTCCTGTCTTTTCTCGGATCCTCTTTTTTATCCGAGTCTCCGGGTTCTTCCGGTCCAGGTGCTCCAGCAGCGCAAGTAGCTGTTTTGCAGAGGGCGGAATTATCATGCAGCCTCCCTGATCGTTCTTGGCCTCGTTGTTGCTGCTGTAATGCTTTTCCTAGGAAAGCATACACCCCTTGGAGTTTTTCCCCGTTGGAGTACAGATCGTTGTTTAGGATGGCGAACGCTGCTTCCGCGTTTTCCGCTGCGGTTTTGTATATTGGTTCGCCCTTGGCATCTTTGCCGTTTAACTGCTTTTGCCAAGATGGGTTATAGAACCTTTCTTTTGGCGGCAGTTCTTCCGGTCTTGCGATTCCGGGTAACCTAGTAGGTTTTAATGCAGATCTATTCTTTCTCTCGTACTCCTCTATTT
This sequence comes from Alopecurus myosuroides, assembly GCA_028641055.1. Taxonomy (NCBI): domain Eukaryota; kingdom Viridiplantae; phylum Streptophyta; class Magnoliopsida; order Poales; family Poaceae; genus Alopecurus; species Alopecurus myosuroides. The sequence continues at coordinate 145,497 of JAPCYS010001697.1, read as the reverse complement.
CCTCTTTCATGATTTTGATATCATGCTGGGTTTGTTGGAGATGTTGCCGAGATCGGAGTAAATGTTGCTGTTGCCGTTGGAAAGCTTGTCTCCTGGCTTCCAGCATCTCAGGGGGTTCATCTGGTCCCACTGGTGTTTGCAATAGCTCTTGCTCTTCCCGTTCCGTCATTGGCGGAGCGGTGATTTCCTTAGATTTCTTCTCCGCAGGCTTTGTGCCGCTAACATCTCCAACTTCCAGGTTTTCATCAGCGAGATCGGCTGATTTTTTCTTCCGGATTTTGTATTGGAGTTTTTTAGAAGCACGGTGCTTTTTCTTGGAAGAGGGAGGTTTTTTGGCAGGCTCATCTTCTGTCATCTCCTTGACATTAGGGAATATCGGAGAAGTTTCTCCGTCTTCTCTCTCTTCCTCTGGCGGAGGGGTTTTAGGGCTTTCCTGGCTGCCGGCGCCCGTTGTATCAGCTGGTTTTGCCATTAGCACTTCATGGAATCCCTCTTGAAAGGACTTAACCTTTCTTACGAAGGCATCCTCGTCTTCGTCTTCGGAGTCGAAGTTATCCGATCCGGTTTCCGACTCCAACCTCGCCTCAATGGCGGCAAGCACGGACTCTGCTTCCGAGTTCATCGTCTGGTTGACGGATGTCGGATCTTCCGCCTCTGTGACGGGTATTTGTTCTTCGGTCTCTATGACGGGTAGGTTGTTATCTGCTTCTTGCCCGAGATTTCCGTCATCCGTGTTTTCAGCGATTTCGGATTGCACCATGCCGATAAAGTGTGTATCACTTTTTTGTCGGCGATCTGAGCAGAATCCGGCATCATAGTCGTTTTCGACTGGGTATAGGGCGGGTGGGATAAATTTGCTTCCACCGCAAAACCCCATTGCCTCTGCAGTTAGTCCGATAAAGATGTTAGCAGATCCGATCGGTAACACGCAGGCACTTACCAGGTGGTTTTGCGCCGGTATGTAGGATCCGTTGTCGAGGAAGCGCCCGACGTCGTCGTCGAACTCCAGGCTTCCGACAGTGATCGATCTTCCAATTCCGCCGAGTATCTCAGATCGGAATTTCACGCCTGACGTCGTTTGCCCCACGGTGGGCGCCAACTGTCGAGACATCGTAGTAGTTTTCATAGACGGGGGTGCCATGAGACTACGGTAGAGACGTGGGGTAACGGGATAGCGTAGTAACACAGAACACGGGATTTACCCAGGTTCGGTACGTCGCGACAGTACGGCGTACCTACTCCTGCACTTCTCACTAATTGGGACTAAAGCCCGTTTAACAGGATTACAATGTGAGGGTGTAGATCTAGCTACTCGGCGAGGATGAGCTTCTCGGCGAGTTGCGTAGAGCTTCTCTGTTGTGCCTAACTTCTTCTAATCTCTCTCTCCCGTCCGGCTTTATATAATAGCCGGGTTAGGGCTTACAGAATCAGAAACCTAGAAGACTACGTTTAACTTGTAACTTGGAAAGCAAGGAATCCGTCTTCTCCTCCAAGCCAGATCACGCGGGCCGTGATCCGGGTTCTTCTAGAATCCGGCTTCTGCGCGTCGGACTACTGGGCCGCCCAATGGACCTAAGCCCATTACCACGTAGGCCACCCTGGTAGTCCGGCTCTTTGTCTACCATCTTCTATACCCCTATTCAGTATATATCCGACAACCGGTTCGTATCAGGAACCGGTTCTAGAGGGTTTCCAATCTATATCTCAACAAGAGCACACCCGAGAGCTCTTCAATTTTTTTATTCCAACACATTTCCAAAAAAAATCTCTCCTCTCGCACTCCACCAAATCTTCATTTTTCTCCACCATTTTGTTAAGATTGGAAGCAACCATCTATACAAGGGTTAGCAACATTATCATTTCTTCTGGCATTCCTAATTTAGCTCATTTCCTATAGTTTAACCCGTTTCAATTTTTTAGTGCTAGCAAGGTGTTTGATGAAATGTCTAAGTTAGGGATTGCATTCATTTTATATGTAATTTGAGCTTAAATTAAAATATATTTTGTTGGTTTTAGTATCTTCCCCGTCCTCACCGCCATCGATCGCTAGCGTCGTCCCTAGCCGGCATCACCTCGGTGAGCCTACTTGTTTTTATGTTTTATAGAAAAACTTAGTTTTATGTGATAGATCCATATATATTACTTTATAATTTTCTTACCTGTATGATTATATTTTTTATGTATAGTGCCATGGTTTTGATATCCGTCCCCGTCGGCCCTCGTCCGGTCTATGATTCGGATGTGATATACTTTTATAACTATTTGTTTCATTTCGTTTTATGACAATTATGCCGACCAACTTGACATAGATATTTTATCTAGGAGGTAGTTGAACCAGAAATTCCAACCGACCCTCTGGTCGAGATGCTAAATTTATTTGAGAAAGAAAATAATGATTTGAAAGAAAAATTGAAAAGAAGTGAAGATCTTCGTCTGCAATGCCTAGAAGAGAAGATGAAATTGGACTTGAAGCTTGCCGACATCGTCGATGATCACCAGATCAAGATGGATGCAATGCGCTTGAAGATTAAAAAGATTATAAAATATGACATTAATCAAGAGGCTTGGTATCATTATGTTGTAGGTTCAGTAGTTACCTTAGTTGCGATTTTCATCGTATTTTTCGTTGGTTTTAATTTTTTTAGATAGTTGTATGTTAGTTTGAGTGTATGTTTTATGAGAACTATGTATTATATTTGGTCAGTACTTCATCTTACTTTTCATCTGATGGACCTGTATATTAATTAATTTGGTCACTCATCTATGATGTAGTAGTGTAATGAATGATTCTTAATATACTTATATAATGCAGATGAACGACAATGGATGTACGGTGACCGAAGTTCTCCCGAGTTTCTTAATGGCATGCATAATTTTCTCCACGTGGCTGAGGCGAGCAAACGGTCGAATGGTTTCATGTGTTGTCCATGTAGTGCCTGTAAGAATATGAAAGATTACTCTAACTCAAGAACTATTCACTTCCACCTGTTTGAGAACGGTTTCATGTCCAACTATAATTATTGGACAAAGCACGGAGAAAGAGGGGTTATAATGGAAGACAACGAAGAAGAAGATGGCCGTACAATTCCAGAGCTCGAAGAAAAAATTATGGGCAGACCTTGGACCTGAAGATCCAGAATTCCATGACAGATATGAGAAGCTAAAAGCCCACTGGCCCGCATTTAAGGCGTATAGGACCTCGTCAGGATATAAGTCCCGATCAACCACAAATATAGATAATTCTAAGAAGAAGAAATATTTTCATAGATTGGGGTCAGGTGGCTACAAGACTGCATTCCTATGTGGAAAGCATATGAAGCTAAACTGCTGGCAGCCGGGGTCACTCTACAGACATACGACTGGCCCGATCAGTCCAAGTTCTGATTGTTCGCGCACGAGGCAGGGTTGACCCAAAGACAGGTGAGATCGTTGCACAGGGAAAATGGAAGGAGAAAATTAAAACAATCACATGGATCTTGTAGATGCAATAGACAAGGTTATAAGGGGAGTGTACATTCCCGATAGAGAGAATGACGATTTGACACTAGCTCTGGGGAATCCCGAACACGTTGGACGAGTACGAACCCTCCCAGGTCTCACGATGAAGGATGCGTGGCCGGAGTGCGCTGGGAGTTATAGAAGACGTTTGATAACGAAGAAGAAGTGCTCTGACCGGTTATCGATATTGGAACAACGGGTGCAGCAGCTGGAGCAGAATCGGCAGAGGACACCTGATCAGCCGCTTTTTATAGATGACCATCAAGCCGATGCCGCCCCATCTCAGAAAAAAATCAGCGTGGGTTCCTCGCATCTTGAAGGATGTGGATCAAGCTACCCCGTGGATTATGTCACGGAGAAGACAGAGTGCGAGCTACATGTGCCAATGAGGAACATGTCCATTAAGGTGGCGGTCGGCTATGTTTACCCACAACAAGATGGAGCAACGCACCATCATCAGCCCATTCCAGCTGACTGTGCTCTTGTCGGGGTGGATGACATTGTGTCTGGTTATGAAAAAATGGTTCTTGATCATCCGAGAGGTGACGAGGAGAAGACACTGGGCGATGTCAAGCACGGTTTCGCCCTCTGGACAAAAAATACATCGTTTTTTCAGGCCCCGTGCCAAGGCCACCGGCTCCTCGTGATAGCAGTCCACATGAGCAGCAAGGGCCATCGACTACTCCTGCTAAAAGTCCACATGAGTAGTAAGGGCCATTGATCTCCCCTGCTGGCAGTCCACATGAGCAGGAAAGGCCACACCTACCTGAGGGGGGCTTCGCGAGTCCAGCATCTCGATATCCTCCGCGTGAGGAAGCGCCCGTTAAGCGAAACCATTCGCCGCCCAGTAAGAGACCTAGAATAGAGAGAGCACCGCCGCCTCTTCAGAAGTTACCTTGGGAAAGACCTGACGAGAAAAACAGGGCCATCACTCGTTCCGAGGTGGCTACCATTTTGCTAAGAAAGTGCCAGAGATACCTTTTGAGAAGACGCTAGATCCGGTGAATGTTGTGTGTACCGTTGAGAACCTATATAACCCTCCACCATCGCCGACATCAGACTATAGGCGTTCTATTGAAAAGTCATATGACGAGATGCTCCGGGAGGGAAAAGGAAGAAACCGGTGGTCCAGTAGGCACCAAAAAGGAAACAACAGCTTAAGGGGAAAAAGGGAAAAAAATCCCCAACTCGGAGAACAAGCCGGTCAATCGGTTGCCCCTCTCAAGGTGTCTGACGAGAAGGCCGTATAAAGTACTTATCACACAACAGATATCGAGTACCCCATCGCTGAAGTAGTATACAAATATGAAGGGAAAAAATTGGTCGAGAATGTCTCCATCCTCCCAATAAAAATGCGCAATTTCCATAAGTGGTATTTGGGTAGGGCAAAGGAAGGGTATGCGGATATTATGGTGGCAGTTAAGGAGGAGCACTACTTCCAAGATTACGATGTGAGCATTGACTTCGAGGATCTTTTTGCGTTATACAATCTCCGGGCACTCGACAAATCGTTGCTCAGTTGCTATTGTCTGTAAGTGATTTATTTATTATGTATTTTCATAAGGATTTAGCTGAGTTCGTTTATTTTCTGTAATTATCCTTAATTTAATATTGTTTGCGATATATTATGCAGATTGAAGATGCTCGAATGCAAAAGAATGAAATGAACGACATTGGGTTCATTGACGCGGATACAATGCATGAAGAAACCATAAAGAATCACATGTATAACAAGGATACACCAGAGACTTTGCTATGGTTTTTGCAGCGACAACATGACAAAAAACAAATACTTTGGCCTTATAACTACAAGTGAGTGTTAATGTCTTCTAACACATTCTATTTTTCATTATAACTAATGAGTTATATCTATGACACTGCATATTTAAACGTGCGCAGATTCCACTGTATGCTTATCGTCATTAAAATGCGTGAGGGATATGTTGATGTCTACGACTCAATGACCGAACCGTATATAGATTACAAGCACTGTTTTGATATGCTTAAAGGGTAATTTTATTTAATTCTTATTGGCTTTTTCGTTAATTTCCTGATGTCAACAAATTAATAACTCTTTTATTCAATTTTTTGTCGGGCAGCGTATGGGAAACGTTCATCAAGGAAGATCCGGAAGGTGGATGGCCGGAGAAGCTGACATGGAAAGGGAAAGTAAGTACTACTACCTAGGTCAACACACACCGTTATCATACTTGGTTATTGTTTGATTGAATTATATTCTTCCACAGCAATGCGATCAACAACCAAGTGGGACTAATCTATGTGCTTACTATGTTTGTGAGAACATTCACAATATTGGCTCCGAGAGAATAAATAATAATAGAAATAAGGAGGTATGTGAACTATATTTACAAATTTATTTTGTTACCATCAGTTCTGCTGAGTTTCAGTAGTTGTTTTATTATGATTTGATAGTTTAAGTATGTATTCATTTGTATATCTCTCATTCTTTTACGGTTGGCAAGAAAGCGGGAGAAGCTCCCCATCGAGCGCCGCTTCCAAGCAATTTGCGAGGAAATGGCGGGATTTTTCCTCCAAGAATTCATAGCTCCTTTTGGAGAGTACCACCATGCATCATAGTGTGTATGCATTCTTCAATGTAATAGTGAGCTAGCTACATGTAATATATAGTATGCCTCGAAGAGTACCACTACTTAATTTGCAATCTCATGTAATTAATTGCGTGTGTTATATGTATGCACCAAGTTGATATACAGGCATCAACTTGCATTCCTGGCGCATCGACGCGATCCTCGTACGATATTTTATATATACCCAAACGCGTTCCTGGCGCATCGACGCGATCCTCGTACGATGAAAAAGTCCGATACGACCCCTCCTAAACCCTAAATCTCTCCTCTCCTAAACTCTAAACCCCTCCTAAACCCTAAAACCCTCATAAACCTTAAACCCTAGCTAAACCCTAAACCCCTCCCAACCCTTTGGTACTGGTTCGTGTTACGAACCGGACCAAATGTCTCCAGCCCCGCGGGCTCCCCTGAGTCCACGTGGAGGCACCTTCATTATCGGTTTGTAATGGAACCGGTACTAAAGGTTGGACTACCTTTAGTGCCGATTAAGTAGTACCGGTTGTCCAACCGGTACTAGAAGTCCTCTGAAACCGGTACTGATAGCCTGTTTTCCAGTAGTGTAAAAAACGGTTTTCAGTGCCGCTCGCATTTAGGGTTTCTGATATGGGCCATATTTCGGCCCGAGCCTTAAAACCCGCCGGAACTTTTCAGTTACACGCGGTTTTCAGATTCTACTAGAGATGCTCTAAGGTGTATTAGTGTTTTAAAAAGTCCAAATTGACTATCTTTGGCCAAGTTATTAGAAAAACTTTCAACATATGAAATTCTAAATAATTAAAATATGAAAATATACTTCATGGTGATTCTAATGACATTGATCTGTATTGTAAATTCTAAGAATGGTTCTCAAAACTTGATAAAAATAGTCATGTTTGACTTTTTAAAATACTAATACACCTTATAAGAAGGAACAAACTTTTTTTTTAGAAAATGCATTGTTTCATTACTTCCTGCCTTGGATTGATTCATATGGATCAAATGTATTACAAGCGTTCAAATAAAAGAGACCTAATCAAAAATTGTGATAAACCACAGGCAGACCAACTATTCAATCTACTCAACAAAATAAATAAGCCACATAAAAACACGAAAATCATGTACTAAGAAGGTTAATTCATAAAACAATTGTTGAATACACCTTTTTCAGGATGAACTGACTCACCTACCTGTGCATCACGAAAATAACCATTTATTTGGGTGGATAGACAGTTGACTGTGATGTAGCAACTAGCTATAGTTGGTTAGCTGAGGTGCCACGCAGTCACTTAATTAGTAGTCATTTTCAAATTTACCTAGGGTGAGGTGCCTAATTGGGACGAGTAAGGCTGGTCACAATGGGGAGGAACTTAGCAGTAACATCACACACTTCGATACAACTTTGCTTATGTGGCACGTATTTAATGAAGAGAGAGGTGCTTGTGGTAACTAGCTAAGTTACCGGAACATCACACACTCCAAGAAACAATGAGTCTATAGCCTAATAAATGCATTGTTGCATGGCACTACATATATGTTACTAGTCATTGTGGAGGTAGTAACATAGTCTAGGAAAGCGTGTAGGTTACTACTAGTGTATGTTCCTCCCCATTGTGACTAGCCTAAAGTAACCAATGCCATTGCTATGGACAAGAGAGGAGCACGAGGTTACAAATTAATTTAACGGGCGGTGAAATAAAGTAAGGCAGTTTGCAGGGAATGGAAGACGGATAGAGAGATTGGGATTTGGAGCAATGGAATTAGAGGTTTAATTCCCTTGTTCCCCTGACTCCCACGTGCAAAGTCCAAATTGGAGTACAGTTAGTCTACTACTACTGCATATCGGTTTACAAACTAACCTCTTGCTCAATTGCTCTCCCCTATGTTGTTTTCTAAAAGATAACAATGCAATACCACATCTCCCTTGATTATTATATCTGGCAGGGGCGCATTTGCAAAATAACACAATAATGATACACTACTGTTTCAGATGGAGACACCTAAATGCTCCTTCTGAGGCCAGTTTTTGGGGCAGGTCCCCAAATCAAGGGACATAATCCCCTTCTTTTCGTTTAGTCCTTCCAAGACCACCCCAAGACATGCATGCAAGCATATTTTTACATGTGCATGGACACTATTACTGTGAACCTCTCAGTATGGCGGTCAATGCTCTCATAAATAATTAAGCTAGCTAGTAGCACCAATAGCCAGCTCAAACCCATCCCCGCACAGGCCATATACACAACATTTTGTAGACCTAGGGTTTGTCTTTGGTGAGCATCTTGGACTTGCTAACCCTGCCTCCCAGCTGCCTCTTTCCATATAACCCATGCATATCGTCTCCCTTCCCTTGCACCATCACCTTCCTCTTTGTTTTTCTTGCTTGTCTCTACACTTCGTTGCTTTGAGGAACCAGCTTGGAGCAAAAAGGTAGAAGGAGATTTCCAAGGTTTGTGCTCTTCCTTTAGTCCTTTAGCTCTCTGTGTATGAAGAGAAGGGTATATAAGGTGCAGATAATCTGAGAGAAGCTACCTCTCGCTTCTAATTTGGTTTTTCTAATTGGTCGCACACATGGTGTTTGGTTTCTTCTCAGATCTTAGGGGCGCCGAGGGAGCATGCATCCGAGTGGCGGCGCAATGTCTGTGCCACCGGGCTTCCGGTTCCATCCTACCGACGAGGAGCTCCTCTACTACTACCTGAGGAAGAAGGTTGCTTATGAGGCCATAGATCTTGATGTCATCAGGGAGATTGATCTCAACAGGCTTGAGCCATGGGACCTCAAAGGTATGTTATGATCAAGCTAAACATGTGATCTAGCGCCGGCTACTTAGCTTGACTGATGGAGTAACAAACGAAACTATGTGTATCATTCATGGCAGATCGGTGCAGGATAGGGACGGGACCTCAGAACGAGTGGTACTTCTTCAGCCACAAGGACAAGAAGTACCCGACGGGGACGAGGACAAACCGGGCCACGACGGCGGGGTTCTGGAAGGCCACGGGCCGTGACAAGGCCATCTTCCTCGGCAGCGGCGCCAGGAGGATCGGCATGAGGAAGACGCTGGTGTTCTACGTCGGCAGGGCTCCCCATGGCAAGAAGACCGACTGGATCATGCACGAGTACCGCCTCGACGAAGACAACGTTGAGGTCCAGCTGGTAGGCAAAATCATGCATGCCTCATTTGATACCAACAAATTAGTTGCGGCCAAGATCATGCTAGTAGCTTTGTTTACAAATATCGATCTTGTCTGAAATGCAGGAAGATGGCTGGGTGGTGTGTAGGGTTTTCACGAAGAAGAGCTACACGAGAGGCATGAACCCAGCAGAGATGGCGGCGTTCGACGACGATGAGCTCCTCCGCCCCTTCCCTGTCCCAGATTCCGCGCCCGGAGCAATGCAAACGTCCATGGACCAGAAGCACATCATGCACAACACCGGCCACCTCATGCAGCACAGCAGCCAGCAGAACCACTATGAATTCCCTTCCTTCGACGCGTCCATGCAGCTCCCGCAGCTCATGAACGCCGAGCACGAACAGCGGCCGCTTCCCTCCTTCATCCCTGCCGTCGACATGAGCTCGCTCGAGGTCGAGTGCTCGCAGAACCTGATGAAGCTCACTTCAAGCGGTGGCAACGGGATGCTCCACCAGCACCACGGCGGCGGCAGCGGAGGCGGCGACCCCCGCCTCGCTGCCACGGATTGGTCCATCTTGGACAAGCTCCTCGCCTCGCACCAGAACCTGGACCAGCTCTTCCAGGGCAAGGCCACCGTCGCAGCGGCATCAATGGCCCCTTATCAGCAGCAGCAGCAGCTCATGGAGCTAGGAGGAAGCACCTCCTCCATGCAGAGGATTCCACTGCAGTACCTCGGCTGCCAGGCCGCCGACCTCCTCAGGTTCTCCAAGTAGCTAAATAGAGCTTTGTTTAATTAGCTAGGTGCCATGTTAAACTGTTGATCTGATCAGCTCCTGCTTTTTTCTTAAGACCTGGTTAATTTGATCGTCGATCTACCTTGGTATGGATATGCATCTCAATGTATAGGGAAATTTTTGTATATGTCGCTTCGAGTTTGTCATAATTTGTTGAATCTCCAACCTCTAGAATCTTTAGCTAGTTGACGACTTGCCGAGAATAGGTAGGGCTGCACACAGCGTTAGTTAGCTCCAAAATGGTGGCAGATTAATTCAACAAATGGCAAACTCGAAGTGACATATACTTTTTTTTTTTCAAATCTATATATGGTGCACCGTGTGGCTTAGCATGGATATGATGTCTATTTGGTTCTGATGCGGTTGGATACGATGAGAACCGTTTTGAAGTTCCGATTTGCCTTAGCAAGATATGCTATACTTGCTTCTTAGTTTGCTTCATGGATCCTAGTACCACTGCCAAGCGAGAGTGTGGTTTTGCCAAGAGATATGTGTTTGCTTTAGAATTTTGATTTGAACGGGTGAATGGGAGAAAAGTTCGGGATTAGATTGATGTATGATAATCAAATTGCGTCAAATAATAGTATGGTGAATTTAATGGACTTTTTTAGGTTTTACAGCACAAGATTATGCTACGGGGAAGTGATAAAATACAATTGAATTTGAATTTTGGACTGGAGTCAGATTCAAATGATGATGCTTCATCATTCATTGCTCAAGATTATCGTAATTATTTGAGCTACATACCCCTCCTGATTTTAGCAGTATAACTAACATTTTTTTTAAGACAATCTACATGAAGGGATTTATAGATTTACATGGGATTAAACGATATGGCTTGTTCTTAATAGGGATGTATTCCAAGAATTGATTAGAGAAATTTACAGTTTTGTTTGATTTGGCATTTTCTTTAAGCAAAACAAGGAGGCTTAACCAAAATTTAAAGAGAACAGAGATCTAACTCAAATAACTATGAAATAAATCCAGCAAATTTGTATTGGAAAATTTATCTTTTCTATAAATACTAAAATTCAGGGGCCAAATAACAGGAAAAAAAAATCAATGAAACTTAAACTAGATAATATATTTGCAAGGAAAATATTACTAAATTATTAGGACTGAAATAGTTTTTGCGGCTAGTGATGTACATTGCTATCATAAGTACACAAAAAAAGGGTTCGGTATGTGGTTTGGCTACATGAATTATGCATATTTCAAGGGTTTGACTGAAGATTTGACTCTTGGCACCACCACTCAATGTTGAAGTTTATATTTTTGTACAACTAAAGTAAGTTAAGTAATTAATTTCTCTTGTTTTTTTTTTACAAAATCGAGCGTTGTGTTCTTTAAGGTAGTTATGCTATGTTTAGGTTACCAGATGGCACATGTGGCGAGCAACCTGGAAAATACAATCTTCATGCTAAAAGAAAACCTGTAAAATACTATCTTATAAAAGCAGTTATGGTTTGGTTTTCTTACCTCCGAGTAAAAGAAGTGCCCTAAATCTCACACCTACACGAGCTTTTTTTTCGTACCTCTCAAAGAAATACACCATATAGATTTGAAACTTTGCAGGTCACTGAAATATTAGAACTAGAATGTAGGAAAATGGTTCAGATTTTTTTTGTGTGAAATTTCAAATATTAAAATCCATATATAATTCATTAAGTATACATATTTCATGTCAGAAAAATTCCAAACAAATTTTCCCATATTCTATCTCAAATTTTGTTAGTGAACTGCAAAGTTTCAGATTCAAAGGCTGTATGGTTTGAGATAAAAAAAAAATGAGACATTGTTTGAGAGGGAAAAAAAGAGTTAGCACGGATCTTGATGCACCTATGGATAGCCCAGATAGGGGTGTATACCTGGGTGGCTGCTAAGTAAATCAACTGCTTCGATGGTAAAGTTATGACCAAATTATCCATACTTTGAACATGTGCATTTTTTACCTAACAGCAAGAGTTGGTGGATTGCTTGACAACCATATGCTTTTACAAGACTTGGAAGTTTGCTTCCTCGATTGGACAATTAGGCGTTTAGAACTCTTTTTTTTTTTGGCGTTACAACTGAAAATTAAGCTGTTTTGAGTTTGTTGCTAATCTGAATTAAAAATCCCAATGCCACCTGGTCTTCTCTTCCACTACCAGCGCCCTTTACCAACCAATTCTGCCTTGTTTGCTTCGCTGATCAACGGCATTAGTACGACGGTGCAGTACAATTTGAGCCGTGAATGTAGACAAAACTCTTCTGCCGTACGGCCTCTTTGTTTACCAACACCGATGAATTTATCTATTCTGTGAAACAGTGTTACAGTAAGAAATCAACGCCTGATGCGTCACGCTTCTTCCTCCTCGCCATCGAATTTAACAAATCGCCTAACCACGCACATCAAAGTTCCTGTTTAGGGAGTCCATGACCATAAACATATACTACTGCGTGTCTAGTAGTGCTACGGACCTAGCTTCTTCTCTGCCCTCTTGGGGAAGAAATGGCGCGTGAAACATGGGCTCAGCTGCTGCAATATTTCAACGTTTCAATGCAGCGGCACACGCCACTGACTGCCCAGGCTCAGTCTCGGCTCTGTGCAGAGAGGCAGACGAAGCATCTGCGAATATGAAAACCTACAGTCCTTAATATTGGTGTCAATCAATCACCAGTGTTACTTTTCTTTGTGTAAATATCAATCAGACGTGTAGCTAAAACTGCAAAAAATGGCACGTGCTTGTTACAGTGTCGCGTGGACAGCTAAGCTTACAACAAAACCTAGCAAGGCACCGACTGTGACCTGCGCCTCCGTGTGGCCGACGGATTCACTCAACCTCTTATACTCATCTGTCAATTCAGTTAGCTCTGGTTCTGAGCTTCGGAACGCGTTCGATATCGGTAATCTGGCCGCAGCGTCGCGCCTCGAGGGGAGCATCGTGTTTGAACGTTGGGATGTAGATGCGTCCTGGGGAACGGAAGCCATCTCGCGGTTCGCAGGGACGGGTTCAGGGGTGGAATTCACCAGGTCGCCACCGTCCTCCTGGTCTTCAGCCGTCTGATCCCTTAGGGTCCATAACTTGTTCAAAACCTTCGCATGCTTGCCCACCTCTCTTCTGACTCCCTATTGATAGCAACAAATAAGCATGGTGTAAGCATTAGCTCCCGTGGTTTTAGTACTTCGTTATGAAAGAGCACCAATAGATTAGAAATCTGAAAGAAAAAAAAACCTATCAAGCCTTGTGTAAGATCCCTGCTGGTCATTTACAAAGCTCGGACATGGTGTCGGTGTGGCATAATCTGTACAGAGGATAAATAGACGACTACATGCCCTGGCAATGTACCCTGACAACATAACAACGGACAGGGTACACACTACCTCACATAAAAAATGGGTGCTAACTGAACTGGTCAAACTTTGTCTACAGCTGCATTCCACACCAAGCTGAAATTGACCATGTTCAAAAGCACTGGCAAAGAATAGGAAATGCACCGACAATGATCTCATAAAGCTAATATATGCAATTAATAACCGGGAGCTAGCACCGTCTTTAATGGTATTCACCTTTTAGAAGGGAAGGTATTAGAGAGGAGCTGGTTTTAGATGTGCACAAATGAGCAAAGAATCAGAAGCGACGGAAAAAAAACTGGTCCATGATAGTGCTTCAGATATCAAAGCGTTCTTTTGGCCGGAATATATCAGCTAACATCGGGGCATCTTACATTCATCTACACTATCTGACTGGCGCTCAAAAACATTTAAAGCTCAACATTTTTTTTTAAAGTGTTGGAATTGCAAATATACTACAGCAAAACGTGAGGAAATAATAGCCAGTCCCCTTAGAATGTCTAGTAGATTCAGGAGGACAGAGGCAGAAAGAAAATGTACGAGACCAATATCGTTTCATTATGGATGTGTTTTCTCTCTTAATGGATGTGTGCGAAACATGATTGTCGAAAGTCTAGCAATGGGGAATGGGAAATCTAGGCCAATGGGGAATCTAGGCCAATACAGTAGAAATGAAGAGTCCGCTTTGGATATTAAGAGAGTCACGTCCCTGATAATGAAACATGTTCTAAAGTTTGTACTAAGTCTCCATCAATAAATGCCAAACTTGATTTTGCAATACTCAAGGAATTTGGCAGACCGGACTAGCAAAAAAAACTGAATCACAGCAGGTACACTTCAATGATCAAGATGACTTCACAGACGCTCATAAATGACCAGATTTATAATTTAGTTAGAGACATAAAAGACAAAATAAAAACACTAGATCCACCATACCTGAGCATCATACATTACAATCGACGCAAAAACCACCGACATCCCGAATATGGAATCTGCGAAGCCCCTGCATTCTAAATCCCGAATTAAGAATGAAAACAGAGTCTATGGGAAAAAGCAAGGTGAAACATATAAACCCTGAGCGAAAGAATTTAGAGAAGCTAACCTTTCTAGTGCAAGCGACGTAGTCACTGCCACAACCGCCTACAGCATGAAGATTGAAGAATGATAGTTAGAACCACTTGACATTTGAAATGTTAACTTTGACAAGATTTAATAGCTTTACCTCCCAAACATATATAGTTGTATACTAGAATAAAGAACTAATATGCTGGGATGAGACCTTGCTTTGATTCCTATTCCACGGTATATGTTTCCTGATGTATGCTTTTCTTTACCAGACTGTAAGCATCTCAATTAACAAGCCAAACACCGTCCTAACTGTTGATTCGTGATACTAACTATGACAGTGTAAACGGTAATATGGTGCATGATCGCGTAGGATAGTCAGCCTCTGTACATAGGGAGAGTATTGTACACGGACTTGTATAGTTTCTAGATTTGTTTCCTTTTCCAACTCAGAGACATTTCACACCCTTATAATACCTTAGGTGGACATACAGAACTAATGGATGCCTCGATGTAAAATCCCCTGGTTGACATTCCTCGTATGGGTGACCATCACATCTGCGCTCCCGGTGGATTCACACGATTTGGGATGCCTCAATGTAATAGCCTACGGAACAGAATTTTGGTGTGCTTCGTACGTGTATGAAAGGACTGCGCCTTGCAATGGATCTTCATAGTCGGGTTATCTTTGAAACCGATTGCCTGTTTGTTCACAGGTTACTTTCCATATTTGGACAGATTTGCGCTTTTCGATTTGAAGGAAGAAACGATTGGTATTATGCAATATGCCTCCAGGGCATTCAGCTAGTAAAAGGTTAGGAGAGATGTGAATATGGTTGCTCATGCTATTGCTAAGGTTTGTAATAAGGAGAGGTGCCTGGGTGTGTCAATTGATGGATATCTGTCCTGTGTGCTCGAGTTCGTCCACAATGATTGTATGAATGTCGTTAATCAATACATGGTTGGTTTCCACACAAAAAAAACTAGCCTCTGGAAATAGTACTCCCTCCGATCCATAGTAATAGGTGCTGAAGTGGATGTATTTAGACATGTTTTATTGCTAGATACATCCACTTCAGGACCTATTAATATGGATCGGAGGGAGTATTTTGATTCCTGTAAGGCTGTGAGTCTGTGACTATTTCACCCACAGCACACATGACAAACCCAGGAGCACAACCTTACCCAAACAGGGCCTATTCCCCAGTAAGGCAGAAACGCGATAAACTTCTTTATCTTTTTTGCTAAAAACTGACGGAAGCAAAGTTCAGGGACGATAATCTGACCGCAGAGTGGGTAGAGGGCATCCCCCCTGACTGGGCGGCGACCTTAATGATGTCGATTTTGCCACCATCCTTGCCGGAAGTGAAGGGCTTCGAAAGCTGCCCGATCACGCTGGCCGCCGTCGCCGCAATCAGAACCTTCAGGGAACGAAACGAGTCCTGGCTTAGTTACCAATTGAATGAAGGAAGGCGATGCTGGTCAACCCGGTTATGGCGCGCGTACCTTATTGTGCGCGAGCTCGACGAAGTCCTCCAGCCCGAGGTGGAGGGAAGATGCGACCGTGAGGGGCCGGCGGCAGCGCGGGCCGTGCCTGGTAGGAGACCAGGAGGAGGGAGAGGTCGCCGTGGAGGGGAGGAGGGGTGGGAGGCGAGCGAAGGAAGACTGGGCCATGGCCATTGGATTCGCGAGGCGACGGCTGAGTATTGCCGGCCGGCTCCCCTGCTATGCTCGAACGAAATCGAACCAAAATGGCTTTCTCCTTTATTTCAGTAAATGTTTGCAGCTTAACAGTTTCAAGAGCATCTATACTCTCTAAACAAAATCCCTAAGGGCCTCTTTGCATTGAAGTATTTTTAAAGGAATTTTGTAGGATTCTAATCCATAGGATTCTTTACTAAGGAATGCATTTGGATCAAAAGAATGACACCTACAAAATTCATATGGATTGTATTCCTACACCCCAATTTCATAGGAATTCCAACATCCACTCTAGCCTCTTTTTTACACTCATTCGCGTAGGATCGGGGCAACTTTCCTGTGGTTCCAACCAAATGACTGTTTGCATGGTTTTCCTCTGTTTTGTAATCTTATGTTTTGCACCTATCCTGTCAAATTTCTACGTTTTTTCAGTTCCTCTGTTTTGTAATCCTGTGATCCAAAGAAGCCCTAAATAGTCTCGGTGTGCTGTCCCCATCTTCTGATACCTAAAAATTACGCTAATCGCGTCCTAAAAAAACGCAACTCTAGCAATTGCCCGTATTTTTTGGACTCGTTCTTTTGTATGCTAGTGGGCCACTTCCCTTTTTTTTCTTTCCCTTCTTTTTGCCGGACACCTCCTCTCCTCGATGCTGCATCGCGCGCCATTCAACTTGCCGTCGGCGCCCCTTGCCTCCCTATGAACCTC
The DNA here is from genome assembly GCA_028641055.1 of Alopecurus myosuroides. Classification (NCBI taxonomy): domain Eukaryota; kingdom Viridiplantae; phylum Streptophyta; class Magnoliopsida; order Poales; family Poaceae; genus Alopecurus; species Alopecurus myosuroides. Next base: position 128,679 of record JAPCYS010001697.1, on the reverse strand, counting down.
CTCAGGACGGTGGAGGAGCCACCGGAGGAGCGGAGGAGGCCTGACCTCCTCTTCGAACAGTGTGCGAACATGAGGGAGGGGAGATGGTACCTGGTGGCATGGGGTTGGTGGCTCGACACGACCTCCTCCAATTGTCGATAAGGGCTAGGATCTAGAGCCCTCGGGGTTTGGGGCCTCCCTATGCTATAGGGCCCTATTGGATCTTCTTCTTTTTTGCGTTATGCTCAAAAACTACTTTGTAGACCTTAATAGGTACTTGGTGGAGATGCTCTATGAAGACATGTGTCCCTAGAGCCACTCTAGCACATATGCATTATACAAGCTCAATCTATATAGAAACAGAGAGGTTTAACTACATCTTCTTGAGAACGTGAAGATTGTGATGATGTGAGGGAAGGGAGAGTTGTAGATTGAAATGGAGATGATGACGATTGACGAAGGGAGAGGTGGGATTCCTACTCGGAGCTCAAACAACGGTAGGCCGTTGGGGTGGAAGTGGACCAAGGAAAGGCTAAAGAAAGAAGCTAAAAAGGAGGATTTAGTAAACGACTCGGGCAGCTCCCCTCGTCCCCCCCCCCCCCCCCCCCCCCCCCCCCCGCGCGCTAGGGGCGGAAGCTCCTCCTTCCCAACTCCCCCGTCTGGCGCGCCCCTCCGCCGCTACCATCGTCGGCCTCGTCCGCGGCGGTGGCGGCACCCTCCGCTGCCAAAAGGTGGTCGGGGGGCGGTCGTTTTCGCGCATGGTGGAAGTCCGGCCCGAGGGGCGGCGGCGGTCAGGGAAGTGGACGCCGAGCCAGTGGGCTCGGGAAGAGGCGGCGACAGGCGTGGTGCGGCTAGATGGCGCGGGGACGAGCGCCATGGCCGGCGTGGGCACTGCTGGCCGGTGCGTGGCCGGTGCGCCCAGATGGGCTTTTGGCGAGCCCATTCTGGGCTCGTCGGGCCAGGTCGACCGGCGGTGGCTGGCTGCAGCTGGCCAACCCAGGCGTTGCTGCTGGGAGCGTGGGCCGGTGCTGGGCACGGCTGCGCCGGCGTGGAGGAGGTGCGAGCGGTGGTGGTTTGGTGATGTGTCCTGTTTCATGGTGGAGCTCGGCCGGGGAGGTGGTTGCCGGGGTTCGGGCGTGTGGTGTCGGCGGTCGCGCGGCGGTGGAGGTCTGGTGGCAGAGCTTTGGGCGAAAGTCCGCTCTCTCCATGGTTGGAGCCGGCAGCGGCGACGCTCTTGGTGTCGCGATACCTTCTTGGAGGCGCTGTCGTGAAGCTTATGCCACCTGCCTAGGGAAGAGGAAGTCGGGGCGTCGGCCCCGGAGCTGTTACTAGGTTGGAGTCGGCAATTGTCGTAGAATGAGGTGCCATGGTGGGCTGCGGCTGGTGGGCTGGACGGTCCGTGTGTGGCGGTTTGCAGGGTTCCTGGCTCATCGACGGGCGAAAGCCCTGCCCTGGTGTTGGCCGGGGCCGACGATGGTGACGCCTCCTGGCGCCGCGTCCTTCTTGAAGGCGTCGTCGGGGCGTGTTCTCGCTTCTCCGCGCCGGGTTCTCCGGGGGAAACCCTAGATCCCTCACGGGATTGGGTGAGGGAGGCGGTCCTGCGTCGCTTTGCCTCTTGGGACCTCGCCTTGGATGCTCCCCCGGCTAGAGGGAGCTGAGGAGTGTTGGTGGTGGGCGGCGACGATTCTTCGTCATTGTCTAGGTGGTGTGCGGCCCTGGGGCCGGCGTGGACGTCGGAGCCGCGGCTCCGGATCTTTGGCTTGCGTTGAGTTTTCCTCCGTCGTGTGTAGTGTCGGCTAGGGTTGCTAGCACAACATGGTCTTCGGCTAGTTTCGGGGCGCGGCCTTGGGGCCGGCGTATATGTCGGAGCAGCGACTCCGAATTTCACCTTCCGTTGAGGTTGCCTCCGCCATGTTTAGTGTCTGCTTTCGTTGCTAGGGTGACATGGTCGTCGGCTAGTTTGGGGCGTGGCCTTGGGACCAGCGTGGATGTCGGAGCGGCGGCTCCGGGACCTTGCGTGAGCTTGCGTCCGCCGTGTTTAGTGTCGATCATGGTTGCTAGGGCAACATGGTCGTCGACTTAGTTGTATTTTGTTTTCCCTTTTAGGCCTCGTCCTTCGTGTTTGCTCCTTCTATATCAATACAAAAGCTAAAGCTTTTGCCTCGTTTCAAGAAAAAAACTAACATGTGCCGTGAGGGAAAATATTGATGAGATGATCAAGATGGGGAAGGACGGACCGAGGAGGCTTGTAACATCCCATTTTTTTATAAATTAGGTTGTGTGGTGTTGTGTACATATCATACATGCATGAAAACAAAAATTTAAACCATGTTGAAACAATTTAAATTGTGAATTTCAATGGTTTGAGAAAATCTCTCAAATAGTACTTATTTTGGTTTCCAAAATCTTGTATTGAAAAATAATTCAAATTCACCAAAAAAAACATGGCAAGGTTGGAAATTTTATGAGCTTTCCAAATATTATTTTTTCCAATTTTTTTGATTTCAAAAAGGCCCTCAAAATTTTGTTTTCTTTTCAGTTTGTCTGCCGTTGTTTGTTGCGGCCGTGGCTGGTAACCCTGAAACCCTTGTGAGTCCATGTCTAGGAGCACATAACAGTATGTATATCTCTGTGTACGGGGTCGTGACAGGTCATGGTATCAGAGCAGGACTGCCTGTAGAAAAACCTTACTGCTTGGTCGATGTTGAGTCTAGTGTTTGTGAAAACTATTTTGAAACTTCAAATGATTGTGAAAAACCTTCTTAGTATTCTTTTTACTCCTTATCTGGTATCGCTCTAACTCTGGGTCACCTTACCTGTTTTGATTTGAAAAGGTTTTTCTATCCCTTCTAGTCATTCAAAACCTAGGTGCCTTCTTTGGCAAGGACGTTTGTTACCCAAGTTGACCTAGTGTTCGGTTTCTAGAGTAGTGTGTGTTCCATGTTCCGTTATCTCTTAAACTGGGAGATTTCTTTTCCATCCTAGTCTCTCAGAGTTGTGTGGATTCCAAATTCTTACATGTTCCAAAGTTTCAAGTCCTGAACCTCGAGAATCTGCTTTTCATCTCGAATGTTTTCTTTATCTTTTGCTCAAATTCTTCCGAAGCTATTTTGTCTCCTTGGAAAGATACTTCGTGATCTCTATTCGTAGTGTCCTCCAGGGCACTAAGATAGTAGTTACTCCTTTCGTTGTGTTTTAACCCTTGGACTTGAACCGAAGGTCCCGGAATGTGCTGAATTGCGGTGGGTTGAATTATGTGGTTTCTTAACCATGTAGTGTTCACACTATCAGTACAGGATGCTGACCTTTAACCCAAGTTATGTTTCTTTGGATCCTGAGGAATCTGTTTTACCTCAGGGTGGCTAGGAAATTCCGACTCTCATAGCCGTAGGCTTTCTTTTGGAACCAAAAGGGATCACAACAAGAGTGGTCTTTATGATTCCCATATCCTTGTTCTTGACTCTGCTATACCTCACGTCTTAGCATGGGTTATGCAAATGAGTATGACCTTGTGCATCCGACGTGGTCTCAGGATTTTCCAAGAGCATGTTCCTATTCTTTGCTTGCTTCCAAACCTCATCTACTGTTTGGAATACAAGTTGCATACGTGTGTTGGATTCTTCCAATGCATTTGCTCTTGTTTTCCGTCAAAACATTCCACCTTGGGATGTCAGGAGAAACAAACTCCAGTACCTCGTTCATCTCTAGGACCAGATCAAAGTTTTGTAGTCCGCAGATTAAAGAAGTTTCATTAGCTTCTGTTCTGTTCCACCTTCGAGTATCACACTATTTTATATCAAGAGGTTGTGTTGAGTTTCATGGTTTTATTGATGAATTGATGCTCTTACACATCTTCACCCACCATTTCTACAAGCTTGAATGCTTGAGTATGATGGGTATGTGCTTTGAGGGGTGTATGAGATAATCCTAGCAATTCTTATTGCTTTGAAAAATCTAAGGAAACATATGTATCCTTCTTAGCACTACTGGTCAACCGGTCTTTAATTTAAGTAGACCGTGTTATCAAATCCGTTCATTCCGGTGCACATTCTTGGTTAAAGAGTTAGTTCATGCCAAAACTCCCAAGATCATGTTGATTGCATTGAAAAGAAAGATTCATTCTTAGACTCTGAGACATACCGGTAGCTTGTGATATTCCGGTAGTCTTTCTAGAAGTATCACCAGGTTTTACCTGACCGTGATGTCTACATAAGGGGTATTTGAATTGCTCCTTTCTCCAAGAAACTATGCTAGATACCCTGGACTAGTTGGTTGAGCTTAAACAATATCCTGGAGAGTTGAAAGACAAAAGATCATCCCAACTTGATCCTTCGTTATAGGATGTCTAGTTTCCTCATGTTGAAACCAAATAGTATCTCCTTCGTGGACATGCTATCATCCACTCTTGATTTGATTTGGGCTATCGTCAGATCAAGTTCAGATTCAAGGACTATTTCTATGGTGTTTCACTCATGGTGTTTTGCCCGAGTACACCTTCATGTCCTTTGGTCTGACCAACGTTCTGCCTTGTTCATATATCATATGAACCCCTCTACTTGGCGTGTTCGGATAAGCGTGTTGTCGAGCCCATCCATGACATCCCTATTTTCCCAAGATGCAAGAGGTTCATGTTGAACACTTGGCACTAATGTTGGAAACTTTTGAGAACCATCTTTGTGTTATCACAAAGTTGTGTTCTGGATGTTTGAAGTAACTTACCCCGGTCCATGTGCTTTTGGTGAAAGTTGTCGCCGTGGATCTGAGTAGAGTTTTCTTATTTCCTTCGGGAATAATCCCAACTTGGTCAAGCATGTGTGGAGTATTCTTGAGATGGTAGGTTGTTACCTCCATTTACTTGAAGAAGTTTGTGTCCACACTAAGCCACTGGCTGATCGTTCGTTGAAAGAGAAGAAGTCCAAGAACTTCGTTATCTTTGTTATCATCTTCCCAACAAGGACTCCGGTGTGTTCTTTTGCAAGTAATTCATGTAGGTGCAACCGTCTTTCACAAGTTGGTAATACATGAGTTCTACAATCTCGCTCATCTTCTTGAGCGTGGCATCGTAGTCCATATCTTGAGAATCTAGTGCATATATCTCGTTGGTAACCGGTGCAACCTCTGTGATCAAACATGCTGAATCTGAATCATTCTTCCACTAACCAGAGCTGAATCCCAAGCAACAACGATGGCTAGTGTTTCCTCAAGAGTATTGAATTAGGTCTTTTCAGAATCCGTCATGGTTGATGTTGTGGTTGATTCAATTAGCCGGAAGGTCTAAAGTTCTAATCCTTTGAATCAGAAAGAACAACCACTCACCATGAGAATTCTGGTCTGGTTCATTCTAACAAGTTTTCCCTCCCCGTTTTTCCAAACCGGAGTTCTAAATTCACTTGACGACCTATAGAAGGCTTGTCATGAGCCTCTTGTCGATATATAGAACATCCAGGATAACTTGGAAGTTGATCTTTCCAACATCTCTCCGTTGAACCTCCAAAACCTTTGTTCCAGTGGAAACAAGTTCATCAGGATAACATCTCTTGGTGTTTTGTAACCGCCAATGATCAATTTCCTTTTTCAAGTTGTTTGTACTTGAAGTTCCGTTCATCTCACACATTGTGTGAATTTTTCAGTTACTTCATCCATGGGGTCTTAACCATGTGGTAAACGTATTGCTACGGAACCCACAATAGGAAAGAGACTCCATATTTTCTTCCGTTGTTTCAATCCCCATTGTTTACCCATCCTTATGGTGTGACCAAGAGTTACTCCTTCATTACGATGTTTTCAACATCCTTTGGCTACTCATCTTTTGTCGTGAAGTAATATCCCGATCCTTGACAAAGTTTTCGACAAAACTTTGAAGGAATGAAAGTTCCATTATCTTCCGTGTCCACTCCGAAGAGTGAACATGATCATGTATCAAATTTTCTCTGACACACGAAGTACAGTGTTTTCTCGTGTTTTCCCCTCATCTATGGATATTACTTTGTGGTATCCAAGACTATCCTCTACATCTTGGTATTCTGTTTGAAGAGACCTCGATGTAAAAAGTTGTTCAACCTTTCGTTTCCAAAAGGATTTAAAGTCTTGTGTACAGCTCATATTCTAAATCCTTTCAAGACCAATCGTCCGCAAACTTGAAACCATCTTCTATTCACTCCGTTACCTTGATGTGTTTCATGCTTGTTAACTCAACAGTTCTTTATGAACGTTCATGTCATGAGTTACCCATGAGATACTCGATCTTCATGAAGATCAATTCCTAATAGTTTTTCCTCTACCTAAGGTATAGCTGCTGGAGATCTTCGCAAGTACTACGGATCAATCTCTACAAGAAGAGAACCGTAAGGTTCGATAAGATCGTTCAAAACCGGTGTTCCTTCTTTCTTCTCCTTCAGGAATCTCGGGACGAGATTCTTGTAAGGGGGGTAGATTTGTAACATCCCAATTTTTGCTAAATTAGGGTGTGTGGTGTTGTGTACATATCATACATGCATGAAAACAAAAATTTAAACCATGTTGAAACAATTTAAATTGTGAATTTCAATGGTTTGAGAAAAACTCTCAAATAGTACTTATTTTGGTTTTCAAAATCTTGTATTGAAAAATAATTCAAATTCACCAAAGAAAAACATGGCAAGGTTGGAAATTTTATGAGCTTTCCAAATATTATTTTTGCCAATTTTTCTGATTTCAAAAAGGCCCTCAAAAGTTTTTTTTTCTCTTCAGTTTTCAAAGGAAAAGGACCTTGTTGTAAAATTCCCGAGAGGGCAGGGGGTTTTGGAGAAAAACTCCTTTGTCTTCTACCTCCAAACGGAAGGCAGCTGTGTGTCCTCCCTCCCCCCCCCCTCGATGCCACCTCCTCCTCCCCGCCTCTCCCTTCGTGCGGATAGGGTCCAGGAGACGTCGTGCCCTCTTTCTTCCCCCTCCTTCACCTCCCCCTCGAATCCCTCTCTCTCTCTCCCCTGCGACCCGAACCTAACCCTATTGTTGCCTCCGGCCGCCGCCACGCGCCGTCGACTCCGGCCATCTCCGGCCGAATTGAGCGAACCAGGAGGACCACCAGAACACCCTCTGTCACCTCGAGAGCGCACGGGAGCCGGGATGGCCTGCAACGCCGGAATTCTCCTCCGCCATCTTCTCCGGCCGCCGCGGTGAAATGGATGGCGCCGCCGTCTCCGGACCTCCCTCCTCCCACTGACCCCTCCTCTAGATCCACCGCGCCATGGTGAGCTCCCCGGTTCCCTCCAATCACTCCCTCCCCCTCTGAATCGCCTCGCCACCGTGCACCTCCCTCCGCCGCCACGGACATGGACGCCGGCGAGCTTTCCGGCGACCATATGGTCCGCCGCCGGCACCCCTCAGCTCCCCTCGGCCTCCTCTACGTCGTGGCATGTTTTAATTTGCGAATTGCGCGCTAATTTCGACGATTTGAACCCACCTGTGAAGAACAGAGCACTGTGATGTCACAGTGACATCACAATGATGTCATATTTCCTCTGTTTAAATAATTCCAGAAAATGATTAATTTTGTAAATTGAATAACTAATAAAATATTAACCAGAAAAATAATGTAAAAGCATGGTTTTGCTCAGAAAGTTATTCTCTACCCAAAAATGTCATTTTCACACATGTTTGAGAAAGTCCAAAAATGGTCTTTGTTTAATGTTATTTAATTCATCTAAAATAGAAAAATAAGTTTTTATTCACTAAAATTAGAAATTTAAAAGTTATATATCAAATTGCTCATGATAAATGTAACCTGTTTATGATGTTTTCAAACCCATTTGAGCAACTAAAATTGTACTTACTTTCATAATCACCCGGATTGCCCCTCCGGGGTCTATTTCGGGTCGTTTTCAGTAAAATAGCATAATTTCCATACGAACCCTAGCAACCCAACGATCATGTTTAGGGATAATTTATTGCATTAACTTGCTCATGCATACATGTTGTGCATTGCATCGATGCCATGTGTTGATTGTTGTTCTTCTTTTCGGTGTTGTTTTCCCCCTCGGTAGAACGCAACTCCGAAGTGAAGGCCATCAACTCCAATGGTGAATACTTGATCTTAACCGACAAGTCAAGCACTTATCCGAGAAGACATTTCCATTGGTTTTGTTATAACCAAGGCAAGCATAAGCTCTTGTGTGCTCATATATGCTTTCGAACAACATTTGAATCTCGTAGTTTGCATTCGATTCCAAAGTATTTGATGCTAGTAGATATAGTTCACCTATATACTGCATTGCCTCAACATCCTGATCCACTGCTCCTAGCCGCCATAGATTTGCTTGTGTGCATCGCCAAAGCCTCATATCTGCTTCGCTTAGTCATACATGTTTGTTTACCTCTGCTCCATCCGTTTGATGAATCAGATCCGCGATCACCTAGTATGATATGATGACGTGGTGAGATGAGCATTGTGTGGATAACTTGACTAAGGCTGGTATGGGAGGCCACTTGGGAAGTGGTTGTTCGTCCTATACTCGCCAACCCTAGGATTACGTTCTCGAGCGGAAGCCAAGACTGAGCGTGCAACCACACGCGGGGTCTAAGTAACCGCGCTCGACCAACTAACTTGTTTGGCCAGATCCATGAGTCACGTAGTTTGAGATTTCCATTCGGCACCGCAAATAAAACCTTTTACACGGTTTTGAAAACAAAATGCTCCGCTAGGGCGTGACCGGGGCCAAGTGATGGACGTACACGGATCTTGACCCCGCCTCACAGAGACAGGTGCCGTCAGGAGGATGGCCAACTCCCTGTTGACGGGGTGGCCCTGTCTTGGGTTGACTCATGGATATGGTCGGGTAAGGTAAAGGTTGTGGCCAGCCACCCTCTGTCGCGTTCCATGGAAGAGCGTACATGTGCCGCTAAGAGTCGGATGGTACGTGTGGGTAAAGTGTACATCCCTGCAGGGCAATCTTTTCGAAAAGCCGTGTCCACGGTTAAGGGCGACTTGGTGAAGGCAAAGACCATAGACAACCTAACGTGGCGTAAAAGATGTTGACAAAGCATGAAGTCAATAGATGAAGGTTGAAGGGTGCCTCCTCGGAGATGCCGAGAGGGGTGATCCTTGTAGCATATGAGATGCTGGGAATTGATATTGGTGGATTGAAAAGATGATGATTACAGTAGCGAGTTTCTCATCTGTTTTGAAAACCTTCTATGAGACGTGGTATTCCTCCTCGATTTAGAAAATAAAGATTGCTTTACGCAAATCAACCTTCATAAAACCCTTTATGAAACCAGCAGATATATAATAGGTTAACTAAGTCTTGTTGAGTACCTCCCGTACTCAGGTTTGCTTAATTTTGGTTTAGGTGGAGTTCATCACTTCAGTGGTGGTTCAACGTGGACATCGACGAGTAGTTTGGGGTTCCCAGGTAGCAGCCTGGAATCTATGGGCTGGGACGTCGCCTTATGTTGCGGCCTCTTAGGACTTTTTGGTTCTTGTTGATTAGCAACATAAATTGCCTTCCGTTGTCTGATGTAATGTTGGGTCGTGTGACCTCTGTTTGTAAGCTATACTCTAGTAACACATGTTTAATACAGCTTCCATGTTTAGAGTACTGCTTTGATCGGTTGTCGGTTTCGAGCTCATTGTTATACAGGTTTGGCTATGTCTGCATAGTTGTCGCAGTCGAGGGGTTGTGGAGCCGATGATCCATGTCCGAGCCCGCCTGCCGATGTGATTCGGCCTGGGGCGAGGTAACCCTAGTAACCCTCGATTGTTGTTGCACTTTCTGGACACATAGCATCTCTGTATAGCTTTAGTCCCGTTCCTTCAGTTTCATACGATTCGTGGACGCTTTGATATGCGTAGTTGGTTATGACTAGCATGGACACAATGAGTAGTAGTATTGTGGTGATCCGGCCTGCGTGCCGATGAATCCGGTCTGTCTGCTATTGTTTCTTGCGGTCGGGGCTAGTAACCCTGAAGCCCTTGTGAGTCCATACTTAGGAGCACATAACAGTATGTATATCTCTGGGTCTGGGGTCGTGGTAACACCCCGGCCACCTCGTAGCCGGCGGCTGTCACCCCTGGTAGCTCTCTAGGATCTCTAAACTGTCCCCACAAACCAACACTAGTCTTTCCTGCGCACTTTGTCCTCACTCATGCGCACCCGGGAAGGACTTCCCGGTCGGTCACCCATCCTCAAATTGCTCCAGGCCAAGCACGCTTAACACTGGAGTTCTTTCAAGATGAGCTTCCAGAAAAGAAGTTGCAACTTGTTGATATGAGTATCCTATTAATCCTATTGGGCCCTGCGCCAGGATCTCACATCCTTCCCCCCTTAGAAGACCGACGCCCTCGTCGGTCAACCTACAGTCCAGGAACTTCCCCTCTTGGCACTCGTCTGTGCGCCCAGTGTCGGCACATCTCCCACATGTCCACCCACTGACCCGCACACGCCCGTGTAACCGCGAGGGTCGGCTCTGATACCAAATGTAACACCCCGGCCACCTCTAGCCGGCGGCTGTCACCCGTGGTAGCTCTCTAGGATCTCTAGACTGGCCCCACAGACCAACACTAGTCTTTCCTGCGCACTTTGTCCTCACTCATGCGCACCCGGGAAGGACTTCCCGGTCGGTCACCCATCCTCAAATTGCTCCAGGCCAAGCACGCTTAACACTGGAGTTCTTTCAAGATGAGCTTCCGGAAAAGAAGTTGCAACTTGTTGATATGAGTATCCTATTAATCCTATTGAGCCCTGCATCAGGATCTCACAAGGCTCTCTGAGCTAGGGTGGAGCTTGTCGGGAAGACGAAACAAGAGAAACGGACATCACACTTGGAGATTTTGAAGGCTGTGGAGCTGAGGGTGCAGGGACGGGAGGATTACGATGTATGTATTGAGACTCGTAAGGGCACGAGCAATGGTAGCGGTAGTACATGATGCTCCCGAGCCTTACAGCTAGGCATGGGATGGTGAGGCATCTGTTTGTTTTTTCTACTCTCCAACCCCAAAAACTAAGGCCACGGTGAGGGAATCTAGCGTCATCATCACCTCCGTGTCTTTCTCTCTCACTTATTTTCTCCTCTCTTCTTACTTTTTCTGCACAAGAGACCGCCTCCTGCAGAGGAGACTCTGACACCTGCGGAGCACCACCCGAACCTGCCTTCTGACACCCGAGCCGAGTTGGCACCTGCGGGGCAGCAGCTTGAAGCCACGCGTTGTACATGCTCTAAGACTGCCTTTAAGGGCACGGGCATGAACTCGAGGAGACGATGCTGAGGCAAGAGGCCAAGAAGTTAAAGGCAAAGGCTGACAAGGGGATGAGAAGGGAAAGGCCTTTTGAGAGATCACTTGTTCAAATATATTAGATTCAAGGAGTGCACCGCCCTCCGATGGTGATGTGTGAATGATGCTCATGGGTGTGTGAATGATGCTCATGGGTGCAATTTTGAAACTGTCTTTATTATTTATGTTTGTTATTTGTGCTTTTGGATGCTATGATATGGTGCTGCAGATTTCCTATGCTTTTGGACATATCTTTATTATGTACGTTATGCTAATGAACATTAGTGATGACATTTCAACCTATTTTGGTTGATGGATGATTCAAATATTTCCCTTTGATGTTGAGATGTGAAATGCTTGTATAATTAAATGGAAAAATACAAAAAAAAAGTAGATTAAAGTAGTTCAAAGGTATGAAATTGTGTTACTCGCTCCGATCCGATTAAAGTATCAGGGAAAAAGTAATATCATACGTACAACTCCCAGGTCCAGGTGCACCGTGCGACGGACTTTTGGGATCGAAGGGAGTAGATAGAAATAAGTGGTCAAAGTTGTGTCACGTAGAATTGACAAAAAACTGGAAGAGTATACTCGCCGAAGTATAAAACGCCACATTTTTCTGCGCCGAACACGTGGTAGCGTGGTATAGCCGTATGGGGAAACCTCGTCAGAACTCAGAGAAGGGGAAATGCGTGCAAGAGTTTTGGATAGCTCATATGAAGTAGCACTAGTCCTCGTAAGATACTTGCACGGCAGTGAGACGGCGAAAGCTCCAACGGCTGAAACAGGGGAAAAGACAAGCACGATAGTGAGACTTACCGTTGATGTCATCTCCCGTGACAATCATGCATCAATCAGGAACAGAACACGACGTCGTTTTCAAAAAGAAGAAAAGAAAATGAACATGATGCCCAAAGCCTGCAAACAGAACTCAGAAGTCAGAACCGCCAGCAGCAGAATGTCACCAACCGCACAAAGTACTCAAACCATGCATGAGAAAACAAGAAAACATGCGCTGATAACAAACAAAAAAACCATATGGGTGAAACTCGCAGCAGCACGAGGGTAAAAGGTGAACGTTGAATAAAGCATTCCATGATCAACATATTTTCGCAAGGCACCCATACATCACATGTTTTCGGTGCGGACCATTTCGGTTCTACATGTGGAGAATATTCAGAAAACAAATGTGGCAGCTGGCGAGTTCTGGGGACCAAGATGCACAAAAGGCAAGAGTTCCATATCAGCATGGCTCTAATAACAACACTTCCAAGGTGAAGGCTGAGAACGCAGCATGGTGTAGGGTGTCTTATTGATGCTCCGGCAAAGGTACCATTGACGACAAGCGATATCAGAAGACACCACCTGACTGCTCAAAAATAAACACGAATTTTCATGTTAGAGAGAAGAACATACTTCATAATGACATAGAACAAAACAAACACACTGAATTCGTTCATGGTAGAGAAAATACCAAAGGCAATTCAAGTACCATTGGTACTAACAAAATTTGAGTATGCATTGATAGATAAGGGTAGCAGAATGTACAATGCATGCACCACAGGGGTTGGTAGGTTACTAAGATGGAAATTGGTAGAAAACCCATTTGAGGGTAATCCTAGAGGTCACAAGGAACGGTAGCCTTCGAAAAGATTGCATGCCAAACAACAGTGCCTTTTTCTGTTTCATGTATATGGGTTCAATAGTTTATATATGCAAAGAAATTCCAAATGCAATGGATTTATGATTGGGTCCATAAGAGACTATCTTTGAGGAACTGACTACCTAGTGATGTGACTTCTGTTTACTAAGTAGCAAGTGCAATCTGTGACTTCTATCTACTAAGTAGCAAGTGCAAAAAAGTACAAGCCACTCCCCAAAGACAGACAAACAGATTAGGAACATGATTGCTCATTATGCATTTATGCAATGGTAATAATTAACTAGCCTTTCACCATTAATTTTTGAATGGTTCCTTTCACCATTATCCTCGGGCTTGAACCAACAACACATATGTGTTAAGTAACAACGGTACCATCATTCTGCAAATTTCATGTGTAATTTAACATGGGTCCACACTACACACAAGCATTGGATAAAATTGCATTATTCGTACTACTAACCAAAGACCTTATATATAACCATTCAGTATATGCTTTGTATTTCAGCATCTGTAAACATCAAACGTACCATGATAGCCTCAATCTCTTCCTCGGAGAGTGGTGTGCGTTTGGGAAGTTGTGAAGCTGGCCCTCCAACAGCACTATGAGAAGGTGCTGAAGGAACATCTGATTTAAAGCGATAATTCTTTTTCTCCCCAGAAGATGGTGTCTCTACTTTAGCTCCTGAAAATGAAATTGAAGATTATTAGTTACACCCGTTTCCATGTACTATGAGAAGTATTTTGTGATATGTTCGAGCAAAAAAAGTAGTACTTTGTAATATTACATATAAGTAATACCACAGTTTACAATAGAAATTAGTGCTCAAAATAGCTTCTAAAGGGCAGTGTTGATGTCCATAGAAATATAACTAAGGAACCGCAAAAAAATTCCCGAAGTTGATCAACCATTGTAGATTTCCCCAAGTGTAGTGGCCTCTTGTAAATTTTCCCTGAGTGGTTTTCTTAGGAAAAAACAACTGTCCCCACCTCCTATTTTTCCTAGGCAGTTTTAAACCTCACTAATTTTGCAGCCTGACACGACGCATTCCCTCTGCTGGATCAATGCTCTCGCAACACAAACGCCCGAAACAGCACCGCAACAAGGAGCGCCTAGTCTTTGCAGCAGCGATGAAAACTCCCAGCATGTAGGCAAAACTTATCCACCGCCCCCAAGCTGAAGAAGGCTTCCACGAATCCGGCACTAACTTATCCGACTGTCCGGAAGAGCTTCTCCACTGAGCGCCAGCGATGTTATTGCCGCGAGTCACATGTGCAGGGACGCACTGTCTGCTCCGTGAAGTCGTGCGCTTCACGCACATGAGCGCCATCTGCAGCAATGAGAGGCATGCGGTGGGCAGCATGGATGGGTCTGCGGGACGTTGAAGGATGCTAGACTTATTGCTGGGAAAAAGGGCAACGAGATGTCGTAGTGAGGTACTACCAGAGAGCAGCAGAGATGAGGCCCCACGTCTGGATGTGCATCTTGGGTCTGCCAGCCTCGAAATTATTGAGGATTCAGACTATTTTTTCTTGGGACTTGTTCAAGGATGAGGTGGCCGGAAAAGGATAGATTTTCATGATGGATTTGGCTAGTTTCCAGGTATCCTACATTTGGCAGTGCGATTGGATTTTTCACAACCATTTAAACATGTTTAATCATAGGATGGAGCGCCCATATCTAGGTAAATTTACAAATGACAAACAACTTTTGGCAAACTTAAGGAGACTGCTCGGACTTTTGAAAAATGACAAAGATCGAAAAATTAGGGGCAAATCTCAGCATGTAATCTATTTCTGATGGATACAGCTAAAATTGCTGTGCTATCTTAAACAGGTCAGTTTGTTTTATTTAGCAAAGCAAAACACCTGTATAGCAGGTCAAGAAATGCAGTACAATGCGAAGATATCATGCGAAAAGCTACACATTGCAACACTGTTACAGTTTTATTAGGACAGGGAACAATTCATAAATTCATAGCATGTGAAAAGCAACTCATTGCAACACCTACTGCAAATCATGTTTAGTAGAACAGGAAATAGGAATTATCCAATAACTGGTGTAGCAGGCTATATAACATGGCACCACAGGGGCTATGAAAGTCAGAGAAGACACCATCTCTTCTAATCCCAAAAACAGGGTTGATAATTTTAAACACATTCAGCACATCCATACATATGGCATACCAATCCGAACAACAGAAACAATGTAGGATAGAAAGTTTCTGCTTATTCATTGTTCATGAAGGCACGGATCATATCCTAGTATCTCACTGGGTCACTAAAATGATTACTGTATCACATTCATACACTTGAGAATGTTTGTACAGATCAGTTAGCAACCAACAACCCTAAATCTGAATTACATAGCACCATCTGTAGAACAAACAACTAGGAAGTACTCGGTTGCATGCTAACTCACAAAACCCCCTCTTTTCCATCAAGTTCATTGCAAACTTATCCCTGATATCGCAACTCCATCTATCTTAATGAAGAAGAATCAATAAAAGAATAGCCTTACATTTGGCATAAACTCTGAAAAGCTGCCTGAAACTATCAGCCGCACGTTCACATTCCTAATTTATGCAGCTAAATAACATCCCAAGGCAAAAATATGTTGCACGGATCAATAGACTACTTCAGAAAGCACGTGCCCAGCCACAAATTACCATCGGTACTTAACCGAATTCAAGAAGAAAGAAAAAAAACATAGTTTAGTTGCGGATTCAATAGTCGTGCGCTTACCCAATCGGGACATGAGGGGCGCATGCTGATCTGCAGGTTGCGCCGCTGCATCAATGAAAATCAACCAAAAAAACGAGAAACTAGGAATTAGATCTCCGCCAAACTAGACCTAGACTAGCAAACCTCAACCCTACACGAATCGAAGGGGAAAAGGAATTGGGGGAAAGAGGGCACCTGGCGGGGATGGGACTTTGAGATGCCTTTGGGGGAATCTGATCAGGGGAATGCGCGGCATCTTTGCGTTGGAGTTCGGGGGACTTCTCGGAAATTGGCGATGGTATAAACCTGCTGTTCTTCTCCGGTTCTTTCTTTTGTTCTTTGTGAGTTCGTTCCCTTTTCTTGCGGTGGGAGGCAGAAGAGGGCCAAAGGACGGCGGTAGGTTTTGCGAATAGCTCCCCGAAAATTAATATACTTCGGTTGGCTACTATTTATAGAGTTTTTATAACTATTCAAAATCCCCCTCCAAAAATATTCAAAATCGAACCTTCTCTTTTTCCAAGGCTACAAACCTACCATCTCCCGTTTGCCCACAAACCACCGCCACCAACCCCCTCCCCCCACCCCCAATTTTTTCGCCGGCTAGTGCTGCGGCGGCGGAATTTTTGACCTTGGGGAGGCAAACTTCCCAGCCGTCAACGCAGTAGATATATATGTTTGTTTCTTTTTTTAATTCATTTTTACCTGTCATTACAACAAACAACCTATGGACGCCGGAGGACGATGCCGGAGTGCGTGGCCATGGCCAGACTCGCTGTTGTGCGCCGGGCACCGCACCAGCCCACGGTGCCCCTTGATCACAGCCAGACACGTGTGCAACTCCCCTCCCGCCTCCACACGCGCATGGTGGCGTCCTCCGACCCGCTCACCGCCACCCTCCCGCCGCAGCCGGATGCCAGGCAAAACACTGCTAGCCGGTGTCCCTTGAGGAACCCGACGTGCACTGGGCAGCCCGCCGAGGCCTCCTTCTCCCAGATGTTGATGTAGACGTCGGAAGAGCCCGCGTAGAGGAAGCACCGATGGGTGGTGCCGCTGGCGGCGTGGCAGAGCGTGAGTGCATTTACAGGGGACAGCTCGGAGGGGAGCATGATGATGAGGGTGTGCGCGGTGCCCCCGTACACCCGGCGCCACATCTTGACGTGCCGTCGGCGGAGCCCATGACGATGCATCCGTCGGAGAGCTTCCACGCCTTGACGGTGTGGTCATCTGACGTGGTGTAGAGGAGCCCCGCGACGGTGTAGAGGAGCTGCGCACGCGCCCTGTCCCACGCCGAGATGCGCCTGTGCCCTGTCCCATGCCGAGCTGCTGATGCCCACAAATATAGGGGTGTATCGTAGTACTTTCGATAAATAAGAGTGTCGAACCCAACGAGGAGCAGAAGGTGTTGACAAGCAGGTTGGATAGAGGATTCACTGTAAACACTAGCAAACGGGTTTTTGGAGGTTTTTGATATAGCCGATAAATAAAGTGCGAGTAAATAAAAGTGCAGTAAATAATATTGCAGCGAGTGGTCCAATCCTTTTGAGAGCAAAGGACAAGCTGGTTGTGTTAATTATGACTACCAAACGTTCTCGAGGACACATGGGAATTTCGTCAAATGCTTTCGCTTCGTTACGGTTGATTAATATCCATTGGTTCGTGAAGTGTTATGTGGGTGAACATATGCTAATGCACCGCCCAACTAGACTAATACATACTTGTGATGATACCCCTCGTAACCATCCGCAAATACAAGAAAGTAATTGAGATAAACTAACCACAGCTTTAAACTCCGGGATTCTACGCTCCCTCGTGCATTGGTTTCCTAACGGGGGTTTAGGTTTCTGTCACTCCGGCAACCCCACAATTAGTAGCCAAATACACAATGCATCCTCCTAGGCCCATAAAGGTGAAGTATCATGTAGTCGATGTTCACATGACGCCACCAGAAGAATAGCACCACAACTTAAATACCGAACCACGAGATATTACTTCAATATAACTTCACTACTAACATCATGACTTCTCCCATGTCCTCAAGAACTAAACGAACTACTCACAAGACATCATATGGATCATAATCAGAGGTGATATAATGGATGATAACAATCTGGTCATAAAGTGCTAACACCGATAAATCTCACAAGCATCAACAACTAACAAGTAGTCCACACCAGGAGAGAGATCTAATGTAAAACAACGATCGAAGCCCCTAGTTGTTACAGCGGGATGACGGTGGATGATGAGGGTGATGGTGTTGGTGATGAGGATGATGATCACGATGAAGCCCGGAGTGATGACGGTGACGATGGCAGTGATCTCCCCTCTCCGGAGAGGAATTTCCCCGGCAGATTTCTCCCTGCCAGAGAGCTTTTCTCTATCGGGTGTTTTCCTCTCCGAGGTGGCGGTGGAATAATTCTTCGAGGATGCTATGGGGCTTAGGGTTACCTGGGGTCAAGTCCGGGAAAGATATACCCCAGAAGTGGGCCAGGGTGGCTACACCACCTGGTGGCGCGGCCAGGGGGCGCGCCACCTCATGGTGTGGGCCCCTGGTGGCCCCCCTCAGGCTCCCCTTCTGGCTGGAGTCCTCCTCTGAACTTCTAAGACACCCCTGGTGTCCCCCTTCTTCTTGTGATCTTCTGAAATAGAGTATCTCGACGGTGCTTTTTCCATCAGAATTCTGGTCCCGGTGTTTATTCTCCAAAAATTATGAAACATGCAAAATAAGATAAAATAACATAAGGGATGCATCATAACATGAAATATATCGATGAATACCAGAAAATAACAACATAAAACGGTGATGCAAAATGGACGTATCAACTCCTCCCAAGCTTAGATCTCGCTTGTCCCTAAGCGAAACTGAACTCAGTAAACATGACCACAGGTTTATGGAGTGAGGTGTCGATAAAATAAAATACGGACAAGAGGCATCACATCTACAAATAACAAGTCATTTTAGACAGCAACTCTCCTCATATAATCAAACTTGAAACAAGTAAAGTAACAACAAAGGTGCAAAAGCTAAATCACAATTGGTGAAGGCAAACTTCGTTCTTGGTCAGAGAACAATTAACAGTGTACTTATCTTTCGATCAAAGTATTTATACTAGAGCTATATTGCAGAGTTTATCATGCTCAATTATAACGGTCTCTTTGCAAACATTGGTAACTTTCAAAGCGGTATTCAAGCAGATAAAAGCATTTGTAGAAACAAAGAAGAATAAAGGACATGATTGAGTAAATCAACATGTAGCTGGATGAATCACAACAACTCAAATGTTTGCTTAGACAGAAGGAAATAGGTTTGCTGACTCAACATAAATGTAAAAGATAGGCTCTTCGTAGAGGGAAGCATTGATCACTCATGTGCTAGAGCTTTTATTTTGTAAAAAGATGTATAAAAGTTTGACACTCCTCCCATCCATCTTACACAAACCATGGCTAACCGAATCCTTGGGTGCCTGCCAACAATCACATACCGTGGAGGAATGCCTAATTTTGAGAGGTGTGTATGTCTATGTCAACGAATGGAAAACAGAAAATACAGTACGCCACAAGCCAACTAGACTCACAAGAGCGGCTCCCATTGAAGGACACAACTGGTATAGAAGGTCATCCCTCTTTCTCTTTTGTTTACACAATTATACTTTGACTGATAAATCAGAGGCAAAAAGAGTGAAGAGAATTTTTATTATTATTTGGGGCTGGGCACCCCGCTGCCAGCTCTTCTAGCATTTGGATAAGCGGATGAAGCCACTAGTCCAGGTGTGCGAGTCCAATCAATAGTGAGATAAAGATTCTCTATTTGCGTCCTCATGATCTAAAACAGGAACACAAAAAGGGATAATTTTGAAGGTTTTAAATGTAATACATGATCACTTTACTTGGAGTGGCGGTGAATTACCACATATAGGTAGGTATGGTGGACACAAATGGCAAGGTTTTGTGGCTCAAGGTTTGGATGCACGAGAATCATTCCCTCTCAGTACAGGTTTTTGGCTAGCAAGGTTGGGTAGCAAGCATAAGAGTTGAAGCAAAACAAACAAAAACATATATGATAAAGACAATCATGCAATCATCCTTGAAGGTGCAAACAAACTTATTTTAGAATAATAAGCTTATGGGCTAACAAAGAAGAAAGATCATGGAATAATATATCTACATGCAACTCACTTTTTTCTACTTAAGTCTCAACGAATTGTTGCTACTGACCAATGCTAAGTTTGCCAAAACCAACTAGATTATCTAGAAGCTCCAAAATTGATACCAATACTAATAACAAGATCAATCACATAACAAAAATTGCAAACTAAAATAAAGTGAAACAAGTAGATGATGAAACTTCTCATTAATATTTCATTACGGCAACTCAAACCAAGCGATACAACGATAACCAACTAGGGAGCAACACTTCCATACTGCAAACCATACTATATGATATTTCCTCTACTCATGATATGACTCTACTAAAAGATAAAAGGGTGAAAGATAAAGGTGATACCGCGGCACTCCCCCAAGCTTGGAACAAGCCAAGGGGATGTCAATACCAATGACGAATCAATTCTTCAGTGGCGGTGAATCCTTCTCATCCTCAGTCTTCCAAGGTAAAGGCTCTCCATCCACAAATGATGTCATGGTCTCTAACATCCTGAAACTAGCAGCAGAGCTTATACGTTTAAACCTGTTTTCATACTCACAGTTCTGGTTCTGCACATCATAGAGTTGTGCTTGCAAATCGTTGGTGGTCTTGGTGGGTGAGAAAATCTCCTCCAAAAGATTCAAATTCTCCTTCTATTCAGTGATCTGTTTTGTCTTTATCCTGTGGATGATCTCAACTTCACGCTCCGTCATCTTCGTGTACCTAAAAACTTCTTGCTCCAGTTCTTCCATCCTAGCTTACAGACTGCCTTCTTTTTTAGGGCCTCGAACATCTTCAATCTGCACCTCCCCACCCTTGAGCAGCAATTCCTTGGGATGCATCTTCAACTCGTTCATGTATGGGTTGACGACGTTCTCAAAGAATCTGTCTTTGGGAGATCCAGGAAAGAACATTGTAGCTATAGATCTGAAGATTTAACCTGGCAGAAACAGCACAAAACAGAAACACGGCGAGAAAACGATATACGGAAGCAAAAATATACATAACGAAAGGAAAGTCCAGGTCGAAAATGAGTCGGAGAGGGACTCCGAGGCGCCCACACCATAGGTTGGCGCGGCCAAGGGTGGGCCCGCGCCACCTAGTGGTGTGGTTCCTCCGTGCACCTTCTCCAACTCCTCTTCGGCTCGGTATTTTTCGTATTTTCCAAAAAACAATAATTAATAATCGAAAAGGCAATTCGCGGACTTTTTCTTAACAGAACTATTACATATTCCAAAACAGACTCTGCAGATTCTGTAATCTTCCCCCTAATGAACTTCTCCGGAGTCATTACTTGAATAACATCCACATCTTCATCATAGGAATCCCCGGAAATATAATGTTTGAGTCTTTGTCCATTTACCACTTATGTAGTGTTATCTTTGAGGGAAGCAACTTTGATTGCACCCGAGCGATACACTTCTTCAATAATATAAGGTCCTTCCCATCGGGAGATCAATTTTTCTGCAAAACATCTTAGACGAGACCGATACAATAGAACTTTCTCACCAACATGAAACTCTCTTTTAAGGATTCTTTTATCATGCCATTGTTTAACTTTATCTTTAAAGAGCTTGGCATTTTTATAAGCTGCGCATCTCCATTCATCTAAATGATTCAAATCAAGCATTCTTTTCTTACCAGCAAGTTTAAAATCTTTATTTAATTCTTTCCCTGCCCAATAAGCTTTGTGTTCTAATTCTAAAGGCAAGTGACAAGCTTTTCCATAAACCATTTTATAGGGAGACATACCCATAGATTTTTATTAGCAATTCTATAAGCCCATGAAGCATCATTCAACTTATCTGACCAATTCTTCCTAGATTTATTAACAGTCTTTTGCAAGATAGATTTAATTTCTCTATTTGATAATTCTACTTGCCCATTGGTTCGAGGATGATAAGCTGAGGCAATTCTATGATTACCATCATATTTAGCAAGGGTCTTTCTAAAACCACCATGAATAAAATGAGAACCTCCATCAGTCATAAGATATCTAGGCACACCAAACCTAGGAAAAATAACATCTTTAAGCATTTTTATAGAGGTCTCACCATCAGCACTTTTAATAGGTATAGCTTCTGCCCACTTAGTCACATAATCAAAAGCAACAAGAATATGAGTATAACCATTCGAAGGAGGAAAAGGACCCATAAAGTAAAATCCCCAACAATCAAAAGGTTCAATAATAAGAGAATAACTCATAGGCATTTCATTACGTCTAGAAATATTGCCTACTCTTTGACATTCATCACAAGATAAAATAATTTTACGTGCATCTTTAAAGAGGGTAGGCCAATAAAAACCTGATTGTAGAACCTTTTGTGCGGTTCTATCTCCAGCGTGATGCCCTTCATAAGCACTACCATGGCACTTCTTCAATATTTCACGTTGTTCATGATCCGGAACACATCTTCTCATAATACCATGTACTCCTTCTTTATATAAATGTGGGTCATCCCAAAAATAATGCCTCAAATGATAGAAGAATTTTCTTCTTTGTTGAGCTGTAAATGTTGGAGGCAAATACTTTGAAACAATAAAGTTAGCATAATCAGCACACCATGGGCTATCTTGGGTTTTTACCTTTATTGCAGCCAACTGTTCATTTGGAAAACTATCATTAAAAGGAATAGGATCAAAAGTAATGTTTTCCAATATAGACAAGCTATCAGCAACAGGATTTTCAGCACCCTTTCTATCCACAATATGCAAATCAAACTCTTGTAAAAGCAACACACATCTAATAAGCCTAGGCTTAGCATCTTTCTTTTCCATAAGGTATCTAATAGAAGCATGATCAGTATGAATAGTAATCTTTGAATCAACAATATAAGGCCTAAACTTATCACATGCAAAAACTACAGCTAAGAACTCTTTTTCAGTAGTAGCATACTTCTTTTGAGCAGCATCAAGAGTCTTACTAGCATAATGAATAATATTCAACTTCTTATCTATGTGTTGTCCAAGAACAGCACCAACAGCAAAATCACTAGCATCACACATAATTTCAAAAGCTAAAGTCCAGTCAGGTGGTTGAACAATAGGAGTAGTAGTTAAAGCCTTCTTTAAAGTTTCAAAAGCTTCCTTACAATCATCATCAAAAACAAATGGTACATCTTTTTGAAGAAGATTAGTAAGAGGCTTTGATATTTTAGAGAAATCTTTAAAAATCACCTATAAAAACCAGCATGACCAAGAACACTGCGAATACCTTTAACATCCCTAAAACAGGGCATTTTCTCTATGGCTTCCACTTTAGCTCTATCAACTTCAATACCTCTTTCAGAAATTTTATGTCCAAGAACAATTCCTTCATTAACCATAAAGTGGCATTTCTCCCAATTAAGAACAAGATTAGTTTCCTCACATCTCGGCAAAACTTTATCAAGGTTGTGCAACCAGTTATCAAAAGAAGTTCCATAGACAGAAAAACCGTCCATGAATACTTCCACAATTTCTTCACAAAAACCATGAAAAGTAGCAGGAGCATTACACAAACCAAAAGGCATACATATATAAGCATAAGTACCATAACGACAAGTAAAGGTTGTTTTCTCTTGATCTTGTTTCCTAACAGCAATTTGAGAAAACCCCGAATAACCATCAAGAAAGCAAAAATGAGTTTTCTTAGACAACCTCTCTAGCATTTGATCAATAAAGGGTAAAGGATAATGATCTTTCTTAGTAAATTTATTAACCTTTCCAAAATCAATACACATTCTATAACGAACTACTACTCTTTGTGGAATGAGCTCATTGTTTTCATTAGAAACAATAGTCATTCCTCCCTTCTTAGGGACACAATGCACATGGCTCACCCATCTACTATCAGCAATAGGAAAAATAATACCAGCATCAAGAAGTTTTAATACCTTATTTCTTACCACTTCCTTCATCTTAGGAATTAAACGGTGTTGATGTTCAACTACTGGCTTGGCATCAGGTTCAATATTAATAGCATGCTGACATATAGTAGGAGAAATTCCCTTCAAATCATCATGAGTATACCCAATAGATCCACGGTGTTTCTTCAGAATTCCTAATAATCTTTCCTCTCCTTCACCTGAAAGTTTAGCACTAATAATAGGATATATTTTCTTTTCATCAAGATAAGCATGTTTAAGATCATTAGGCAGAGGTTTTAAATCAAAGACAGGATCCTCCTTGGTGGTAATGTTCTACCCAAGTCTTCCACATGTAAATTGTGTTTCAGTATCACTGGTTGACGAAGAAGAATATCGTCAATCTCATTTCTCTCTTCCATAAAGACATCACTCTCATGGTCCGCCATATATTTCTGCAAAGCATTGTTAGGGGCAAGAGCAATAGAAGAAAGTTGTTCAACTTTAAAATTCTCATCATCCAATTTAGATTCATAAGGTACTCTAGCAAATTTGGAGAAACTGAACTCATAAGATTTTCCATCAAATTTAGTTAAAATCTTCTGTCTTTTACAATCTATAATAGCACCATAAGTGTTCAAGAAAGGTCTACCAAAAATAATAGGACAAGTCTGAAAGTATAGTATGGGCACCTAGAGGGGTGAATAGGTGCTACGACCAATTTTAATTTTTCTTTCACAATTAGGCTTGACACAAAGGTAAATTCTCTAGATAATGCAACTACGGTGAATTTACCTATATGACAAGAACAAGCACAATAGCAATACAAGCACGAGTAAAGGAGGAAGGGAACGAGGTAACCGATATGAAGCACACGGAGACACGATGTATTCCCGAGTTCCTCCTTGTTAAGAGAGTACGTCTCATTGGAGGGGTGTGAGCTCGCCACAAAGGCCTACTCAGCGCCACAAAGGCCTCACCCTATTCTCCGATGAACCCCGCCACAAAGGCCTAGTCCACCTTCCACTATTGATCCCCTTTGAGGCGGGAATCGAGTCCTTTACAAACAAGCTTGGGGCACACACCCACAACCAAATTGGGGGCCCCCAAGAATCACAAATCACCAACAAGTGTAGCCATGGAGTCTAGGTTTTCCACAAGGAAACCCTAGACTAGATCCCTCTAGAATATGAGGGGTAAATGAAGATCGGCTCGGTGAAGATGTAGATCGGGGTCTTTGACGAGGGAACAAGTCCTGGACATGTCGGGTGAGGCTACCCGGTCCAAGGCCCAAGACCTACGCCCGAAGGGAGACGCCGTAGACAGTTCTAGAAGGCCCAATCAAGGCCCACCCGTAGGGCCTTGGTGATCAAGAAAGGAAATTTGTAACCGACTCAAAGTTAGGGTTCGTATCCCCCCCGGGTGCGGTTTGAGACATGGCCATCTATATATGGCCAGGAGAACCACCGGGAGGGGGACCAAGCAATACCGCACCACCTAAGCCTTGAGATTGAGATCTACTCTCGACTCGAGCACCCCCACTGTAACCGATCTATTGTGCTAATACAGATCGACAGAAGCAGGAGTAAGGGTTTTACCTCTACGAGGGCCCCGAACCTGGGTAAATCGTGCCCCCTGTTAGCCGACAATTGTCACCAGCGCCTACATGTTCTCCTAATCGAAACCCTATCGGTTCACCGAGGGGCTTGTTGCATATTCGACAATTGGCGCCGTCTGTGGGAACGGCGGGCGCTGGATCTACGGCATCTTCGGCCTCATCATCGCCAAACTTCAGCTGGAGCCCCGGTACTTCAACTCCAACCGGTCCGATCCGATTTGGGTCGGTCATCGTCGCGCCCCACTCGCCGGAATCACACCCGGCGTTCAGCGAACTGGAGAAGAGCGTCACCCTGACGTTCGGGAGCTTCCAATTCTACGCCAACAAATCGGGGATCCTGCACTTCCCCGAGAAAACCAATCTCGAAGGATCGGACTCTGAGTCGGTCTCGAAGCCTGAAGCTATCGACTCGCTACCCAACTACGCGAGTCGCGACCTAGCAAAAAGCGGCGAATCCATCCGCCTAAGCACTTGCAACTTCCACACCATCTCTGCAGAGGAACCTTCTGGGGTTGGGAAATATCTCCAATCCACGCCTAGGACTCACGGGCCATATCTGGCTCAGGTCTACATGGCAGGATCAAGTGACCCACCCGAAGAGACGGAAGAGAGCGCGAGCTCATCAAAGTATCACGAGCAGCTTGGCTCAAGGCAAAAACGACCGTACACTCAGCCAAGCTGATTGAAGAAGGAGCCCCTCAGGAAGATCTAACCACATACCACTACCATCTAGTGAAAGCGGCAACATTGATCAAAGAAGCTCGCAGAGATCTGGCCGAGCGGAAAAAGCTAGCGGATGAGTCAAGCCAGCGCCGTGCGGCACTTTCCAAGATACATTCTGTAGGGAACCATCCCGTAAAGAAGAGATACGTCTCGAAGACCGCAGCCATGGATGGCGAATCTCTGAGCGGGATCAGCAGGACACTCGAAAACTCCCTCATGCGCGTCGACGATGACGGCAACACGCACCCGACTACCCCTCCCGCCGCGGTCCTAGCTGCAGCCACTTATCTGCAGGCAAACCAGCCAGGGGAGAACGACCCCCGCGCGGAACAATACACGCAAGTCCAGAAGGGGTTGGGCTTGGCAGCCGCAAGGCTCGCAGCCCAAGGCCGCAAAAACGCGACTGCACAGGGGAAGGACAAAGAAACGCCCCGCAGACATAGGAGTACATCGCCCAGGAAGGATAAGTCACCTCGACGCGCCCGAGGAAAAGAAGCTCGACGACGCGGTGATAGCCCGAGTAGCAGCGATGACAGCCTGAGGGATCGAGATCGCAGTCCGCGGCGCCACAGCAGCCGCTCGCGACACCGTAGCAGGGAGCCGCGGAAGAAGGTCGATGCCAGCCTGGATACAACGCGCGATCCGACATCACGCAAAAACAAAGTCGACAAGGCCCGAGCAGCCAGGAACCGCGCACGTTCCCCATCCACCTCTTCTAACGAAGAGGCCTGCGGCGCACTATGCTTCACTCGCGACATCCGCGAGGCACCAATGCCCAGGAGGTTTAAGCTTACTACGGAAGTGCCAAAATACAACGGTTCGCTGGAGCCCAAATCCTAGCTGTCGGATTACCTCACGGCAGTAAAATGCCAACGTGGGAACAAGACCACAGCTATGCAATACCTTAACCTACATCTTGTAGGCGCTGCGCGCAGCTAGCTCGAAGGAAGACCGAAGGCGTGCTACGAATCATGGGCCGATCTAACCTTCGACTTCCGCAAGAACTTCCAGGCAACATATAAAAGACCCGCGACCATCGAAGAGTTGCGAGCTTGCATGCAAAAGAGTGGTGAGTCTACTCGCGAATACATCCAGCGATGGACCACACTCAGGAATACGGCGTGAAACATATCGGAAGAGGTCGCAGTCGAAGCTTTTACCAAAGGAGCTCGGCGAACCGCCTTCAGAGAAGAATTAGGGCGAGCCGCACCCAAAACCATCGGAGAGCTAATGGTTATAGCCGAGAGATGGGCCAACGGAGAGGACTCGGTGCGCAATGAAAAGGCATCTTCACCAGCACCTGAAGACGACCGCCATGGTCGAAAGAAGAGGAGAAAGCATTACGATCGTGACGATCGGGAAGAACTGGTGGCGGCAGAGTTCACGAGAAATCGCGACAGCGGACATCGTGGAAATCGCGAATGGAAGCCGAAGCCAGAGGATAAAACTCCCGAGGAGGACCTCGATGGTTACTGCACGCTACATCTATTTACAGATAAGCGCACTGGCAAAACCAAGGCAACCCACCTTCTCAAGGATTGCCGAAAGTTCCTTGACATACACGAGGCCTTCTCGAAGAAAAACAGAGCGGTAGTCAATCAGGGCTACCCACAGCTCCCAGGAGGAGGACACCAGGGTTTCCACCAGCCACAGACCCTACCTCCATCAGGAAACCAAAACGCAGCGCTGGCTGCGCTACCCACGCCACCCCCCCGCAAACCAGGGAGGCAATGGGTACCCGAACCCAGCAGGACTCCTAGGGATGATACAGAAAGTCTGCCCGTCCCGCAGGGCCCAGAAAACAAACACTCGACAAGTATTCATGGCTGTCCAAGCTCCACCGTCCAAACCCGAGTATTTGAAGATGGCTGACCAACCGATAACTTTCTCCAAAGAAGACCATCCCCCGCGAGTTTATCGGCCAGGACACCCCGCGCTCGTCATCGAGGCGCAGATTGGCAACTACGAACTTGCCCGAGTGTTCATGGACGGAGGCAGCGGGATCAACATCATTTACGCGGACACACTCCGTAGGATGAATAGGAACCTGGACGGACTCGCGGAATCAGAGACATCCTTTCACGGGATAGTACCAGGGAAGGCAGTCCGCCCACTCAGAACAATCAACTTGGAGGTGGTGCTCGGCAACCGAAGAAATTACAGACGATAATTCCTCGACTTCAAAGTAGTCGACTGGCCCTCACAGTACCACACTATTCTTGGCCGAACAACATTCGCCAGATTCATGGCGGTACCACACTACGCCTACCTGAAGCTCAAGCTACCTGGGGAACATGGCACCATCACCATCGACGGCGATTTCCAAAAATCCAATAAGTGTGACATCGAGTTCAACGAGATCGCCAAATCCTTCGGAATGCAGGAGGAGCTAGAAGAGACACCAAAAACCACGGACCACTCCATGATGCCTCTCACCAAAAAGAACGCCCCAGAGCTCGAGTTCAGCACAAACAGCGACACTCGAAAGCATCAAGTGCACCCGACGGAGCCTGTGAAGACGGCGATGGTGTCCACCACCCTCTCGCCAGCATAGGAAGGCGCGCTCATCGAACTCCTCCGTGAGTACTGGGAAATCTTCGCCTGGCAGCATTCAGATATGCCAGGGATACCCAGGGAGTTCTCCGAGCACTCACTCGAAGTCTATAAAGACGTCAAGCCTATCAAGAAGACAACCCGACGGTTTTCAGAGCCAAAGCAAAAAAGCACTTGGAGAAGAAGTGAACAGACTACTCGCCGCAAAGTTCATCAGAGAAATAAAGATATCCACTTGGTTAGCAAACCCAGTGCTGGTCCCGAAGAAAAACACTGACATCCTTCGCGTGTGCATCGACTACACGTCGTTGAACAAACACTGCCCCAAGGATAACTTTACCCTACCACGTATCGACCAGATCGTTGACTCCACCGCAGGCTGCCAGCGCCTCTCCTTCTTAGACGCCTACTCGGGCTATAATCAGATCAGGATGAAGAAGGAAGACGAGGAAAAGAAAGCATTCATCACACCTCACGGTGTCTAGTTCTACACGACAATGCCCTTTGGGCTAAAAAACGCAGGCACAACATATCAGCGCTGCATGCAAAAATGTCTCGCCAAGCTCATTGGCAAGAACGTACAGGTGTACGTTGACGACATCGTCATCAAGACTCGAGTGGAGGACACGCTCCTCGACAACATCAGAGAAACATTCGACGCTCTGAACGCATACAAGATCAAGCTCAACCCGACCAAGTGCGTCTTCGGTGTCCCCACGGGACAACTTCTCGGGTATCTAGTGTCCGCCCGAGGAATCGAAACCAATCCGGAGAAAATTCAAGCAATTCTGACAATGAAGGAACCGACCAATTGTCACGGTGTACAGTAGCTCGCAGGACGGCTAGCCGCTCTAAGCAGATTCATCGCAAGACTAGGCGAACAAGCATTGCCCTTCTACAAATTACTGAAGAAAATGGATAAGTTCGAGTGGACTCCCGAAGCAAAGCAGGCATTCGCAGACCTGAAGCAAGCACTACAGAGTAGGCGTGTCCTGGCAACACCACAAGAACGGGAGCCACTGTTCTTATACCTAGCCGCAACAAATCAAGTCATCAGCACGGTGATCGTGGTCGAGTGGCCGGAAGATGGCAAGGCATATGGAGTTCAACGACCAGTCTATTATATCAGCGAGGTGCTCTCACCGTGCAAACAGCGATACCCCCACTACCAGAAGCTCGCATACGGAGTCATACTCACAGCTCGAAAACTCAAACATTACTTCCAGGAACATACCATCACGGTGCTAAACGACGCATCACTTGGTACAATCATGAACAACCCTATGGCATCAGGAAGAATTGCAAAGTGGAGCATCGAGCTAGGTGCCTGGGACATCATATACGCAGGACGCAACTCTGTAAAGTCCCAGGTCGTTGTAGAGTTCCTCTACGAGTGGACGGAGCTGCAAACACCAGGACCCCCAGAATACACGAGCAACTGGATAATGTACTTCGACGGGTCGAAAAGGAACGAAGGAGCCGGAGCTGGAGTTATTCTCATCTCTCCCAGGGGTGACAAGCTGCAGTATGTTTTGCGATTGGACTTCCCACCCGAGGATCCAACATCCAAAAATGACGCAGAATACGAATCCCTCCTTCACGGCATGAAAATGGCGATCCCTTGCGGAGCCACCCGATTGAAGATATATGGAGATTCCAACCTCATCGTACATCAGACGATGAAGGAGTGAGATGTTATCGCGGATAACATGATTGCCTACCGCGACATGTACAACCTACTAGAAGGAAGTTTCAAAGGGTACAAACTGAAGCACATTGCACGATCCAGCAACGAGGAAGCGGACAAACTGGCAAACATGGGGTCCACAAACACACCCATACCGCCAGGAATTTACTTCAAAAGAATGACCAAGCGTTCAGTCAAGGTCAAGAAGGCAATGGGAACACCCGCAGCAGCAGAAACGACAGTCAGCCCGCAAGTCGCCCTCATCGAGCTCATACATAACATCTCAAGGCAAGTTTTTCTGGTCGAGCCAGTCTGGACGCAGAAATACCTCGACTACTTGTCCAAAAAACAGCTCCCAACAGACCTTTGCGAGGCTTGACAAATAGTGAGACGCAACAAATCTTTTCGGGTGATCAACGGAGAGCTATACAAGCAAAGCATATCCGGGGTACTGCAAAGGTACATCGCACCCGAGGACAGCCAAGAGATGCTCCAGGACATACACTAAAGAGACTGCGGTCACCATGCCAGCTGGAGAGCAATCGTGGGTAAAGCCTTCAGGGCAGGATTTTATTGGCTCACCGCAGCAAGAGATGCTAAAGATCTAGTCGACAGATGCAACGCCTGCCAGAGGTTTGCGCCCAAGCCACACGCCCCTGCCACGGAACTACACATGATCCCCATCTCCTGGCCCTTTGCGCAATGGGGGCTAGACATGGTAGGGCCACTACGCAAGTCGACACCTGGAGGATATACGCACCTGCTCGTAGCAGTTGAAAAATTCACAAAGTGGATAGAGGCTATGCCAGTCACCTCCGCCAGCGCCCAGTGTGCCGTGAAATTCCTCGACTCCATTGTGTGCAGATTTGGCATACCACACAACATCATCACCGACAACGGCATCAACTTCACAGCGAAGGAAACACAGGAATTCTACGAGAAAAGGGAATCACCCTCAGCCTCGCCTCGGTGGCTCACCCGCAAACTAACGGTCAAGTCGAGCGGTCCAACGGATTAGTCTCGGCTGGCCTAAAGAAGCGACCACTCGATCGCCTGAACCCAGCAGTAGGGCACTGGGCCGAGGAGTTACCATCAGTACCGTGGAGCCTCCGCACAACGCCAAATCGGCCAACAAATTATACGCCATTTTTCATGGTCTACGGAGCCGAGGCCATCCTACCCGAAGACGTCAAATTCAGCGCTCCCCGAGTCGTCGCGTACAGCAAGGAAACCTCAAACAGGGCACTCGCAGAAGACGTGGACGCACTTGACGAAATTCGAGACATTGCACTCGCAAGATCGGCGGTATACCAGCAATCACTGCGCAACTATCACAGCCGCCGTATACGCCACAGATCTTTCGTGTTAGGAGATTTGGTGCTGCGGCTCAAGCAGAAGGAAAGACACAAGCTCGCGCCACCATGGGAAGGACCCTTCATAATACACGAAGTTATCCCATGTGGCGCTTATCGACTGAAGAACCTGGAGACCGGTGGCATCTACTCCAATCAATGGAACGTTGCGCATCTCCGCAAGTTATATCCTTAGGATTATTCTATTCGCTAAAAACAAGGCTATACTAGCCATTTTGTAGTTCGAGGAAATACATGGCTTCTCAGCCATATCAATAAAAACACATGGTTCTACAACCATAGCTATTCGCGTCTTCCATTTACATGCTAAAACAACAGGTATACACCCCAAACGAACGGGGGCTATGCCTAACTAAGCATCAGATGAAAATTCTCAAATACAAGGTACAACAAGGTTCACACCTTATAAACACCTAACAAAATCTCGAGTGAGCTATACAAGGTTACAGGATCTCTACATCCTACGATTACATCTGGCGGTGAGTAGTCCTCTCCGCCAGCATTTGATCTATCTCCTCCGAAGTCAGCCGAATAATCCGCTCCGCTGCGGGTTGGATGGCCGCGTAGTGAGGAGAAAAATCAATTGGAGAGTTGGGCAGCCGCGCCACAGAGTTAAAGTTGATCTCAGGATGCCACACCCGAACAAAGGCGAGAGCTACCTAAGCTCCACAGATAAGTTGCTGGCGAACACACTCCCGAACCTCTCCTACTCTACTAAAGACCCTTAGCAAACCGCTCCATCCTTCTGGAACGGTACCCAGTGGATAAAACGTCTGATGCACAGAAGATAGAGACTCGCGACAAGACTCGAGAAGAATCTTCGCCTGGCTCGCCCGATACTTCAAAGTGGCCAAAACGAAGCCTCGACTGCGGTCTGACCAAAAATTGGCTGCATATGGTTTGGAGCTACCCGCCTCATAGGAAATGTGGGTATCCACCCAGTGAGTCTCACAAGGACCGTCGGGTTCAACAACTGCAAATTCAGCAAACAAGTCAAAACAGAAAGGGAAGCAAGCAGCCAAACACTCGGGGGCTTGCGGGCTTGCAAAGCATATCCTTCAGAACGACCGCCACCTCTTCCATCACAAACTTCTCACGATCAGCCGCGAGTCTCTCCTTTGATTTGGCGACATCAGCCACGCCCCGCAGCGCTTTCATCTTGCGCTCGCCATCCGCAACGCGATCACGGAGCGAGGCAAATGTACTAGCAGCAGCAACAAGGGGGTCCACCCGCGTAGCAGACCCACTCGAAGACTCTGCGCTAGGATCCACTACCTGGAAAGAAATGAAGCAAGTTCAGAAACACTACAAGACCCCACTTGAGAAATACACCACCTATCTAATAGGTGTTCGGGGGCTACTCCCATCAGGAGCGCATACCAGACAATAAAGCACAACAATCAGACGCTGATAATATCAAGAAACACTTCGATTAAGCAAATACAGGGATACATCCCAAGATTCATTACATCGACAGGCAAAAGGAAATGTAAACTTGCCTACGGGGTTGCGGAATTTATGCCACTCACAGCAGGCTGCCCCTTGCGACTAGCACGAGCAAGAACTTCGAAAAGCTTCTTGGCAAGGACCTCAGCAGGAGCGCCAAAGGGACGGAGAGCTACCTTTCGGCCTAAGGCGTCGTAGAGAAGGCTCGAGTACACCTTCTCCAGGTCCGAAACTCCGTGCGCCAGCGCAAATTGGATGGCCGTCCTAGCCCCGCGCTCAGATTGGGCGACTGAATAAGTCTGGAGGAGATTTTCATCCTCCAAGAAAACTTTCAGAAGGCCGCCCAGCGTAGGCGGAACCACTGCATCCACCAGTAGGCGCTCGTGGAACTGCGTCAGCACTCGGATGGCTTCACCAACGAGGGAGCAGATTCCACTCGCATGCCCCTGGAGCTGGGTGCAGGAATCCATCTAGGCGTCCACTCGCTGGCTCCCAGGCAGTTCCAACGCTACCCCAAGGACATCTACAAAAAAAGAAGGGGATATCGTAAATTGTCGAAAGAGCAAATTAAGATACATTGCAGCAGAGAGATAGTCAAGAATGACTTACCCGCGAACTTCTGAGCCAAGGGGCGGATGATGCCAACAAGGTCACTGTCATGTTTGGCACCCGCCTCCTCCAATTGCTTCAGCGCCTCTTGAGCCTCGACAAGCTTCCCCTCGAAGTCAACTGAATGCTTGCGAGTGGACTCCAGCTCCTTTCGGGAGGATTCCAGCTCAGCCTCAAGGGTTTTCACCCCGAGCGACAGCTTCAGCCTTCTTGGTCTTCAGGCGGGTAACTTGGGCTACAAAATAACGATTACAGTTTGAGCACTTTTCGCGAGCAACGGAAACAGCAAAACGGAGCGGATCAACCTACCTTGAATAGATTGGCCGTCTTGGATGAGTCGATCACGATCCACCCGAAGGGAAGCGCAATCCGCCTCAGCTGAAAGCACTCGACAACCAATGGCGGCAAGGGAATCGAGGAGATCTGTAAAAAGAACAAGACAGAAATTCAAGTTAGAAGGGGAAAATCTCTTGAGCCTATACACGACTGTACACAGTCGAATATAGCCTCGGGGGCTACTCCCATCGGGAGCACTGCCGTGCACCCGATAGAATAAAGAAAGACAAGGAAGGAAAAAGCTCAGCTTGAGTCCGTGGCCAATCGCAAGAAATTAACCACGGCCTCGGGGGCTACTCCCATCGGGAGCACTGTCGTGCACCCGATAGAAATTTCAACCAAACGAAAGGAAAAATGCAGAAGAGGGATAAAACTTACTTGGCCTTGGGCAGTAGACACAGGATCTGCTGAGCTGCCCGAGAACTCCTTGTGGGCAGAAGCTCCACCCGCAAAAACAGGTAGCCCGTACTCTGGAGCTACAGCGGCCCTCGCAGTACTTGGAGACCTTCGGGTGGCTCCCGTGGCTAGAGCATCTCCTTCGACAACTTCCTTCCTCTTCACAGAGGGAATCGAGGAGGCGTATTGCCCAGGGCTGATGG
This sequence comes from Alopecurus myosuroides, assembly GCA_028641055.1. Classification (NCBI taxonomy): domain Eukaryota; kingdom Viridiplantae; phylum Streptophyta; class Magnoliopsida; order Poales; family Poaceae; genus Alopecurus; species Alopecurus myosuroides. The sequence continues at coordinate 94,141 of JAPCYS010001697.1, read as the reverse complement.
TTTGGAGGCTGCTATGGGAGACAAAAACAAACAAAGGCGAAGAAAAGAAGAAAAAGCTTTCGACTAGAAGGCCACGACAACTTACTCGTCCTTGTCGTCGTCATCTAGAATGTCCACATTCCAGGCTGTGGTAACCTTCGCCTTACGGTTCACGGGAGGAAGCACGTTCAAGGGCGCCACCTGGAGAGGCTCAGTCGCCTTACCAGATCCGTCACCCAACGAACTGTCCTTAGAAGTGGCTTCATCATCTTCGTGCCTGCGGCGCTTGCGGTGGTGGAGCTGATCGTCGCCCGAGTCTTCCACGTCATCCGAAGAATCGTGCTCGGAGCTCGAGTCAGCCTCAGCAACACTGGTTCCGAGAGGGGCCTCGAGATTACTCGCGAGGAGGTCCGAGGCATCCTCAGCCGAAACTGGCGGGCATCATGTGGCTACCTCCAGGCTCTACAAGAGAAGAAAGAAAAAAAAGAGAAGAACCTCAGTCGATAAAATTTCAGATGTCAATGAGAACGAACAAAAACGGAAGGAAAACTTACCTCGGATGGGGGGGGGGGGTTGAAGCCTCGAATGGCTCGATAGAGCAGGTCGAGAAGGCCTCTCCCACCTTCAACTTGCTGATAGCCGCAATCTTCTTCTCGAATTCAGCATTCGAGAGGATGTCTTCACAGACGCGGCTAGGGTCTTGAGTGCCCTGGTACCCCCACATAGTCGACGGCCTTTCTTGCAGAGGCTGGATCCTTCGCCGAAGGAAGACACTCGCCAGGTGCAAGCCATTCAATGCAACCCCCATCGTCTGGTCACGGAGGCTCCCCACTTTCGCGAGTAGCGGGGAGACGATACTGCTATCTTCGGTCGTGAGCTTGTGCGCCCAGGACTTCCTTCGCTTCAAGACCGCGAACGGGTGGAATACATGAGCCCCACCCGCGCTGTTGTCGACGACGTAGAACCATTTCCTCCTCCATCCTCGTGCGGAGTCGACAAAATGCATCTCCAGGTAGGGGAAATCTGTCCTTGTCTGGATCCCGAAGCCGCCGGTGCGCAGTGGCTCTCCCGACTGCTCCCCTGGTCGCGACTTTTCCCGGAAGATTCACACTTTGAACAGGGCCTTCCAGAGGCCCCAGTGCGGGCGGATGCCCAGGAAGCACTCGCAAAGCACGATAAAGCACGAGATGTGCTGAATCGCGTTTGGAGGCAAGTCATGGAGTTGTATGCCGTAAACATACAACATTCCAAGGAGGTAAGGATGGAGGGGAAGAGAGAGGCCACGCGAGACGTGATCCGCGAAGATCACACGCTCGTTCACATGGGGATTAGGTACCTCCTCCATCTTGCCCAGGAGGACACGCTTGTCACCGTCAGGGGGCAGCAGCCCCTCCCTTTGCATCTCCTTGACGCTCTTGATGGTGGTGCTAGCGGAGCGCCAGTCGCCCGACCTTACGGCGGGTGGCGCGGAGGCGCCCCCGGCCGCCTTCGATGATGATACTGTTGTGTCGCGCTTCTTCCCTCCAGCCATGAGAGCTCGTGGATGCTTGCAGAACGAGAGGTGTGAGAGAGGTGGAAGAAGGAGATCAAATGGCCAGGAAGTTTACTTTCCACCTAAGGACGAATACTTATACACAAGCCAAAACGATATGAACCGTAGATCTGGTGACGTGGCACCCATCACGGCTGCCATGCGTGGAGTGGAAACGAGAAGGCGGTGCGCAGTTACCTCTGCCACGATCTTTACAGCAGATCGTGCGCATTTACGACGCGTGGCTCGCGGGAAAACCGGAAACGGCCTCTCGCTTTCGGTCAAAAGCTGACAAGGTGGGCCATCACGCTCTACTCCGCTCTGTCACGTCCCATCGGGGGGAGTCAGAACAAGAAAGTGCGCAATGACATCATTGCATACCTTATCAAACCCGAAAATCCCTTCGGGTGGGATCCCTGACACGAAATTTCTTTCGTATGGGCATGACAAGACGCGAAATTTTTTTCGCATAAGGCCCCTGACACGAAATTTCTTTCGTATGGGCGCATCAAGGCGCGAAAATCATTTCGTGCAAGCTCCCTCACACGAAATTTCTTTTGTATGGGTGTATCGAAAGATGCGACAAGACACGGGAACTTCCCCGCATAACTACCCATACACGAAATCTCTTTCATACAGGTGCAACAAAGCCCCAGGACACGAAAACTCTTTCGTATGGGTAAAATATTATAAGTGCAAATTTTTTACTTTTTGCATAGATATAATAAGAAAGGAAACTTCTTCACTCGAAGACTCTCGAGATAATACTCGCGAGTGTGCAGTTCCTGCCACTTTGACACACGATGTATTTACACATCCTTGCCCTGGATCGTTCAGCCGACTTGGCACATCCGGATGCCGTATTCTTTCGAGTACGAAGGTAAGACCCAAAGATCTCTCTTATGGGCCTGGAATCGCACTCAAGCTACGTCCTCCGGTAACTTTCCGTGTCAACAACACGAAGAAAAATCCTAGCGGGCGCGTCGGGTACCCTTATAGGTTAAGTTCGACTCGGTAAGACCTCCACGGCCCAGTCACAATGATCACCTCATCGGATTCCAGTCGGATGTCTTGAATTCGTGTAGGCCAGAACTATTTTTTTCCTAGATGCAATTAATTGGCCCTGAGCTTTCGGGAGAGCCAAGCAACTGAGCCATATCCTTCAGCGAAACAGCCAAAACACGGGCACATTCATCGCTCGATACTCGAGTACAATAAGCGCGTCGCGCACAGGGTATGCACCCTCAAAACACAGAGCGGCTGAAGCATTCAATCGGAAGGAATCAAGACGGACTTTGAGCGTCTACCCGACAGATTCTCAATCGAGTAAAACACTCGGGGGCTACTGACAAGGGAACGAGTCCTGGACCTGTCAGGTGAGGCTACCCGGTCCAAGGCCCAAGACCTCCGCCCGAAGGGAGACGCCGTAGACAGTTCTAGAAGGCCCAATCAAGGCCCACCCGTAGGGCCTTGGTGATCAAGAAAGAAAATTTGTAACCGACTCAAAGTTAGGGTTCGTATCCCCCCGGGTGCGGTTTGAGACCTGGCCATCTATATAAGGCCAGGAGAACCACCAGGAGGGGGACCAAGCAATACCGCACCACCTAAGCCTTGAGATTGAGATCTACTCTCGACTCGAGCACCCCCACTGTAATCGATCTATTGTGCTAATACAGATCGACAGAAGCAGGAGTAAGGGTTTTACCTCTACGAGGGCCCCGAACCTGGGTAAATCGTGCCCCTGTTAGCCGACGATTATCACCGGCGCCTACACGTTCTCCTAATCGAAACCCTATCGGTTCACATGAGGGACTTGTTGAGATGCATATTCGACGGTCTTCTCCTTCAATCCTCCAAGTATCAACGAGTTTGGGTGGAGAGATTGGGAGAAATCTAGCTTTTGGAGGCTCAATAAATGCTTGTCTTCAATGCTGGTTTGAGCAACCCTTTGGAGAAGAAGGGGGTGAGGTATTTATAGCCCCCTACAAACTAGCCGTTTGACCCTTTTTCGTGCCTGGCGGTACTACCGCTGAGGTCAGCGGTACTACCGTGAGTGCCCACCGGTACTACCGCTGGCCACATCTTCTAAATAAATCGGAGTGGCTGGTGGTAGTACTAGGGCACTACCGCTCTAGTACCGTAAACGTTATTGCGAGCAAAATCTCACTGGCGGTACTTTGACCGGTACTGCCAGCGGTTCTACCGCTTCCTGGAAGCAGCGGTACTACCGTCGTGCAAGTCTTTGCTCCTAAACCAACTAAGTCACAGCGGTACTACCAAACCAGTACCGCTGAATGCAGTAGAAAAATTTACTCTGGCGGTACTGGGCGCGGTACTACCGCTTGCTGGGCAGAGCGGTACTACCGTTGAGGTGCCCGGGACTACCGCTGGACCAAGTTGATTTTGGTGGCTTTGTCTTTGAACACTCTTCACTTTTTGCGTCAAGATGATATTTCCTGAAATACTTAGACGCACTGTTAGATTCTTACTAGTGTTGTTATTAACTCCAAAACCTAAGAGAGATCAAAATGCAAATGCACTTTCAATCTCCTTCTTTTTGGAGATTGATGACAACACCACTAAGAGAGGTCGAAAAAAAATTGGACGAGCACTTCTTGAGAGAGTGAAGCATCAAGAATATTTGCTTAATGAGGCAAACTTTGTTCTCATTTAGAATGTGTGCTCCCCCTAACTTTTAGAGACCTAGTAAGGATTTATAAGATATAACAACATGAATACTTGCCAAAAAGATATAACGATAACAACCATAAAATCCATAACACCCAATGGTTCAACACCATAACACCAAATGTTCAACACCAATAGCACACACCACCATAACACCAAATGGTTCAACACCAATAGCACACACCACACAAAACATCAACAAAGTTTGACAACACAAACACAACCCAAGCAAATGAAGCGATCCTAAATAGAACTCTCTCCCCCTTTGGCATCAAGACACCAAAAAGGGAAGAGGCGATGCTAATGTCCCTGGAGGTCACTCGTTGGGGCTAGAGGCACTAGCTGAGCTTTCGAGACCATGCTCATCTTCGGAGTTGACATGTTCTACCTCATCGTCAGTATCACCACAAGTCCAAGGCTCATGAGAAGTAGTAGCATCATCGAGAAGGTCTGGATCTACCCAAGTGTTGCCTTGATTTGACTTCCACTCCTTGGAGGTGGTGATCCTATCCTCAGAACCTGGACGAACAGGCACCCCAAGATGGGCAAACCTGTCACGAGTAAGCTGACGCTCCTTCTTGCTACGCACATGAGGAAGATATGCCTTGTTCTCCATATCAATCTAACGACATAAGACCTTCTTTAGAGTCGAGGACATCCACTTGCAAAAGCTACTCTTCTGAGCTCTACCCTCCATCTCGAAATCCGAGTCACTAGAGCCATCAGTGTCTGGACCAAGATCCTCCGGACCTAGCAGGGGAGTGGCATGCTTCTTGACTCGAGGATCCTTCACACGGTGAGCAGTGAGCTCTTGGTAATTGTCCAAGAGAGCATCAGAAAGTCAGGCATTTCGCCAAGTGGTAGCAATGAGCTTGAACACTAAAGTAGCAAACACAGGAACTCTCCTCCTCATCACACAGTTATACATTTCATTCCAGAGGATATCCATCACATCAAGCTGAAGGCCATCACCACAACGCCTATGAGTGTAAACCATCAAGTCAGTGAGTGACTGAGTGAGCCATGAATTTGATCAAAGTTGCCAACACGGGGAGCCAACGTGTTCCTGAAGATCCCGTGGAGGATATCATATACGGGCAGCAGATTCTTGGACTGACCAACCACGGCACGACCAGGGATATACAGATCATACATCTTAGTAGGGGTCATAGACTTCTCCGGGTAAGGAACCCGGAAGACGGTAGAGTGAAAAGAAACATCGGGGATCTCCCTAAAGTCCTGCAGACCTAGCACAGCATCAAACTCATGCCCACGAAGCACAAAACTTCTGATTCTTGGTCATCCAAGTGATCCTCCTCTCATCAGTATGGAAATATAGTGTGGCATAGAATTGGCCCACGAGGTTCTCATCATAGTCTTCATTGATCTCGATGAAATCCAGAATACCAAACTCCTCATAGACCTCCAATGCCTCACCAAAGTAGTCCATCTTTGATCTCATGAAAGGAACATTGATGGAGTATTGAGTCACTACCTTGTTCCTGTTCACCGGGTACTCCTCATAAAAAATCCTCTCCTGAAAACGAGCCCAGAAGCACTCATTGGCCCTAGATTCCCTAGGCTTGGTGTAGGGGTTGGTCCTCTTTTCTCTGCAGAACTGCTCATCGGGCATGTTGGCAACTGATTTGTCTATAGCAGCATGTGATTTCATCAGGACGGACCTCTGTCTCCTTGTCAGATTACCCTGTGGCATGACCTATGGAGTTTCATCTCCCTCGAGATTCTTCCGAGTCCTCTTAGCCGCACGCTTGCGACCTCCACCCTTAGAACCACTAGAACTTTCTCCTAAGAAAGCATAAGGGGGATAGCAATGAGATAAGGTTAACTTCAATCAAAATGATCTACGAGGAACTTCACACAAGAACTAGACGTGCAGAAACTCCAGGAAGCGGTAGTACCGCTAGGGGCCACGGTAGTACCGCCTTCTCCAGCAGTTCCAGCCATAGCGGTAGTACCGCTGTTGCAAGCGGTAGTACCGCTGCTGGCGGATCTGCCATGGCACCAAGTGGGACAACCGATTCCAATCGAGAAGAAGTGCACCAAAAGTTCTTAGGTAAATTGCTCGACTAGGAATCACAACGAACTACTTCTAGACTAGGAGATCTCTAGAACCCTAAACATCATCATCTCACAAGATTACTCGAGGGAGATAGATATGAAAGGGTTACCGGAGCTCATCATCGTGGAGAAGGAGTTGGGTGCGATCCCCGGGCATCCTCCGGTGTGATTGGAGCACTCAATCACCGGAGAGAGCCCTCCCCGGCGGATGGAAGACTTGGCGGCGACGAGATCCGGTGTGGGGAGAGGACGAGGGAGAGAGGAGGTAAATGGGTAACTCCCTCTCCCAGATCCATTTTTATCCCCTCGGATTTTCACCGCAGCGGTAGTACCGCCCACCTGGGACTACTGGAGCCCTGCAGCGGTAGTACCGTGCATGTCCACCGGTAGTACTGTGTGCTGGGTACTACTGTCAGCTACAACGGTAGTACCGCTGCAGCTGGTTGTAGTACCGCTAGCCGGGTCTTCCTTCCCCCAAGAGATCAAAGTGATTAAAACTTTCAGAAGAGAAAATGTCTAAGGGGGGAATATTGGGCTTGGGATAAGAACTCAAACTGAGATGGTACTACACACTCAAACTTTTGCAAGGGAAGACAAAATTCGAATGAGGAAAAGAGAGGGTGTGTTTCCCAAACAACAACAACGACTCACAAAACACAAAGAGAGAAGGAAAAACACAACGAAAAACACCACATAAGAACCAAACAAGAACTAACTCTTCAAGAGAAGAGGTTGGTGGCCTAGGCCACCATGTAAGAGAATATGGTATGTCACCGCGAAGATATATCTTGGGTACATTGACAATTCTCGACATTGAAGCTCACAATTCAACATTAGAAAAAGAGAGATAACAATGAATTTTTGCTTTGGGCATAATGGGGGGAGGGAGAACCCAATGTGTTAGGATAACACCCCCCCCTATGTCCATGCCTACACCTAAACCCAAACACGTTTCATCTATAGGGGTGTGTGCAAGATCCTCCTAGAATCAATGATGTTTAGTTCATTCCTCAAGAACATGAATCTTGCATCGTCGAGTGGCTTCGTGAAGATATCCGCGAGATTGTCCTTGGTGGGCACATAAGCTAGTGCAATATCACCTCTTTCCACATGGTCTTGGATGAAATGATGTCGAATCTCAATATGCTTCATTCTTGTGTGTTGCACAGGGTTGTAGGCAATCTTGATGGAACTTTCATTGTCACACATGAGAGGCACCTTATCCAAATGAATGTCATATTCCTTGAGAGTTTGCCTCATCCATAGCAATTGGGTGCAAGCACTTGCGGCGGCAACATACTCGGCTTCGGCGGTGGAAAGAGATATGCAATTTTTCTTCTTGGAAGACCAACTCACCAAAGACCTACCAAGAAATTGGCAAGCCCCAGAAGTGGAATCCTATCATCTTGATCACCCGCCGAGTCGGAATTCGTGTAGCCCCTGAGAGAGAATTGTGCCCCCTTTGGGTACCACAAACCAAACCTTGAGGTATGAACCAAATACCGAAAAATCCTATGGACCGCCACTAAGTGGCTTTCCTTAGGAGCCGCTTGCTACCTTGCACACACACCTACACTCAAAACGATATCGGGCCTAGATGCACAAAGATAAAGCAAAGAACCAATCATAGAATGATACAACTTTTGGTCCACATCTTTACCATCCGGGTTGCGCTTGAGGTGGCACTTGACTTGCATAGGAGATGGATTGATCTTGGCATTTTGGAAATTAAACCTCTTGATCATGTCTTGAGTATACTTGGCATGAGAAATGAAAGTCCCACGAGCCAATTGCTTGATCTCAAAGCCAAGGAAGAATTTAAGCTCTCCCATCATAGACATCTCGAACCTGTCAGTCATAAGATTTGAGAACTCATTGTTGAAAGCTTGGTTAGTTGAGCCAAACATAATATTGTCCACATAGAGTTGGCATATTAAAAGATCTCCCTTTATTCTCTTTGTGAAGAGAGTGTGGTCGATCTTCCCAACTTCAAAACCACGGTCATCGAACAACTCTCTAAGGTGCTCATACCATGCAGGTGGTGCTTGTTTAAGTCCATAGAGCATCTTATCAAGCTTGTAGACATGGTTAGGAAAGTTGAGGTTCTCGAACCCCGGAGGTTGCTTAACATATACCTCCTCTTTGAATGGACCATTCAAGAAAGCACTTTTGACATCCATTTGTTGCAATTTGAAATTATGCGAAGATGCATATGCAATAAGGATACGGATGGACTCAAGGCGAGCCACGGGAGCATAGGTTTCATCAAAGTCAATGCCTTCAACTTGAGTGTAACCTTAAGCTACCAATCTTGCCTTGTTCCTTATAAAAATGCCATGCTCATCTTGCTTGTTCTTGAAAATCCACTTAGTTCCAATAACATTGTGGCAATCTTTGGGCTTCTCAACTAATATCCAAACTTTGTTGCGCTCAAAGTTATTGAGCTCATCATCCATAGCTTCAACCCAATCGGAGTCCTCAAGAGTTTCAAACAATTTCTTTGGTTCCACCATAGATATGTGATCTTGATGCTCACTAAAATGTGCCAATTGCCTTCTTGTGGATCTTCTAGCTTGAATATCTTCCAAGACCTTGTTATCTTGGGCATAAATATGCTTTAAAGCTCTTCTTATCCTTCTATCATGACGTTCTTCGATCTCCTCATTATTGCGAGGAGGGGTCACTTGATCATCTTGATCATTTGGGTCCCTGTCTTGACCAACTTGGCCTTGATAATCATCATCATCAACAACTTCTTCAACACTATCTTCAAATTGAGGAGAGGAGGATGAGGATGGTTAAGCTTGGCTTTGATCTTGACTATCATTAATGATAGGAGTGGTTGCATCTTGTGTAGTAACTTGATCAATAAGAGGGGGGTCTTCAGCATGTTCTTGGGTAGGTGCAACACTTGGCTCCTTGGCTTTTTCTTCTATTGTAGAGGAGGGCTCCACTTGAGTAGAGCATAGTCCTTCTCGAGTCGCCATAAGGTGTCCCTCAATGGGGCGAAAAAATCTCACACCCATCCTTCCTATGGTTTCTTGAGGCATTTCAAAATCTACATTAGAAACATAAAATTGCGCCACTTGGGAGCCATCATTTTCCTCGAAAACCACACTACAAGATTCTATGACAATCCGTGAGGCTTTGTCAAAGACTCTATAAGTGTGGGATTCGGCACCGTAACCAACAAATATACCCTCAATAGTTTTGTATTGAAATTTATACAACCTAACACCCTTGATCAAATAGAAGCACTTACAAACGAATACACGGAAGTAGGAGACGTTGGGCTTGTTGTCGGTGAGGATCTCATATGGAGTCTTGTCCAAGCCCTTGCGGATGTAGAGGCGGTTGGAGGAGTGGCATGCGGTGGATATGGCCTTGGCCCATAAATATTGGGGAGAAGAATACTCCACCAACATGGTCCTTGCCATATCCAAGAGAGTGCGATTCTTCCTTTCGGCAACACCATTTTTTTGAGGAGTGTAAGTGGCGTAGTATTGATGACGAATGCCCTCATCACTAAGGAATTCATTCAAAGCGTAGTTCTTGAACTCCGAACCATTATCACTCCTAATAGCCATGATTTGCACATTGTGTTGACGTTGCACTTGGTTGGAGAAGTTGATGATTGTTTGTTGGGTCTCACTCTTGCACTTGAAGAAATAAACCCAAGTGTATCTTGAGTAATCATCAACAATCACCAAGCAATACTTCTTGCCACCAAGACTTGTCTCGGGCACGACACCAAAGAGATCAACATGGAGAAACTCCAAGATCCTCTTTGATGAAATAATAGTGTTGTCCTTATGCGAGATATCATGCATCTTTCCTTCAACACACGACCTAAAAACGCGATCTTTGGAAAAGGAAACATTTTCTTTTGGTCCGACAATAAGGCCACCTTTGTGAATACTTTGCAAAGTTCTCATGTTGACATGGTATAAGCGGAGATGCCACAACCACCCCATGTGCGCCTTTCCAAAGAGACACATTGATTGAGAGTTGGTAGACTTCGAAAAGTCCACCCGAACAACTCATTTTCAACATGTCCCACGTATGCGACGTCAAGAGTCTCGATCCTCAAAAGGACCACAAAATCTTCATAAAAAAGACGGAGAAACCCATCTTTCCAAGAGAACAGACCGAAAGTAAATTTAAACCAAGGGATTCGACAAACATGATGTTCACGATAGTGATATCGGGAGCAATCACAACCTTGCCGAACCCCGATACCTTAGACGAGGATGAGTCTCCATAAGTGACTGTTGCTTGAATGTCATTTGGTCGCAACTTCATCACAAGTTCTTTGCTTCCGGTCATATGACTAGTGCATCCACTATCAATTATCCATTGAGACCCACCGGAAGCATAGTCTTGCAAGAGATCATTGACTAGAGTTAGGACCCGAGGAGGGTCCCTTCATGTTAGCAACAAGGGTCTTTGGAACCCAAATGGCATAGTCAATGTAACCCTCAATAGGACCAACATATTTAGCTTGCACACCACCATAATAATCAATATATAAGAAATGATGTGGATTGTTAGTTCCCGCGGAAATGCCATGAGTAGTGTTGTCCCTCATGACACCACTACTTGAAGCAACATTGCTAGCTTGTGCGGGTGTGCTACGAGTAGTGTTATCCCTAATGACAACACCACCAGAGGCACCAATGTTGGCCTTCTTCTTTCTCTTCTTCTTCTTGTTCTTCTTCTTGGCAACATAGCCAAGACCTTGTGTGCCCACTTGTGACCTTGGAGCACTCAATTGTGGTCTAGCAACAACCACATGAGGGATAGGGGCAACCACTTGTGGGGTAGAGGCCACAACCTTCTCAACTTGAGGGCCTATGCCCTTGAGCCTTGCTAGCTCATCCTTCAACCTAGGATTTTCCTCAAAAATATTTGCATGATTGCAAGAAGAAGTAGATGTTCTAGGGTTTTTAAGTTGATTAAGTTGAGTTTGAAGTTTTTCATGCAACTCTTTGAGGGAAGAATGTTGACTCTCCAAAGCTTTGTGAGCCTTGGTTAGTTTTTCAAACTCCTCGGTTAGTTTACCATGACCAACACCAAAATCAACCTTATCATTTTAGCCTTTTTGTATTTAGAAATCGCAAGGTCACATTCCTTAGTGATATTAGAAACAAGTTCATTATGTGAATCTTCAATAGATTCAAGTTCCTCCTCAAGAGAAACTCTCCCATCATGCTCTTCTTCAAGAGTCATAGAGAGGGATGCTATCTCATCTGCATCCCTTCTTTCGATGTCACCTTTCTTCTCAAGAGCTTCATAGGCCTCTCCCAATTGGTGCATGAGGTGATCAAAGTACTTCTTGGTCTCCCCTTGTATGTTATACATAAAACGTTCCAAAGAGAGAATTTCATCTTCTACTCTAAGACTAGCATGATTTTAAGTTCACTTGGGGTCTTAGAGTTGGGAGAAGGTGATACCTCCGAGGGCTTAGCCATGAAGCACTTGGCATTTGGGTGAGGATGATTCTCATTGGGGGATTCAAATAGAGATGAAGATGATGGAGTAGAAGCAATAGCAAGAGCGGCCACTTCACTTGTGGTTTCTTCCTCTTCATCACTTCCGGAATCATATTCCTCTTGAGTCACTAGCACAACTTTTTGGGAGACTTCTTGTTGAATGGTTTCTTCTTAAAGTGAGGTTTCTTGTAGTCAACCTTGGACTTGTCCTTGCGAATGAGCTTGCCACCATGGAGTTATCTATTTTCATAGGGACACTCCGCAATGAAATGGTGCTTATCTTGAGAATTGAAGCAAGACCTCACTCGTTGAGTCCCATCATTGCCATAGCAAGACTTGGTCTTCTCCTCAACATATGCTTTGGCCTTAGGAGGATTCCTCCAAAACTTTTGCACGGTGAGAGCAATGATATCCTTAAGCACGGGATCATATTCTTGATCCTTCAAAGGAGCCAAATCCTCATGGCCCTCTTCTTCATACTCAAACCTCTCTTGACACAACCTTGGCCTTCAAAGCAACGGATGCCCCTTTGTGCATTCCTATGCCCCTAGCACGGTTTTCAAGAGCATTCTTGGTTTGCACTTTATAGGAGCACATCTCTTGCATGACTTGGATTGAGGTCAAAGAAGCAAAGTCATGTCTTCCTTGAATGCTCTTCAAGTCCGCGGGCTCAAATGGCATGAGAGCAATCATGTACTTCCTCTTGATCCAAGCATCATCGATGTACTTGGCACCAACATGGGAGAATGCGGTGGCAAGAGTCTTGAGCCTTCGGTACATGTCTTCATAGCTCTCTCCATCATGCACATAGAACCCTTGCGCCTCATTACTCAAGGCATCATACTTATTCCTTTTCATGCTTTCATTGCCCACAAACATGACGACAAGAGCGTCCCATATTTCCTTGGCGGTGGAATATTGTTGAAAATGCGGCATGTGGTTAGGACCCATGGCTTGTTGAAGAATTGACAAGGCGGTGTAGTTGATTTGACAACCTACGACTTCTCTTCTTGTCAAGTTCTTGGAGTCATGAGGCTTGTATCCATCACGAGTGACCCTCCAAAGGTCTATACAAGAAGAGTTCAAGTGAGTCTCCATGTAATATTTCCATTCACGAAAAGAAAATGCATCAATTTTAGGTGGATCTCCCCTAGGAATTATATGAGGATGTGGGCGGGAGGATCGGGAGAATAACGTCCTTTGACGGAGTGGTATTCTTCATCTCCTTCCATACCCTTATCGGTGGAGTTTTAAGCGGAAGCATTTTTAGATGGATCACCATTATCCCCTTTCTTGGCGCCCTCCGAATTTTCGTCCAGAGGAGATGAGCCGGTGACCTCCGGTCCTTTGGCTTTCAAGAGTTGCATCAGGACTTGACGCAACTCATCGATTTTGGTCTCCATGGATGAGGTCAATGAATTTTTCAACTCATTGAGATCATTCATAGAGACCGGTGCCTCGGAACCGGCGGTCTCCGTCTCATCGATCATACTTAAACTCTTAGGAGGTTAAGCCCGATAGAAGAGCCGAGGCTCTGATACCAATTAAAAGTATAGTATGGGAACCTAGAGGGGGGGTGAAAAGGTGCTATGACCAATTTTAATTTATCTTTCACAATTAGGCTTGACACAAAGGTAAATTCTCTAGATGATGCAACTACGGTGAATTTACCTATATGACAAGAACAAGCACAATAACAATACAAGCACGAGTAAAGGAGGAAGGGAACGAGGTAACCGATATGAAGCACACGGAGACACGATGTATTCCCGAGTTCCTCCTTGTTAAGGGAGTACGTCTTGTTGGAGGGGTGTGAGATCGCCACAAAGGCCTACCCAACGCCAGAAAGGCCTCACCCTATTCTCCGAGGAACCCCGCCATAAAGGCCTAGTCCACCTTCCACTATTGATTCCCTTTGAGGCGGGAATCGAGTCCTTTATAAACAAGCTTGGGGCACACACCCACAACCAAATTGGGGGCTCCCAACAATCACAAATCACCAACAAGTGTAGCAAAGGAGTCTATGTTTTCCACAAGGAAACCCTAGACTAGATCCCTCTAGAATATGAGGGGTAAATGAAGATCGTCTCGGTGAAGATGTAGATCGGAGTCTTCTCCTTCAATCCTCCAAGTATCAACGAGTTTGGGGGGAGGGATTAGGAGAAATCTAGCTTTTGGAGGCTCAATAAATGCTTGTCTTCAATGCTGGTTCGAGCAACCCTTTGGAGAAGAAGGGGATGGGGTATTTATAGCCCCCTCCCCAAACTAGCCGTTTGACCCTTTTTCGTGCCTGGCGGTACTACCCCTGAGGTCAGCGGTACTACCGCCACCTGGTAACATGAGCGGTACTGCAGCGACCCAGTGACAGGGTGCGGGCGGTACCACCACGGAAGTACCATGGTACTTCCAGCAGCGGTACTACCGTGAGTGCCCACCGGCACTACCGTTGGCCACTTCTTCGAAATAAATCGAAGTGGCTGGAGGTAGTACTAGGGCACTACCGCTCTAGTACCGCAAACGTTACTGCGAGCAAAATCTCGCTAGCGGTACTTTGACCGGTACTGCCAGCGGTACTACCGCTTCCTGGAAGCAGCGGTACTACCGCCGTGAAAGGCTTTGCTCCTAAACCAACTAAGTCACAGTAGTACTACCGAACCAGTACCGCTGAATGCAGTAGCCAAATTTACTCTGGCGGTACTGGGCGCGGTACTACCGCTTGCTGGGCAGAGCGAGGTACTACCGTTGAGGCGCCCGGTACTACCGCTGGACCAAGTTGATTTTGGTGGCTTTGTCTTTGAACACTCTCACTTTTGCGTCAAGATGATATTTCCTGAAATACTTAGACGCACTGTTAGATTCTTACTAGTGTTGTTATCAACTCCAAAACCTAAGAGAGATCAAAATGCAAATTCACTTTCAAAGTCTTACTAGCAGCCCTACCAAGTACTAGAAAATCAGTGGGGGTATTTAGTCTTACCACACAAAACTTCCACATCTCTGACAATACCAATCAGAAAACAGTTTCTCTATTAGCAAGCTAAATAACCACATCAATATCTTCAAGCTCACAAGAACCAATTTCATGCATAATTTCTCTATAAAGCTCATAAGGTATAGCACTAGAACTAGCACCAATATCACACAAACCATAATAGCAATGATCACCAATCTTAACAAAACGAACATGAACACTAGTTTTCTTAGGTCTATGAGGATGGGAAACAATGTTAGAAGCATCCTCACAAAAGACAATGTGTTCATCCTCCACGTTTCCACAAACATGATCTTTCATTATTGCTACAACAGGTTCAACAGTTATTTGTTCATCAGGTTCAATAGATTTCTTATTACTCTTATTAACCACAGTAGCCACCATAGACTGTTCTTTCACCTTAGCAGGGAAAGGCATTTTTTGAACATATGGCTCAGGAACGGCAGGATTAATAGCATGCACTTATATATGACTAGAAGGAACAATATCTTTATAAGGTGCATGGTACTTGTGATAATTCTTTTTAGGAATATCAAGATAGGAGGCAAAAGCTTTAAGACAGTTTGCAAAGATTTGAGAATCAGGACCACAAACAGCACTAACATCATAGAAATCATTGGTTCCCATAAAAGATTTAATGCATTCATAATCATAATTTATACCTGACTTTCTACCTTTGTCCTTCTCCCATCCTTCACTGTTTCCTGGAATACGATCAAGAAGATACCATTTAGCTTCTTCCTTCATACGTGTGAATGATCCAGAACAAGAAGCATCCAATAAATCCTTATCATGAAGAGAAAGCCTTGCATAAAAATTATTGATAACAATATTTCTCGGGAGTTCATGAACGGGACATTTAAGCATTAATAACTTCATTCTCCCCCACGCTTGGGCAATACTCTCTCCCTCATGAGGCCAGAAATTATAGATTTGATTCCGGTCTTTATGAATCTCACTAGGAGGATAGAATTTAGAATAAAAGAGAGGAACAATTTCCTCCCATCCAATAGTTTCACCATTCTTCAGTAATTTGAACCATTCAGCGGCTCTTCCTTTCAGCGGTAAGGAAAGTAATTTCCTTTTAACTTGATCCATTGTAATACCTGCACACCTGAATAACTCGCATAGTTCATGTATAAAGAGAAAATGATCACCGGGATGGACAGTTCCATCACCGTAATAGAAGTTATCCATAACACGTCCAACAATTTTCATAGGTATTTTATAAGGATCTAATTCAGCAGAATACGGGTTACCAACTACCCTAGTAGCAACGGTAGAAGTACCCCTAAATAGAGAACCAAAAGTATTCTCTATAATAAAATAAAACAACAGAAAGAAATAAAAACAACACTCATAGTAAAAGTTTCTATTACCAATTTCACTTACCAATAGCGCTTCACTCCCTGGCAACGGCGCCGGAAAATAGTCTTTATGACCCACAAGTATAGGGGGTGTATCGTAGTACTTTCGATAAATAAGAGTGTCGAACCCAACGAGGAGCAGAAGGTGTTGACAAGCAGGTTGGATAGAGGATTCACTGTAAACACTAGCAAACGGTTTTTGGTGGTTTTTGATATAGCTGATAAATAAAGTGCGATTAAATAAAGTGCAGTAAATAATATTGCAGAGAGTTGCACAATCCTTTTGAGAGCAAAGGACAAGCCGGTTGTGTTACTTATGACTACCAAACGTTCTCGATGACACATGGGAATTTCGTCAAATGCTTTCGCTTCGTTACGGTTGATTAATATCCATTGGTTCGTGAAGTGTTGCGTGGGTGAACCTATGCTAATGCATCTCCCAACTAGGACTAATACATACTTGTGATTATACCCCTCGTAAGCATCCGCGAATACAAGAAAGTAATTAAGATAAATTAACCACAACTTTAAACTCCGCCGATTCTACGCTCCCTCGTGCATTAGTTTCCTAATGGGGATTTAGATTTCTGTCACTCCGGCAACCCCACAATTAGTAGCAAAATACACAATGCATCCTACTAGGCCCATAAAGGTAAAGTATCATGTAGTCGATGTTCACATGACACCACTAGACGAATAGCGCCACAACTTAAATACCAAACCACGAGATATTACTTCAATATAACTTCACTACTAACATCATGACTTCTCCCATGTCCTCAAGAACTAAACGAACTACTCACAAGACATCATATGGATCATAATCAGAGGTGATATAATGGATGATAACAATCTGGTCATAAAGTGCTAACACCGATAAATCTCACAAGCATCAACTACTGTAATCCACATCAGGAGAGAGATCTAATGTAAAACAACGATAGGAACCCCTAATTGTTACAGCGAGATGACGGTGGATGATGAGGGTGCTGGTGCTGGTGATGAGGATGATGATGACGATGATTCCGATGAAGCCCGGAGTGATGACGGTGACGATGGCGATGATTTCCCCTCTCCGGAGAGGAATTTCCTCGACAGATTTCTCCCTGCTAGAGAGCTTTTCTCTTTCGGGTGTTTTCCGCCCCGAGGCGGCGGCGGAATAATTCTTCGATGATGCTATGGGGCTTAGGGTTCCCTGGGGGTCAAGAACGCGAAAGATATCCCCCAGAGGTGGGCCAGGGTGGCCACACCACCTGGTGGCGCGGCCAGGGGCGCACCATCTCATGGTGTGGGCCCCTGGTGGCCCCCTCTGGCTCCCCTTCTGGCTGGAGTCCTCCTCTGAACTTCTAAGACACTCCCAGTGTCCCCCTTCTTCTTCTGATCTTCTGAAATAGGGTATCTCGACGGTGCTTTTTTCCATCAGAATTCTGGTCCCGATGTTTATTCTCCAAAAATTATGAAACATGCAAAATAAGATAAAATAACATAAGTGATTCATCATAACATGAAATATATCGATGAATAACAGAAAATAGCAACATAAAACGGTGATGCAAAATGGACGTATCAGCTGCGCGCGCACCCTGTCCCTCGTTCTCACCACAAGAAGAGGCCACGCGAGCTCCACGCCGGCGGGTGTCCCGGAGCCTAGAGATGGCGGCGGAGCTGGCGTCCACTGCCTGGGAGGCGGCGTTGAGCTACACGCGTGCCCTGTCCCTCGTGCTCACCACCAAATAAGGCCACGCGAGCTCCGCGCCGGCCGCCCTCGACCTCGTCGTCGCAACACGAGGTCTGCACGGTGCTGAGCTTGGCGAGGATGTTTGCCTCCTTGTGCAGCGTGAGCAGCGCCGGGAAGATGGCGTCGATACCGGTGGAGCCATCCCGCTCGGCCTCGTCGTGCTCACCACTGGAGGAGGAGCACGGGGAGGCTCCGCCCGCCCTCGGCCTCTCCATTGGCGCAACGGCGAGGTGCACCCGGGTCACGCACAGTAGGAGGTCCGTGCGTCCACGCCAGCCACGCGGGTGCTCGAGCTCCTCCGTCGAGTTCTTCTTCTTCCAGTGCGGCGGCCATCGTGGCTAGATTGTCGGCCTCGAGCTGGGCGGCGTGAGCGAGAGAGGTTGTGGCATGTGGCATGGGAGTAGAGAGATTGGCGAGAGCAGCACGTGGGTAGGGCCAGAAGCAAAAGTGAGGAGAGAGATAAGGGAGAGACTGACGGTGGGCCAAACACACGAAACAATAGCGCCGCAGCCCCCCAAGCGCCCCCAGTATCCTGGGTTTGGCCTGGGTTCGCGGCATGCTATTTTGCGCAAATCCGGCGCTAAACGAGGCCGTGGGGCGCGATTGGACGATTTTTGGCGTGCCGGCGACGAAGAAGTGGTCTTGGGGGCACGGCTAGAGATGCTGTAACCAAGTAGCCTTACAAGAATACCATTGACGAAAATAGAAGTTACAAGCATTCACAAGGAGAAATCGTTGTCGCCTTCGACACTTACAAGCTGATGGCGCGTGGTGAGCCTAACTCCATGATGCACTTGCTCCATAACACTAGAGCCATGGATTCAATGTAATTGTGGTCAAAAATCTATGTACAACATCGGGAGATGACAACCGACAATGATCCGAAGCAAGTCAACGTGAAGAAGGTGAAGATCGAACAGGGAGAACCAACCGATGAAGTTGAAAACGCCGTTGTCAGGACTTATTGGAGAGAAAAAGGCATTATGGTTGACAACTCTCCCCCAAGACCTAGCGGATGGGATATAAGGAAACTAACTACCACACACCCCGCAACATCGTCCGAACGAATGACATGAGGACACCAAAACCTAACAGACTAGACCAGGACTCTCGATCGGCGTGAAAATCTATGGTACCCCACATGTGGTGTTGAAACCGACCTCCAAAAATAAGGGGGACTAACGGGATCAATAAGCAAGGATGCTAAATAAGGGGTATCTAGTACAAGATTCGGTGTTATGTAATGGGATCGGAGCCAGAAATGATAGCATTGCATGTTCAAGGGGCGTTCTCCTTCTTTCTTTCAAGGGAGCTTGGCATTATACTTGTGTATATTAGAAATGTGAAGGCATATCACTTACTATTTTTTAGAGGGAAAGGGCCCGTCTCGATTCCATTTTCATTTGATGCGAAATCGCATAGCGAGTTCAATTTTTACAACACACTGGGCAAACCAGCAGAGTGATGTACCTAGTGGGGTCATATTACAGCCCAACTCCAAAAGGAGTAGGACCACTAAAAGCTACTCCCTCCGTCCGGAATTAAATGTCACAAAGTTTGACAAAAGTGGATGTATCTAACACTAAATTATGTCTAGATACATCCACTTTTGTTAAACTTATTGACATTTAATTCCGGACGGAAGGAGTACTATAGACACCACCTAGCGAAGATCGAAACCAAGGAATTTTCAACAACTCCACACTCAAACTACGCAACAGGAGTGGAGCAGCAGTGCTTGTGGACCAGTCAAAGCCAGGATCCATCCTCCACCAGCTCCAACGAGTTATTTGCGATTTGTTTGGCCAGATCTTTGGTCGAGACTTTCCACTCCTCCGCCCCCGCATTTTCCTCTAAGATCGATCCCAAAGCAACTTCAAGATTCTTCCTTGTGAGCTTCCTCATCGTCGTCCAGGATCCGGCTAGAGCAGTAGTAACGGTTCTCGAGCTGGCTGCTCCCACTTCCCAGTCACATTGATCAAGTATTATTTTTCAGCTCCCGAGAATAGCACCTACCACGCCACTAGGAGAGCATACTGGGAACCGCCAACAAAGATCTATCTATGGAGATACAAGTGAATAAAAATTCCTAGATCTAGTTTGAGACCGTGTATTAGAACCCGTAGAAGCGGAAGAGATGCCAGTGACAACGTCGACGAACCTTGTAGAAGATCCTCACGCACAACCCTGTGGGTGAGAGGATGTTGTCGACTCCCCTTATCTAGCACCTTAGTCCAGCAGAGTGAGGGTCTCACGTGTTACCCCTCTGAGAGTTCGCACACATACATATGGACCAATTCTGTAGCGCTTCGTTGTTCTGGACTAGACGTCGCGGGAGTATAAGAAGATGGAGTTCTCAACACTTGAGAGAGATCAATTAGAAGTTAGATCTAATTGAGAGAGGACACTTCAAAACCACAGTTATAAGAAGCTCTAATTCAATTAGATAGGTTCTAATTAGACACTCTGATTCTACTAGAGAAAGAGAGAGCATTGAAAGCCAATTGATATGTTTTGCTATGAGCCTTGGAGTCCTTTTTATAGGTGGATAAGGAGGGATACCTTCCTTGGGAGGAAGGAGACCGTTCCTCAATCCACCAAGGAGGTGGCTGCACCATAGAGGTGGGCGCGCCACCCTCCTATGAGGATTCGTATTGGACTCCTAGTGGAGTCCAACTCCACCTCTTTTTCCTTTTTTTTTCTTTTTATCTCCAAATAAATCATGAGAAAAATGCCGGGAGAGCAATCCGCCATTGTGTGGTGACCTAAGGCCCACCTGGCAGCCCCATTAGATGTGTGCGGCCATGGGGGCATTCCTCTCCCTCCTGCACCCCCCTCGGTTTTTGCCCAAAACTCTTCTGAAATCCTGTGACCCCTATAGATAAAATCACCGCCCTTATCTAACGATGTAAGAACTATATTTCCGACATCCGCGGACATCTCATTCCCCCTCCCGCATTTGCTCCGAAGAACGTGGAACTCACTTTTCTCTCTCAGAAAAACTCCGGAATAAATTCCGATAGTAATAGTTTCTATTGCTGTGGGACATCCAATACCCTCAATATAAATTCTCTCAAATATATATAATATATCTATTACGCAGAAACACCATTTCGATGATACTCTTTATTGATTCGGACCTACTAATATACACATAAATCAGACCTAATTTAAGTGTGTTACCTTACATGTCGGATAATGTGCGGACATGAAACTAGAAAATCTTTCTTTTTCAATAATCAATAGCGGGGCCATGGACGCCCATACCGAATCCGACGCATTATACGAAATCAACTCTATTGAACCCGTTGGCTATTATACAAAAGCACGGAGCCGTTAGAAAAACCGTGTTGGCTGACAGGGCCATGGTCAACCTCGGGAACTATCCTGCATTTTGTACAAAACAATTCCAAGACTTAAGATATGAATTTAGAGAAAGGGACCACCAAGAAGTGCATACGTCACCAAATGAAACCACTTAAGAGTTCAGACAGTAATCTGAACGGTGCAGCCACCGATCAATAAGCTGTACAATTAAGTGCATTATTAGTTCGCAATGATACCCAAATCTTCTGCATGTTCAAGGTCCATGTGGTGGTAGCTGAAACTCTTCACTGCTCTTCTCCAGCATCTCAACCACTCTGCTCATGGAAGGCCGAACCAAAGGGGAGATTTGCACGCACCACAGCCCGACCACCACCATCTTCCTCACCAACCCTGTAGCCTCGACATCGATATCGCAAGCTCTTGCGCAAAACTGATCTAGGCCTTCATACAAACACTGGGGAAAATACTTGCTGCTGTTGCTGGCATCTGAACCAAGAACCTCGTCATCGTCCATGCTTCTCCTAGCCCCAGACATCTCAAGAACCATCATGCCATATCTATAGTCATCGGACTTGCTGGTGATAGCCCCTACTCCTCTCGAAAACACCTCGAGAGTGATGTACCCAATCGTGCCCCTTGCTCCCGCGATGGACACTGCGATGGTACTCTCCTTCTGGGAGCACAACTTGGCAAGTCCAAAATCAGAGATCTTAGGCCAAAGGTCATGGTCCAGCAGGATGTTGTGGGGGCTTGATGTCAAAATGCACAATGTGTGCGTTGCAACCTCGGTGCAGGTACTCGAGGCCTCGCGCGATGCCGGCAGCGATGTCGAACAGTGTCTCCCAGCCAAGCGACTGCTCGGTGGCTTGCCCAAAACTGTACCTTTCCAGGGAGCCATTTGGCATGAACTCGTAGATGAGGCCCCTTTTGGATCTTCCCTGCAGGCAGAATCCTAGCAGTGTGACACATGGGATGTTCTGCTGATGCTGGCGACCTCGGTCATGAAATCCTCACCATCGATGTCTTTGTTATCCTTGAGCATCTTCACAGCGATCTCGCGGCCATCTGGAAGGCTGCCTTTGTAGACCACACCATTGCTGCCTTGGCCGAGCTTGTACGCGAAAGATTTTGTCATCTGTTTCACTTGTGAGTAGCTGTACCTCCTCGGATGTTGCCGCCCCAGGAAGGATTCAATCCTTGGTGTGTTCCTCTTCCAGGGCATGGGAGGAAGTGAGCAATGGCGCTTCTTCTTGTAGCACAGGAATGCTCCAAGAAAGAAGCACACCAGCGCCAATGCGCTCAGGATACCAACTAGTATGTATATTCTGGCCTTCTTTTTTCCCAAGGGAGTACCTGGCAGAGAAGCACGAGCTGGAGGTAGCAGTGGCGTCATGGACGGCGGCGTGCTGGGCACAAAGCCCATGAAATCATAGCGCAGGTAGCAGCTGGGCCCGTTGAGACGGACGCCGTCCATATCAGCGCAGCATCCAGCCAACCAGGCCGTGTGCGATGCCAAGCACCGGCTGCACTCCTCGGCAGGGAGGTCCTCCGTGCATTGCGCCAGCCCATGCAGCGTCGTGTTCGAGTTGACCTCCTCGGCGTCGAAGGCAAATCGGAGCACCGAGGCTGCTGCCGCGGTGAGTATCCGCGCTGCCAGCCTTCGGCGTGTGATGCCCAGGCTTGCGGATTCGGAGAAGTTGCTGGGGTTGGGCACATCGAACCGCTGCGTTGGCGACGTGTCCGCGGTGCCGAAGAAGGCTGCGGTATCGTAGCGCACGAGGCAGTGCGTGTACCAGAGCACCATGTCGCTGCAGCCTGCACAACGGATTGCGGGCAGCTCGACCGCCGCGCTAGCGAGGCAGGCGGAGCAGTCGGACTGCTCAGCGTCGGCAAAACACATGGCGAGGCCATAGACCGTGTCTGCCGCATCGCTGTTCCCGGCGGCAAACGTGGCGTTCAGGAAGCCAGTGTCTGCAGCGGCCATGTCTTGGAGAGAGGCCTGGAGCTGGAGGAGGTTGGCTTCGAAGCCGGCACTACGGTTTGAGGTGGCTGTAGTAGAGGTAGAGCAATCGGGGCAGGCGTACCTGCCATTGGCCTTGGTACCGCAGATGTTGGGGAGCTGGGAGAACACTTGCGGCAGGAAGACGAGTACGACGGCAGTGAGGAGGAGGAGGCGCCGACGAGGCAAAGCCATGGCACTGCAACTGTAGAGGACGGCATCCATGCCCAAAGCTGATGAATCTTGCTTCAAGACTATAATGCAGTACAGAATATCAATTCAAGGATTTTGCCAAGAAAATATATGGAGATCAACTGCATTAACATGGAGCCAAGATGAAGTCTTCCCCATCGGAAGGAAACAGAGACTAGGACAAGCAAGTTGCATGGTGGAGCATGCTGCAATGTATACCACACAAATTCAGTCGGTCTCTGCAGCAGCAGGTCAGAAGAGACGGCTGACTAGCTAGCAAAAGTCATATCTGTTACTATTGCACCATCAAACCCAATCTACACGGCATCTTATTAATCTCTCTTGATCCACTGATGCTACATGTATAAAATTGGCAGGAGGAGAAAAAAATGAGGAGCTGTATGGTGGTTCCAGTAATAATATCTGCAGCTTCAACATGCCACATTACCGTGTGCTAATGTAGTTGGTAGGATAGCAGACCAAGAATGAAAACTAAAACAACAAAATTTCTGAAATCCTAGGAGATTTTCAGTTCTAATCATTTCGATTCAGCAAACAGTTTCTGTAATGATTGTAACATGATACTCCCTCCGTTCCAATGAATAAGGCGCGCACGCTTTTCGAGATTTGTCTTTGACTAAGAATTAATCCGTATATATAATAGTATTTCGTATAAAATCAATATCATTACAAAGTGTTTTTTAATACGAATCTAACAATGTCAAATTTGTACTATATAGTCAAGATATCGTTACTCAAATCTTTCGGTCAAACTTTGTCTTGAAATACGTGTGCGCCTTATTCATTGGAACGGAGGTAGTACTCAGTTTTGAGCCCTTTCATGATAAAATAAATGTAGTAACATGCATAGACAAAATAATCTTTTGTAGTACAGCAGGTTGAGGAGGAAAAGACAACTTAGTATCCAAAAGATAGGTAAACGAATCAGGATAAGATAAATACAGCACCAATTGACAACTTATGATTTCAGTCTTCTATATAACATATTGATCAAGCAGTAGAATTGTTAAGCCATTTATATGTGAGAATCGGACCTAAAGCTATGTGTTCCCAAAAATTAGAGCAAGACTAAGTAGAAGTGACTACCTGAAGCCCCTGATTTGTGACAGAGTAACATTGTAAAATAATTTGAGAGGGGTAGACAACATTAAGAACAAATAGTTTTTGTGTTATCGGTGCAACCTGCCTGTGAACAAGACCAAATGGTTTTTCGCTATGCAGCATTTCAGAAGCAGATCCAAACAGAAATGACCTTGTGATCTTTGCTTCGCATATAACAAATCAATGTGCTCTGCACCTCAGAAGGACACATGCTGTTGTGAGCCATGTCCTAAACTGAGAAGTCAAAAGGAACCAAACCACATCCTACAATTCTCAGGATCAAATGCAGGGATGGGAAAGATCCAATTTGCGACACATGCAATCTACAAAAAACAATCAAGATATTTATATATTGACATTTGTGTAGCTCCTCATGATCGTGCCATCGTAAATTTGAAAGAGATGTATTTCATCTCTAGCGGAAACATTTTTAGAGAAAGTATGTTTTTGTAAATTGCTACGGTATGAAAATAAAATTGTTGCAGGAGGCACAGACAGTTAGGTTAAAGTGGACATATAACAGTAAGTGATTCATGTTGATGTAATCAAATAAGGATCTATATTTGAGATAGTGAAAATTGTCACAGTTCTGAAACTTTGCAACAATGGAAGTATGAGGCATCAGCATGAAAAACATAAGGACCAAGCTTCTTTCGGAGCACTAAGATACCTCAACTGAAACTGGCCGTGACACATAGAAATGAGGTGCATGTTAAATTACTTATGCAAAATCAAAGAGAGTTCATTCTTGATAATTAGCAGCTCATCTCAACCGCATGCTAGATCTGAGTCAATACATATAGTGATCTATAAACAAACATATACTTAGGAATCTCGGGCAGGCGGTATGCATCAGTAGTGCAGCACTCGGCAATATATTTTTACCTCTGAGGACAATCCATTCGTCTAGCAGTTATACAAAATTATCAAGATGAATCAAGTGAAAAATAGCATTATTGTATAAGTTAAAGTGAACAAGAATTTTTGAGAATGACAAACGAAAATCCGGTTTACCTTATCAGGCTAGATGAAGCAAGTATGCCTAAATGATGCAATTTACTGTGCAGACCAACCCTGACGATAAAAACCAAAGGGAGGAAAAGAAAGCAAACAATTTCAAGGAAGCAAGAAGAATTAGGCAATAAGCACATAGAGCATGTTATGATAGTTAAGTTAAATTAGCATCTTCCATCTAGGGAATAGTCTAGAATAATGCAAAATCTTTCCATTAACATTACCTCCAGAATCAACATATGCATGGAACTCTTATTAATTTGGCTGAATTAGCTCCTAATCTTGCATACAGCATGGCAGCTGAAGATCAGATCATCAGAATACTACACGGTGGAAAAGTAAAATACGGGAATTGATTAGTACGAAGAGAATTAAGATAGTAACACATAGTTTTCAAGATCCAATAGATTGGTTTTCCATTGGATTGTGAACAGTTTTTTTTTTTAATTTCTGGATTATGAACAGTTTAAACCACCCAGGGCGATAAATTTCTGTGCACTAGAAATATAAAAAAAATGCATAAAGACAATGGAAAAGATAACAACATTATCTTTCATAGTGCAGAACTATGATAGTTCTTTCAGGTTCTCACTTCTCATTCCCGGTACTAATATTTTTCTTGCAAACAGTGATATCCTTAAACAAGAGGAGATAGATGAAAAAAAGGTTAGCTGACTGGAAAAACAACTAAAATGAAAGCCTTTCCATATGTGAAGCTTTCCCTCAAGGATGTACAGAAGGAGCAACAAATACCAGAGCTAGATTTATGTCTTAATGAAGATAAACCACTGCTGACAAGCTGGGAGCGCAGATAAACGAAAGTTAACACGCAATGGAAGTTCTCATCTTATTTTGGAAGAATTTCTATTCACAGTCCATGACAGTATAATGCAGGATGAAAGAAAAAACAAGGGACTTCAGACTTGATGAAAGCTATTTTTACTGTAGCAAACAATAGGATGTGTATTTTCCATTATTGAGGGAAGAATATAACAGAAACGTAAAACAATAAATTTAACATGAAATGCAAATAAACTAATAAAGTGAACAGTACTCCACCTTTTAAGATAGTGCAATTGCATTAACTTATTGTTGTTATTTTCATCATCAGTTCCTAATTTATCTATGGTAGTGTAGTCCAATAGTTTCACGGAAAGGCATGCCAACTAAAAAACTAATATATTTCTTACAAAGTTTTCAATTAATGCCAGCTTTTTTCCAGGGAAGCCTGCCCAAGGCCAGGATGGCCACAGAGATGCTCCGCCTATGGGCACCAGGGCACAAAACTCAGCCCTCCTGATAAAATCTTGCCAAGTAAAATTAAAATTGTACCTTCTCCACATTAATTTTTTGCTCAAAGCATGTCTCTATCAAGTAACCAAGTAGAAACCAAGAATGCCAAGGTCAAGTTCCTTGGTAGTGTAGTCCAATAGTTTCACGGAAAGGCATGCCAACTACAAAACTAATATATTTCTTACAAAGTTTTCAATTAGCGCCAGCTTTTTTTCAGGGAAGCCTGCCCAAGGCCAGGATGGCCACAGAGACGCTCCGCCTATGGGCACCAGGGCACAAAACTCAGCCCTCCTGATAAAATCTTGCCAAGTAAAATTGAAAGTGTACCTTCTCCACATTAATTTTTTCCTCAAAACATGTCTCTAGCAAGTAACCAAGTAGAAACCAAGACTGCCAAGGTCAAGTTTTTCTACACCTCTTCGGACAGGGATTAAGTTAAGCAAGATCACTGGAGAACCAGATCTCCTACAGTGAACAGTCATTTATTTTCCTTTAATGTTTTACATACATGAAGGGCTCCATATCAAAGTAATTACCTTTGCATTTTGCAACTTGCTGCTGGCCTAGTCAGCATCTTAGCCTGTCTGGTAGAACAGCATTGCAGTGAACTCTGACATAGTAACAGACTCCTCTGAATTTCTCAACAACGAGCTATGCTTTTATGGCCAAATAATGACAGGAATATCTTCTATCATACAAGAGTACAACAGTTATAGGACTACCCCCATTATACTGCCAAATTCAACAGTATATTCATTGTGAAGGTTACCAGTAGTCTTTACAAGAGCATTCACCATTTACAAAGTGATGGTAACGGTTAACATCTCTAATGATGATTTCACGCTGCACAATCTGAGAAATCAGCTTGATGACAACATGACAGTCCTCACAGACTCGAAGGTTCTTGGTCACAAGAAGCTTTGTCCCAGGAGGTGTACTAATGAGCCCAAATGCAATGGCCAGCCTCTCACTATGGCTCCTTACCATGTTCCTCTTTTCATCATCCCCCACATTGTGGAAAACTGGCATGGTGTCAGGCACATATCCAGCATCACTCATGAGACCTTCCAATCTCTCTAACTCTTCATAAATTTCATCTGATCTAGGATGGGATGCATCCCCAACAAGAAATCCATGTGTTCTCCCTTTCAACTCGATCCAACTGCAAGCAATGATTTTTTTCAGGCCTCTATTGGTCATTAGCTTCCTAACTGTTGCAGCTTTTTCCCATTTCCCAGACTGAGCATAGATATTTGATAGAAGCACATAATTACCAGCATCTTCAGGCTCAAGCTCAATCAACTTCTGCAGAGCTAGCTCACCTAGTTCAATATTTTTGTGAATCTTACAGCCATTAAGAAGTGCACCCCATATCCCTGAATCTGGTTCCATAGGCATCCCCTTGATGAGATCATCTGCTTCATCAAACCTGCCAGCGTGACCAAGAACATCCACGAGGCAAGTTAAGTGCTGCACTGTTGGCTTGATGGAGTACACATCCACCATCTGACCAAAAAAATATTTTGCTTCTTCTACCATCCCGCCATGGTTGCAGGCAGATAAAACCCCAACAAAAGTGATGTTGTCAGGATTCACTTGAGCCTGAACCTTCATTTTGTTAAAAAGTTCGAGCGCTTCGTCGGCATGGCCATGCATCCCATATCCACATATCATGGCATTCCAAGAAACAAGTTCCCGCATCATGAGTTGATCAAAGAGAACACGAGCCACCTGAACCCACCCACTCTTGGCATACATATCCACAAGAGAAGTTTTCAGCTTATCCTGCTGCCCAAAACCCCTCCTCCAACCAAACCCATGCAGCTCTCTCCCTCTAGGTAGAGCGGCTGCATCAGCGGCAGCTGATATTGTACTCACCAGAGTGGCAATTGTCGGCCTGGCACCATTCGTAGCCATGTCACGGCACAATGAAAGCGCCTCCATTGGCCTCCCATTCTGCCCATATGCAGCGATCATTGAGTTCCACACCACAGCATCTCTCACAGCAATCCCATTAAACACTGCTCGAGCATCGTCCACGCACCCACACTTGGCGTACATGTCAACAAGACCGGCGCACACAAAAACGTCATCGCCCCACCGCGTGCCTGAGACACGCTCATGCACCTCCCTCCCAGTCTCCAAGTCCAGGAGCGCGGCGCACGCCTTGAGAACCAGCGGGTATGTGAAGTTATCTGGCTCTACGCCATGCTCAACCATCCCACGGTAGAGCTGCACTGCAGCCTCGTGGGGCCCCTCCCGCGCGTAGGCTCTGATCAGCACGTTCCACAGGAACACATTTCGCTTGGGCATTTCATCGAACAGGCGGCGTGCGTGCCCCACATGGCCACGAGCAGCGTACAGATCAACGAGCTTGGTGGCCAGCACCGTGTCGGAGCCGAGGGCCGACACAAGTAGCCTGCCATGGAGCTGCCTGCCGGCGCGCAGGGAGCCTGCGGCGACGCAGGATTGGAGGATAGAGGTATAGTGCTGGTAGGAATGAGGGGAAAAAGCGTGGCGCGAGTTGGAGCCTGGAGGTGATGATGCCGCAATGGCGGTGGTGGGTGGGTGATCTATATGTCTGCCGAGAGAAGAGGAGAGGGGACGCCGGAGGCGGCAGCGGTGTGACGGCGCGTTTCTTGATTTTGAAAGGATAGACGGAAGCATCGTCTGAACCGCGGAGGCGGAGGTCACCGTGCGATCGGGTACATAAGGCGGTAGGCACCGTTCGATTACGAAGTGTGTTTTGAGCGGCTTCTTCGAATCAAAATATTTTCAAATGATTTCTAATCTTAGGGCATCTCCAGTCGATTGCGCCCCCCGGGCCCAAAACGCCGCCGTTTTGGGGCCGCCGCGGCGCTAAACGGCGCTATTCTGGAACCCTGGGGAGCGCGTTTCCCAGTCGCGTCCCGAGCCCAAGAATCGGCCCAAAACAAACGCAATTGCAAAACTAGTCGAATTTTATTGAAATTTGGAAACTGCGTACATATTCGGCGCGAATTTAAAGCTAGAACGAAAAATTTAAACTAAAACAAACTATTTAAGGCCGAGGCTGGCGGCGATCGCCTGGCTGTAGTCGTCGCCGTCGTCGTCGTCGTCGCTGGGGGCGTCGCCGGGGCGCTTGCTCCCCCCTGTCCCTCGTCGCCGCCGCCGCAATCCCACCTGCTCGCCTCGAGGGCTTGCTAGATCGCGACCTCGTCGTCGGAGTCCGGGTCGAGGATGACGTACTCGGTCTCCTTCTGCGGCGGCGGGGGAGGGACGCGGAGGCGGGCCGCGTTGGCGGCGGCCTCACGCTCGCGCGCCGCCTTGCGCTGCTCAGCTTCAGCCAGCAGGCGACGCTGAAGTTCGAGCTCCGCCTCGGTGGTGTCCCGCAGGCTCCACCGAGCGGCGGTGTCGAGGTCGAGTGGCTGCAGCGTGTCCAGCGACAGCTGCTCCGCGACCTTTTGGTCGGGCCACTCGTCCTCGTCGTCGTCGCCGGCGTTCTCCGTCTTCGGGCGAACCACGCGTTCGAAGCGTGGCTCGCCGATGCGGAGCGCGCCGCCGCTGCGCCTGCGGGCAGGCGCTCCGGCGCTGAGAAAGGGGGGGAGGTGGAGACAGAGTGGCCGGCGGAGGAACTCGAGGTCGCGGACGAGGAAGACGCGCCGGTCCGCCGTGCCACCCACGGCTGGGCGGCCTGCGGCGGCATCTCCAGGCGCGGCTGGTTGCCGGCGTTGATGTGCTGGAGGACTTCCTCGAGGGTCCTGCCAGGGGCGCTCCACCAGCGGCGCCGCCCGTGGGCGTTGAAACGCCCGTCGACAGGGCCGTTGTCGTTCTCGGAGTCCAGCTCCCGGTCGCGGCGTGTCGTGATCCGCCCCCACCAGAACTCGTCCACGCCGGTGAGCGGGTAGTTCTGGGGGTTTGCCATTCCGTCGCGCATCTCGCGGATGGCGCGGCGGAACTCGGCGTCGGAGGAGGGAAGGGGAGATGGGGACTCCGCCGGCGCTGAGGGTCCAGCGGCTCGCCCCCGCGGCGGAGCTAGGAAGGCGCGTGTCCGGCGGGCAAGGATAGCCCGCGCGGTACAGCGCCATCGGCTCGCTCCGGCGCAGGTTGTGGCGCGGGAAGCCGTTCGCCGCAGCTCCGTCCGACATCTTCATGGAGAGAGGGGAGGAGGAGGGCGTCGAGAGGAAGATGGGACTACAGAGCTCGCCGGTGTGAAGAATGGTGGGGCGCGCCGCGCGGCCGGGGGGTTTTATAGCGCGGCGAGCGGCCGGGCATTTACTGCGCGCGCGTCCCCTCGCTGCCGCCCGCCACGCCATTACGCCGGCAGCCTTTGGGCGGGGCGCATGCACTGGGCGGCCGCCACGCCATAAACGCCGGCAGCCTTTGAAGACGACGGGCGGTTCTGTTCCCGCGCTTTCTCGTCGCGTCGCTGACCGAGCTGGCCCACGCGCGCGGCCGCGCAGTTTCGCCCCCCCAAGCCGAACCCAGCGGGCTGGGTTTGGCCTGGGTGCCGCGGCGCTATTTAGCGCCGAAACGGCGCTATTTGGACCTCTGGGGGGGCCGAGTGGTGAAGAAGCGGCGCCATTCGCCGCTTCCGCCGCGAAAAAAAACCCCTGGGGGGGCTCTGGGGGGACGGCTGGAGATGCCCTTAGGGACGGTTGAAACTTGAAAGCTCGAGATAATGGTATAGCTTGCGGCCTCATGGAAAATCCAGGACAGGAATTGGGATCGAACGTGTCCTTGATAATCTTAGGGTGCCATGTTTGTGTGACTTTCTCTTGATTATTTGCATCCATGAAAAAAAAAACATGGATGGCGTCATCAAGATTTTCGCACACTCATAAAAATTGTAAAAGATCGAACCCTCAAGCCTTCAATTCGATTTACTTGTACATGTTTTCATTTATCTCGACGAGATTTTTGAAACTATATCATATCTTAGTATGTTTCTACGAATTCTAAAGTTATCACATGATGATTTTTTTTTTGAGAATGTATCACATGATGATATTTAAATTTATAAGTGTATTGGTACTAAAAATATCACGTGGTAATTTGTTATACAACAGGCCAGCAACGCGTGTGTTCATGTGATGATAACAGAAAGAGTTTATCGATACATTTTGATACAGGGTTTAGTTCTGAATCTCTCATCGATATGACGCCATCTATGAAAACAGTTTGTGAATTGGGCAGATGTTTGAGCTACATGATACTTTTATCTTCAAAACTAAGTGTTTGATGTGCGAATGCGAATAATATCAATTTTTCCCTTCCTTATGTGTTCATAGCAATTTTTGTTTCCCTCCATATGCACTTGGCGTTTTGTTTTGGTTACCGCTTATAAACATTTTTGGAAGAAGGGCATGTGTCGCACGTCAAGAATAACGAGTTAACATTGGTGCGTAACAATTCCTAAAAAAAAATTAGGTAAATAATGTTATTTTCCCCAAGTGATCATGTTTATTGACAATATGGCTTCTCGTCTCGGTCCTGTTATCCATTGCTCTACCACTACATGTCATCCTCTGCTTATGTCATCTACTGCCTCGATTACCATGTTCTCCTATGGCAATAGTTCATCGCAGCTTCTCCACCCGCACCACAGCAGAGCCCAACACAGTCCTTCCTCTCAATGTCCTCTCACTCTACCACTGCCTAATGTCTCATTCATCGGCTCTACCGTGGATGGAGATCACATCTGTCGTGGATGACCTAGAGGTGGATCTTGAGTTTGTTCTCCAAATTTCTCCACCCAACAGAAGCATGGCAGAAAAATGGCGTTCCCAAGGATAGTGAGTCCAAGATCAACAGATTCGGTGATGGCAAGGCTACAACGAGCCAGATTTGTAGGGACAGAGCCATGAAGTTTATACGAGGGGGGCCAATAGAAGAAGAAAAATGTCGAAGGGGGCCAAACATATAAATTTAGAGCATTTTGATCTAAATATGGAGGGGTACTTTCAGAAAATGCCAGGACCGTTTTGGCTATTTTTTGTGATTTTTTTGCTGGGGGTTAACACGGCTGGATATGCCCTTAGCAACACTCAAAAATCAGGCTCAGTCACAAAATCGGTTTGGTAGCCTAGTTTCCGCCCGGTCCAAATTCATTGCTTCTCCATTACGCCCGGAAAAAAATTCATGTGGAGAGGTCTTGTCCCGAGTTCAGCAAACATCGACGGCAACGGTTGCGCCGTCGAGGGAGACTTCGGCCGCCGGGTGCTCCTCTCTTCCTGGAATCGTGGCCACCGTGCGCAAAGAATACTGACCGGTGGGGAGTACTGTAAAGAATACCGACGGCTGGCGCTGGTCAGTATTCAACCAAGGAAACACGTGCATTGCTTGGACTGTTAGTTGATCGACCTATGTACTGACTAGTGAGTACGAGCAGTAACAAACAAAACATATATTGTAGTAGTATGTTAGGACATCTCCAGCGGGGCTGCTCATTTGGCCCGGACTGACCGGATTTGAGCAGGCCCGGGCAAAACCAGGCCCCAGCGGGGCTGCTCAACCCACGGCCTGGTCCCTTTTCAGTCCGCGGATGCTCAAATCCTGACCAAATTTGGGTCAGATTTGAGCAGCCCGCGGACACGAAACGGACGCGCGCGCTCGGTCGTGTCCCTTTTCGGTCAAAGGGGGTGGCCCGCCGGCCAGTGACCGCGGCGACGGCTCGGCTACCCACGGGGTCCTATTTAAATGGGCCCCGCGGCCACGCGTCCCCCCCCCCCACGCGCACCGCCTCCTCGCAGTCACGCACGCCATCACTGCCTCCTCGCAGTCGCCACCTCCTCCCCCTCGGCTTCCTCGCCGCCGGCCATGGGCCGCAGCTGGCTCAACTGGGGGCGCGGCAAGAACGACCACGAGGCCGGCGGCTCACGCCGCCGCCGCTCGCCCTCGCCCTCTCCCCCCGCTCCCACCTCCTCCACCCCTCACCCGCGCCCAAGCCGAGCAGGCGCGCACGCCGCCGGCATCTCCCCCTCCTTCTTCTCAGGCCCGGCGGCCCCATTCCGCCTGGTGCCCGCCAGGGTACGAGAACGGCCGTACCTCAACAAGGTACGCTGCCAATGGTACTGGGATCGTGCGATCCCGGTGCCATGGCCAGATGTCCACCTCCCCGATGGGTGGCATCTGAACAGGGACAGGATCCCTGTGCCGCCGGTACCGGTCGGGCGCGGCGCGGGAGGTGGAGATCCACCGCCGGCGGGACGAGCTGCCCCCGGACCTGCGTGCCCACCCGGCGTTCGCGGTGAACAGTCCCCACTGGGACACGTGGTTCACCGACGAGCACGACCTGCGCCGCAGGTCGTACTTCGGTGCGCGCCGCGCCCGCGGGGAGCCCCAGCTCCCGCCGCCGTCACCTCCACGCCAGGCGAGGCGTGGAGCCGCTCCTCCACCGGCCCCCCATCGCCCCCTCCGCATTGGCGGCCGCGCCCCGGTCGTCAAGGACGAACCAGAGGAGGAACCTCCTCAATGGTACGAGGAGGAGGACGACCAGGACGTCGACATGGCCGAGCCAGAGCCCAATGAGGAGCTCCAGCTGGCCATGGCCATCGAGGCCTCCAGGAAGGAGGCAGAAGCAGCGGCCGCGGCGGAGGAGCGCGCGCTGGCGGACGCCCTGGCGGCGGTGGCCGCCCAGCAGGCCGCAGAGGAGGCGGAGGCCCGCGCAGCCGGCGCGCGGGCTGTGGACGAGGCCGTGGCGGCCATCCACGCCCAGCAGGTGGACGACTACCCCTACGACGAGGAGGTAGACGACGACGGGCGCGATGAGCACGCGCCGGTGCCGGCCTGGTTCGAGCCCCTTGTGGGCATGCGTTGGAGGTGGGAGGCGCCACCACCTGAGCACCTCGTGCCGCCGCCCCGGCCGGCCACGCCGCCGCCGCGAACCCAGCCTCCCACGCCGCAGGGGGCCAGGGCCGCCCCACTGCCACCCCACCTCGCCCCCGAGACCCCGGACTACGTCATCCTAGATGACTAGGAGCTCCGGGGGCAACTCCGGCCGCCGCCATGCCACTGGCCAGTGGCCGTCTAGCCCTAGCTAGACGTTTTTTTATGTTTTTTATTTTTTTTTTAGGTTGTAAATCTATGGGCCCCTATGGGCCCTACTAAATCTATGCAATGTCCCTTTTGGTATGAGCAGCCCCACTGGGGGCACCTGGTCCGGGCCGTGTCCGAGGACATCGGACGGCTGCTCAAACAGACAAAATGCGGACCAAATTGGTCCGCATTTGAGCAGCCCCGCTGGAGATGTCCTTAAGCAAAGGAGTATGAATTGGTCCGGTCACCATTCACCATGTTGTTTAATGCGAAACTTGTTTAATTAGACCGAGGCGTGGAGATCGGTAGGAGTAGTTTCAAACAGAAAGGTGGAGCGGAAGCACGTTGCAGTTGACCAAGCCACTTCAGATTTGCTACATGGAATAGCTTTTTTCTCGCATTTTTTTAGAATGAAAGCTAAAAAGCAGACTATAAATTAATAAAGCCAGTAGGCCACCCGGTAGAGCGTGTTGAGGAGAACCTATTACAAAGCAAAAAAAAAAGGACAAGCTAAAAAAAAAAAACGGCTACACTACGCCGAGCACCAAACCCTTGCGTAAGACGGGCAGCCACCAACGGAGGGCAGGATCGGACCACCAGCGAAGGAACCACTGCAATCACCACGTAGCTTGACGACGAAGAGGAACACAAGAGACGAAAGACTAGAGCCTCCAGAAGACGACGAGCACGGAGGAGAGGAAGCCGAGCAACACAGCACCGAGCGTAGGCACCAAACCCTTGCGTAAAACGGCCAACCACCGGGAGGGGGGAGAACGGACAACCGAGACGCGCGGCGAGAAGAATAAGACAACATCAATTCAGCACGTCGGCAGCAACAAGGCACCAACTTTACACACCAACAATCATGTCGAAGCAAGGAGCGCTACTGCTCCTAGACGGTGCCTCCAAGGAGGTCACGACACTGAAGCGCTGCCACCGCACGGTCAAAGACCAGGGTTTTCACCTGGATCAAATGCAATGTAAGTGAGATGGAACCATAACGTCGCCCCCAAGAGGGAAAACGACACCCATGGGCGTCGCCGACACCGGCGTCAATTGACAACCTAAGCTTTCGCTCGTCCAACACTCAACTACCCAACATCGCGGATCACCAGCTTCAACCCCCACCCCGAAGAATAGGGGACAACATGCCTGCAATAGTGCCTCCAGATCTAAATATGGGCGAGAAACGACACCCTCACCGGATCTCGCCAGGGACTCCCAATGCCGATGATCTTGCCACCCACGGGGCCGAAGAGCACGACCAACACCCTTGACACGGGGCTTGCTGGAGAGCCACCGCACGTCCCCAATCTAGGGCCGCCACCCCGACGTCCAAGCTCCCCCGCGTCGACTCACCGGAGCAAACAACTGCCTACCGGAAGAGCACCACCGGGCCAGAAGAACCGCAAGGACTACACCACCAGCGGGCAACAAAGTTCCCAGATCCGGACCAAGGTCCTCACCCGAGCTGCAGCAATGAATCTTCATGCCGGGTGTGGGTCCAAGACACCAAGCACAGAGCAAAGGAGGGAGTGGGAGTGGTGAGCCCTCTCAGCCAACTCCTAGATGGGACCAGCCCACCCTGCGCCATCCCCCGAGCCGCAGCTCCCCGCTCAAGCTCCAGGCCCGAGTCCACGTAGAGCAGCCCGCCAGCGGGCCGTCGAGCACGTGGAGGACCTTCGGCCGCCAATTGCAGATCTTGACGTCGCCCGGCCGCCAGACGCAGGCACGCCCGCCGCCAAGACGACGGCCGCCAGCGGGATAGCGCTTTGATCTGCACATTAGTGTAATATGAGCAAAACGTTGTGAATCGTGCACATAGGAATTTTATGTCGTTTCCAATATAACTAGACGCAAAATCGCACTGCCAAAAACACACTTCACGCGAGCCACGTGGCCAGATGCTTGAACCAAAGGAGATCTCCTCACCGACGACGTTTCAGGAACTCGCAAAATTCCTAGCAAATTGTGATTTAAACGGAATTAGTTTTTCATACTATTAATTTTTGCCACCTCCACTCTCTGTCTGCAGTGTAGTGTTTCTTTAAACACCGATGCTTCATTTCGAATTGTGTTGCATTTCTATACTTGCATTCGATACATGACCATCAGTTTTTTTTTTTTGAAAGGCAGTTAATCAATAGTCGACCACATCTAAAGTTGCATTTCCCGTATCCAATTGCAGTGAACACGCAGAAAACATCCAAAATATTTGTTGAGAAGTTGTTTAAATCTCGACGAATGAGAGATATCTTCCTCAGTCATCTTGACTATTTGTGGTGGTGAATAGTGAACTGATGGCCGTGTATATCGCTGGTCTTGGAGATACAACACAATCCAAAATTAAGCGTTAGTGCTAGAAAAAAAAGGTTAACACATAACACAAAGCAAGCTAAAAGTGGAAACCTCGCAGGACGTATCCTTTTACAAAAAAAGTGGAAACCTCAATTTAATTGAGAGAATGTGAAATATACATTTCCAGAAGATTGTAAACCGACAAGAGCAATTTTTTTATTTCGTGAGTCTACAAAAGGTGTGGAGGAGACGCGATGGAATCATATTTACCACATATAATTTTAAAGTTATGATGACCGCGTGCGTCGTCCGTCCATCCGCTCCAACACAAGAAGCCACACCCAGCCACAAGGTATGCATGCACGTGTGCCCCGCGAAGCTCTCACGCCCGCGTGTCCTACACACACATATACACGAGCTCCACTTCCCTGCAAGGACGCAACCGACTACCCACCAATCAGCATCGACGACGACAACAAACCTCTCGTCGTGCCACCGCCCGCGCGCCAGCTCGAACCGATCGACCAATGGCGCCTGCAAGAGGAGTAGAGGACCAGCGGCGGCTGCTGCCGCCTTGCTGCTCGTGCTCGCCGTTGTCCTCCTAGCATCTCCGGGCGCGCAGGCCTTGGGGTGGGGCGAGGAGTGCATGGACACGTGCGTCATGGTGTGCCTCAAGAATTCCGAGGAGGTGGAGGAGAGCAAGAAGGTGAACGCCACCCAGTGCCAATACGTGTGCAATGTGGAGTGCCCGATAGCCTACCTCAAGGGCTACCCTGGCAAGCCCGAGGACGTCAACCCGCCGACGGCTAAATCTGGCGCCCCCGCCGCCGGGAGAAACGGCAGGAACATTCCCGCCCATTACGTCTGCGTCCTCATCCACGTCGCCTTTGCGACGCTATGGTACTAAACAAATAAACAGGGCTACTACTCCGCTTATGATTCTTAAACTTAGTTAACCTTTTATACTCAATGTTACATAATGCTTTCGTTTACTCCTTTAGTGTCAGCCCCTCGTGGGTAGGTGGCTAGTTTCTAGCGATTCTTCACCCTTTTGTGTCTTGGTGTGGATTCTTTTTAGCTGGCATCGTTGCCTTTTGATGGGCGATCTGGAAGACTAGAAATGAAGCCTGTTTTGAGAAGAAGTTTATCTCCTCACCTGTTGAGCTCATCTGTTACATGTGTGTTTTCTTACGTTACTGGGTAGTTTTGCAAAATGAAGAAGATAAAGCTGTGCTGAAAGAAGGATCCAGGAGGTGGCCGTAGCTGCTCACGATCGGGTCCAAGCGCTCCCGAATGAAATCACCGCTGAAAAAACCGAGAATGACATGGAAGAATAACTCTGCTGCATCTTTGGTTCCTCATTAATACCCATTGATCACATGCTTTTGGCTCAAAAACTGTTATGTCTTGTAACTAAGCGTCTGCTATCTTGTTTTGGGTCCTTTCATACTTTGATCGCTTCCCTCCCTTCTTGGGGAGGGGGAGGGGTGTTGGTGATCTTCCCCCTGGTTGTGGTATTTTAGTGTCTAAACTGCGGTTTATGCCTGTCTGGTCACTCTACGTGAGCATCTCCACTCGCGCCCCCAGTAGGCGTCCGCATGGGCGCCGGAGACATCCCTTTGGGGGCTGTCCGGACGCCGGCGTTGGGGGGTGCCGCTCCCCACTCGCAGCCCCAAATAGAGCAAATTTTATTTGAACAAAAATCAAATTTAAACTTAAAATTATTAGGAAATATTATAATATTTGAACGAAATTTAAACTAAAACTTAAAATATAACTAAATTCGACGTGTTCACTAGTTGAACACGTCGTAATCCTCCTCCTTCACGCCGTAGTCGTCGTCGCTACCATCGCCTAGAGAGCGCGGCTAGTTGCTCGGCCCCGCCTCGTCGTTGTTGGCCGTAGGACAAAGCCGTCATCGCCATCCAGGGCGCGCCGGTGATCTCCGCGTGGTCGACAAAGGACCACGCACGCGCGGTGGCGACGTGTTGAACGACTTGTTGAAGGCCGCCGCTAGGTCCTCCGGGTCGTCCGTCGTCTCCATGGAGCGCTGGAGGGCGGCCATCTCCTCGAGCAAGGTGGAGGAGCACGGCTCCGTCTTCACCTTCTTGAGCGCCGGCGTTGGCGCGGAGCGGCACTGAGCAGACTGCGTGCCGTCGCTGATGTGGAGGCCGCAGGCACTGGGCATCAAGGAGCGTGGCTCATGCTTGACGCGCAGATGCGGCAGCGTCGAGGTGCGTGGCTACATCTTCAGGACGCGTAGAGGAGTAAATGCGGAGCGACACGATGAGCCGCCCGCGGAGGAGGAGGAGGAGGACCGGGAGGGACGACGAGGGCGTCACCGTCGCGCGCCTCGAGTCCCAAACAGAGGGCGCCAACCACGGGAGGCGTGGCTGGTTCCCGGCGGCGATGTGCGCCTGGACGAAGTCAAGGATGAACCCCGGGTGCGCCTAGAACGCGTTGCGCCTGATCCGGTTGCGCTCGCTGGCGGGCGGCACCGTCCCGGGGCCGTCCCAGCTGTTCCACCGCTGCTTGTGGAGGCGCTTGAACTCCGCCTCGTCGCGCGTGGTGTTCGCCGGGTTCGCCGGGTCCCACGCCGGGTCCTCGCACTGCTCGTCCGTCAGGACGTCGTAGAAATGGGCGAGGACCTCCGCGCCCTAAGAGGCATCGCTCTCCCGCGGCACGTCGGAGTGCCCGACGGTGTAGCCGTGCCCGGCGCGCACATCGGGGGGGGGGGGGGGGGCACGGGTACCAGGCGTGGAAGAGTGCCCTCGCATGTGCTTGAGGAGGGAGTGGCAGAAGAAGCCGTTTGCGGCGAGAGGATCCATGGCGGCGCCGGAGTGGAAGGAGAGGACGGCAAGGGAGAACATGGACGGCGAGGGAGAAGACGGGGAGCGGCGGTGTGGCGGAGGAGGGCGCATTATATATGGCGGCGAGTAGGCGAGAGGGCGGCGCATTTACGCCGGTTGCAAGCTGGGAAAACGGCGCAGCCGCCGCGTGAGCTTTGCGACTAGCCGATGAGACTGTTCGCTACGCCCATGCGACGTCTGGGGAGAAGACGAAGACCCCTGCCGCTTTGACTGCCCCCGCGTCGCTGACACGCTGGGTCCACGCCCATATGGCGGCGTTTTCTTCTCGTCTGGAGCCCCCACGGGAAGCCCTACGCGGCGGGGTTGGGCTGGGCTTTCCGGACGGGAATCGGGGCTTGTCCGGACCGGAAGGCCCGTTGGGGGGGGGGCACGACTAGG
The DNA here is from genome assembly GCA_028641055.1 of Alopecurus myosuroides. Lineage (NCBI taxonomy): Eukaryota > Viridiplantae > Streptophyta > Magnoliopsida > Poales > Poaceae > Alopecurus > Alopecurus myosuroides. The sequence continues at coordinate 53,766 of JAPCYS010001697.1, read as the reverse complement.
CGTGTTGGGGCTCGTCCGGACGGGAATGGGCTTTAGGGGGGCGCGAGCGGAGATGATCTTAGTTTCCTTTGTTTCGTTCTCGCTTTGTACATTAAAAATCTTGTTTTGTTATCGTTGATAGTGGAACCCGGCCCCCTTTAGGGCCGTATGGAAGAAAAGAAACTCCACAAACATCTAGACTTTTTATTGTTCTTATAACTTTCAAATTACTAGTTTTTTTTCAAATACGAATTATCTATTATCTATATGTCTTTAATCCTGGAGTCGACGGACGATTCTCAGCCTATCTGCCACGGGTCTACCACTGCCTTGTGGGCCTTGCTGACGCTGCGTCCTTGGTGTTGGTCCTGTACGTTTTGCCGCAGGAGTGGGCTTGTGTGCGTCCTGTTAGAAATAATTATTTCCTATTTATTTTAGGGAATAATCCCCGCACTTGTAACCCACCATTGTGGGAACCGTAGGCAGTTAGGATCCTGGAGCGTCGCCTCCATGAACCGACTATGGAAAGGACGCATCCTTTGGAAGCACTCTTTCACTTTGTATAAGTATCGGATCCGATCATCAATAAAGAACTCTTGATTCATTCTCTCGTTTACATCTCGAATCTTCACACGTTATCAGCATGCTCGCCGTTGAGCCAGTCTGGTCAATTCCGACGATCGCCGGAACTAGGAGATCCACACAGACTAGAAGGTGAGAAAGAAAATGCTCATCGTTTTGCCGGTAGCCGCCACGGTGCAGGAACGCATCGCGGCTTCCGCCTTCTTCGTCGCCACCACCGGAACGGCGCGGGGCCGTCCGACCAGCCCCTGCCGCCACCTGCGCCAGCGCTGCCACAGCCCGATGTGCCGGCCTGGCCACCCACCAGTCCGAGTGCACCAAGGCACGAGACGGATGAGAACATCGACCTGGCGATGGCGGCTCCGTCGCCGCCCTTCTGGTTCTTGCCGCATGCCCCTGCATCAATACGACTTCACTGTCGGGGCCGGGCCTATCATGGACGAGGCAGCGCCGCTGCCATCTCCGACCCCCGCGGTCATGGAGGTTGCCGCCAGCCCCGCGCTTTCCTTTGTCTCAGCGCCAACCGGGGTGTCTTCCTTCGTCGTCGGCTCCGGCGCGGGCGGCTCCTCCAACCACACGGTTGTGGACGTCGATGCCTTCGCGCAGCAGTTGCCGTCCCCGACGCCGGCACCCCTACGGCTTCACCGCGCACGGGCGCTCGCCGTCGCCTCATAGCCCTTGGCGTCCCGCTGGCGAGCTCGCCGTCGAGCAGCCGCTCCGGCATATGGAGCCCCACGGCGCTCTGGCTCGCGAGCAGCGTCGCGCCGAGCACACTACTCGCTGGAGATTCCTCGGACGAGGACGTGCGCGGAGGGAGCGCCTCTCTTTGCCGTTGAACGCCGATGCGTCAGCATGCGTGAAAAAGCGCCGGCCTGCCGTGGCTCTCCGCCATTTTCAGTATCAGGAGGATTGGGGATATTTTCATTCTCTCTCCTTATCTGTTCGGTGGTCGCTAGAGAAGAAGCAACTAGTATACGAACGTGGCCTGCCGTGTTCACTCTGTCTTACGTGGCTCTTGTGCCATGTGCTAGCGAGTCAAGGCACCAGCAGCCTGTCGTTTGTTTATATTTTCTTGTTTGCTTCATCACTGACCTATTACGGTAGTACCACTACTAGTTCAGCTTAGCAGCTTACAATAACAGTAGATCAAACTGTGATTTGTTCCGGTTTTTAGGCTGTTAAAATTAGTACATCTATTTCGGTACTATCAGTACTATCTTTTTGTTTGAGTACAAATGTATTCCAGATGTTGACGCAAAATATTTCCATGTTATCACATGTTGAGATTACTTACATCTTTTGCAATTGAGATTTTAAATTTCTTGCAAATCTAAAATGCAAAATTCAAAGTGATTTCCTTAAATTGATGTTTTGGAATCATGAGGTAGTGTGTAGATTTATCTACACCTACTATTTAAGCCTACATTTTGTCATTTTGACATTATGATTGCCTATGTGCTCTTCCAAGCATTTTAATTAAGTTATGACATAAGACATTCGAAGTGTGAGTATCCTTTACTCCGCTAGTGCTGCTAGATCTACTCCAAAATTTATTTGGAGATTATCTACAATGTGTCATACTTAACAATTTGAGGTTCACACTAATGAGTTCAAGCCCACTTCTTGAAACTTCATTTATTTTGCATAGTTCATTACGACATAACCATGATGGATTTTAATTTACAAAATATAAATTAATATTCTCTGGTTTACCATGTAGGTAAACGATGGCTCGAGAGTTTGATGCACTCGCTCTCAACGGCCACAACTACCCTATATGGGCCATGGACATCAAGATCTCTCTTGCGTCCCGTGGATTAGTGCGTGCAATCCAGCCCCTGGTGAATCCACCCCCGGTTGGAGTGACGCCGCTGACAGACGAGCAAAAATATGCTGCCTTATACATCATAAGGCACCATATTCACCCAGATCTCAAGTCTGAGTACTTGGAGGAAGAATCCCCTAGTACCCTGTTTCAGACTCTCAAGACGAGGTATGAACAGCAGAAGGCAGTTATCATGCCAGAAGCACTCCATGATTGGACACACCTCCGACTTCAGGACTTTAAGTCCGTCGGGGAGTACAATCACGAGGTTCATAAGATTAGTTCCAAACTGCGCTTTTGCGAGAAGGAACCTACTGACGCGGAGAAGATAGAGAAAACTCTGTCTACTATGCTCCCATCGGACAGGATCCTCCAGCAGCAGTATCGTGCTCGCAACTACCAAGTCTATTCCGATCTTATTCATATTTTACTTCAGGCTGAAAAACATGATGAGCTACTCGCTAAGAATGCCTCTCAGCGTCCGGTTGGTTCCCAACCTCTACCTGAAGTTCATATGAATGTCGCGAACAGACGAAAGTTTGATGGTGGCTTCAACCGCAAGCCTTCGAACTTCAATGGTAAGCGAAAGCGCAACCGGAACAGAAAGCCCAGAAACTCAGACCGTGGGAGAGGCACTGCAAAGCCGAAGTTTGACAAATCTAAGCTTTGCGACAAGTGTGGATGCTACACGCACCCAACTGAAAAGTGCAAGACCCCAAAGCATCTGGTCACTCTATACCAGCAATCCCATGGACGCAACGCACCTCGAGGGAAAAGGTTTGAAGCCAACTTCAACCTTCATCTGGATGGCAGCGATGGAGCTGGTTGTTCGCAAGACGTTCCTCCGGGACCTAGCGATGCCGTTACTCTCCCTCCACCAGAGGACCCCGCAGGAACGGAGGACATGATGGTTGAGTACGCCTCAACCGACATGTTTGGAGACTTTGTCTAGTCCCGCTACCTCCTTAGTGATTGATATATTCATGTCCATTTGTGATGTTGTAATAGAACATAAGTATTGTTGTCATTTATATTGTATCAGCACTTTGATATAATAAGATTGTAATCTATGTATTTAAATAAAGGATTCTTATTGAAAATTCTTCATTTTTATATATAGTTCTCTACGGGGACAATCCGATGGAAGAGGAATTATGCCTTGTGGACAGTGCTACCACAAACTCCATACTGAGGGAGTTGAAATATTTCCAAACTCTCAAAAAGATGAATGGTGATATTTTAACAATCGCTGGACGCGATACGGTAATTGTTGGCACCGGCCGTGCCATATTTACCCTCCCAGGTGGTACACAAGTGACAATTGAGGATGCATTACTGTATCCCGATTCTTCACGTACCATAATCAGTTATCGAGATATCCGTAAGAATGATTTTCACATTGAAACCCATGAAGACAACAACGAGGAGTATTTACTCTTCACAAAAGATCACGGGTATGGCAAACAAGTACTTGAAAAAATTCCCTCTCTGTCGTCCGGACTGTACTATACGTACATTAAGCCCGTAGAACATGTTGCTTACAAGGTGATTTTCCAAAATGTTAACGCATTTCAAACCTGGCATGATCACCTAGGCCATCCCGGTATCGGGATGATGAGGAAGATTACTAGCAATTCCATTGGTCACAATTTGCTTGAGTCCAAATTTCCTCAATCATCGGATTTTGTATGCACATCATGTGCCACGGGAAAGCTTATTCTGAGGCCTTCGCACCTCAAGATTCAAGCTGAACCACTTCAATTTCTTGAACGAATTCAAGGAGATATTTATGGTCCGATCCAACCATTGTCTGGACCGTTTAGGTATTTCATGGTTCTTATTGACGCATCTACACGATGGTCACATGTGTGCCTTCTTTCCACACGGAACCATGCATTTGCCAAGATAATGAGGGAAGTAATTAAGTTACAGGCCCATTATCCGGAAAGTCGAATTAAATCAATTCGCATGGACAATGCTGCAGAATTCTCCTCACGTGCTTTCAATGACTATTGCATGGCCCTGGGGATTGAAGTTCAGCACTCTGTTCCATACGTTCACACTCAAAATGGTTTGGCTGAATCCCTAATTAAGAGGATCAAACTCATTGCAAGACCTTTGTTGATGAATTGCAGCTTGCCAACATCGTCTTGGGGTCATGCAGTTTTACACGCTGCTGACTTAATACAATTGCGACCTACTGCATATCACAGTACTTCCCCTCTGCAATTGGTACGTGGAAATCCACCTAGCATTTCCCATCTGCGTAAGTTCGGATGTGCTACATACATCCCGATCTCACCACCTCAGCGGACATCCATGGGCCCACACAGAAAACTGGGGATCTATGTGGGGTACAAATCGCCGTCGATTATTAAGTACCTGGAACCCCTCACTGGGGATCTATTCACAGCCCGTCACGCTGATTGTATATTTGACAAGGAACATTTCCCGGCATTAGGGGGAGATTTCAAGTACTAGAAAGAATGCCCGGAAATTGATTGGAATGCTCTTGCCATTTCAGCCTCTGATACACGTACCCAAGAGACCGAACTTCAAGTTCGGAAAATCATAAATTTGCAACATCTTGCGAATAATCTGCCAGATTCATTTACTGATCTAAAAGGTGTCACAAAATCCTTGAATCCGGCCAGAAATGCGCCCGAAAGAGTGGAGGTACCAACTAAAACCACTCAACTACCCGTTCCTAAAAAGAGGGGGAGTAGTACGACATCTGACTCGGATCCTGCTTCTCGCAAGCAGCAAAGGAGAGCGAGGAGAAACTCCTCGAAGTCAGTAAATGTAAGTCAACTCAACGTTGACAAACACCTTATGGGTAGTATACACCCAGTGGAAGGTCAACCTCTACAACCCAGCTCCAGCTTGCGCACACTGGCTTGGACATCGGAACACCTAGACTCACGCGTATTGGGAAATCACGAAGAGTCATCAAGGGTGCACGAGATATCCATCAACTATATCGATTCTGGAGAATCATATGACCGTAAGTCTACGATTGTCGACACTTATTTTTCTGCTACAATTGCAAATACGCTTCTTAATGATCATGATCCAAGGACTATCGTTGAGTGTGAAAAACGCTCCGACTGGCCTCAATGGAAGGATGCAATACAAGCAGAATTAGCCTCGCTCAATAAAAGGAAGGTATTCACAGAAGCAATACCTACACCTCCCAGAGTTTTCCCCGTGGGATTCAAATGGGTTTTCCTCCGGAAACGGAATGAGAACAATGAGGTGGTGAGATACAAAGCAAGGCTCGTAGCACAGGGTTTCACGCAGAGACCCGGCATTGATTTCAATGAAACATATTCTCCAGTGATGAGTGGTATCACTTTCCGATATCTAATATCTTTGGCAGTGCAAAATCGTCTATCTATGCAGTTGATGGATGTCGTGACCGCATATCTTTACGGGTCACTAGATTCGGATATTTACATGAAGGTTCCTGACGGAATCTCTGTCCCGGATGCAAGCACAAAACGCAACATGTACTGTGTAAAACTGAACAAGTCTTTATACGGCTTGAAACAGTCGGGGCGGATGTGGTACAACCGACTTAGTGAGTTCCTTCTTCAAAAAGGTTACTCCAACAGTGATGACTGCCCATGTGTCTTCATCAAGAAGTCTTCTTCAGGATTTTGCATCATTTCTGTGTACGTCGATGATCTCAACATCATTGGCAACGCACAAGACATTGATGAAGCACGCAATCATCTAAAGATGGAATTTGAGATGAAGGATTTGGGTAAAACCAAATTTTGCTTGGGTCTTCAACTCGAGCACCTTCCCTCGGGAATAATGGTACACCAGGCTGCCTATATCCAGAAAATATGGGAGAAATTCAATATGGACAAATCCTACCCATCTAAAACTCCCATGGTGGTTCGATCTCTAGACGTAGAGAAAGATCCGTTCAGGCCGAGGGATGATAGAGAAGAGATGTTGGGACCAGAGGTTCCATATCTCAGTGCCATTGGAGCGCTTATGCATCTTGCAAATTGTACGAGACCTGACCTCGCATTTGCAGTGAATCTACTTGCTAGACACAGCGCAACTCCCACCAAACGCCATTGGGCAGGAGTCAAGAATGTCTTTCGATATCTCCAAGGCACAAAGGATCTTGGTCTATTTTTTCAGTTCCAGAGAAATCTGGACTCCAGTATGATTGGATACACTGATGCTGGCTACTTATCTGATCCCCATAATGCCAGATCGCAAACCGGCTTTGTGTTCCTACATGGTGGAACGGCCATATCGTGGAAGTCTTCGAAACAGACCCTCGTTGCAACGTCCACCAATCATTCTGAAATAATTGCATTATATGAGGCATCACGCGAATGTGCATGGCTTCGCAGAATGATAAACCACATACAGCAGTCATGTGGAATTGGTTCTATCGAATCACCCACCATTATCTACGAAGATAATGCGGCTTGTGTTGCACAGATGCAAACAGGATACATAAAGAGCAATGTCACCAAGCATATTGCCCCTAAGTTGTTTTATCCCCATGAACTCCAGAAGAGTGGGGAAATAAACGTCTTGCAAGTCAAATCATGTGATAACCTCGCTGATCTTTTCACGAAGTCTCTACCAACTTCAACATTCCAGAAATACATTCATGGGATTGGTATGCGACGGCTTCGGGATTTGCAAGAGTCAGGGGGAGTATCTTCCTGAACTATTCCTGTTCAAAGCATCATATTACACTCTTTTTCCCTTTATGAGTTTACTTCTTAGGTTCTCATTAAGGTTTTTAATGAGGTAATATCAACATAAGATTATATGTCATACTTTCTGTTTTCCCCACCGGGGTTTTTAGGGAAGTATATACGACATATTTATTGCCCTCTAAATTCTATGGATATACTCCATATTGAGTTAACAGAGGCAATAATCATTATATGTTGGATCATTTTCTCCTTATTTTCCCACAGGGTTTAAAGGAGTTTTACCAGCATATCCTACACTGCTCCTCATATTTTTTCCCATAGGGTTTTTGGAGGAGACTTAATCAAGATGACGATGGATCCTTATGAAGTGTAGCGGTGATTAGGGGGAGTGTTAGAAATAATTATTTCCTATTTATTTTAGGGAATAATCCCCGCACTTGTAACCCACCATTGTGGGAACCGTAGGCAGTTAGGATCCTGGAGCGTCGCCTCCAGGAACCGACTATGGAAAGGACGCATCCTTTGGAAGCACTCTTTCACTTTGTATAAGTATCGGATCCGATCATCAATAAAGAACTCTTGATTCATTCTCTCGTTTACATCTCGAATCTTCACACGTCCATGTGTTTGTTGCAGCTATCAAGCGGTGCTCCGCTGGGCTGGCCACGCGTCCGTGAACAACACATGAAGAGGTAGAGAGAGAACACCTTGGCGGACCTGGCCACATCTCTTCCCACGACGGGAGCAACCTGCCCGGTCTCACCTCGATAACCACGCGGACCACGCGAGGGGCGGCGCGGGTCGGGGAAGGGCTACTCAGGAGACCCAAGGGGCCGTGAAGGCGGATAGCCGACGGCCGTCGAGGCGCCGTGGACGGCCCGTGCCCGCCGGGGATCATGGGGTGTGGCCACGTCACTCGAGGCGGAGGTCGAGGCTTCTGCGGAGGAGCCGCGGGGGCTGACGGCGCTGGGAAGCTCTGAGAAGTAGAGTGAGGTTCTCGGGCCGCACTGAGTGGAGGAGAAGGATGTGAGGGCTTGAGAATCTGACGCCGAGTAACAGAGGAGTCGTGTGTCTTCGCGCATCAGAGGCATAGTAGGGCGTCGCTGCTGTTGCTTACCGCTGCCACGACACCACTGCAACATGTGAAAGGCGTTGACTACTGATTTTCTAGGTCTTCCTCCGCGTGCGATTGGCGCCGGATAAGAAACCAGCCAGGCAACGCTTACACCGATGCATCTCTACTGGCGGACTTCGTTCGATTTTCGGGGATTTAGTAGCACGCCGATTTTGTGCCTTCTTCTCCGACGACATCGCCGACGGCACGCAGATAAGGGCGTTTGATTCGTATAGGCGGGAATGGGATTTCTTCATGAGCATGTGGACCTGGCCCAGCATGTGAGAAAACGCCTTCCCTGCCATTATTGCAGGCTCGTCCGACCTGAAAACTGCCGGCGGCGCTGTAATGATGAGGAAGAAGCTCCATTGTGCCCTCCCATACCCGTAGCTGGTAAGTGCAGATGCGTTACTTGACTCCTGTTCTCAACCGGTTCTTTATACATTTGTGCACAATCAGTCTTATTCTCCCATCATTCGACAACCAGCCTATCTCCGGGTCTCTCATGAAGGGTGGACTGCGGGTGAACCAGCTTTAGATGCTACGATGGATTCTTCTTTTTTGGGCTACTGCATGATATTTACACACAGATTAATTTCTAGAAATTTGATTGTTAATGTGCGGTTGTGCCCATGTTTTCTACGAATCTTCCAAACAGGGGGTATTGGAGGAGAGAAGCAGGAGGAATCATTTGATCTACAAGACGAAAAACTGAGAAATTCAGAGATGCAGCATGGCTGCAACTGCTTGTTGATTCAGGTTCTCTCTTCTTCCCCCGTGTGGAGCTTCAATGTACTTGCCCGTTATTTCTCTAATAATAGGAGTACTCCCTATGTCTCGAATTAATCGTCATGGATTAGTCAAAATATAGATATATCTAGACATATTTTAGTGTATTGATACATCTAGATTTTTACAAATTCACGATGATTAATTCGAGACGGTAGGAGTAGATAATATGGAAATTAACTGATGATAGACTTAGAAATATTGAGGCAAGGAATGAAGACGTTTAACCGACTGAACTCCGAATTTGGTTTATTACTTTTGCCATGTATTATTGTATCATTCGTGGACCCAAAGATTTGAATAAGTCAGACCTACTCGTTATCTGTATGATAGGTTTGAACTGTAGGCTCATCACATTTTTATAAAATACTTAATTGAGCATAAACTTCGGGCTCTATGAACGACAAGCTTTTGTTTGTAATAATAATTGTTGTTATCCCTTCGCTTAGTATACTTTCAAAATTAGGACTTTACCGTTGCTCTGTTTTCAGATGTAGAACTATTGGATAGATCTTTTATGGTTCACAGATATCTTTTCTTGGATTCTATGACATTCATATATAGAGGTATGCAAGTGTGCTTTGTTTAGTTCTGAACGTGTGGCTGCTGAGAGAACATGACAGCCTATTCCAATCAAAGTTGTTGTTCTTACTGGTGTTTTAAATCTTCTTGAGTTTTTGTCCCGTTCCATGTGTTGCGTTATTTTTCTTTTTTAGTACCTTCCTCCCTTGGTAAAGCACTAAATTAGATGTATTTATGTTCAACTAAAAGGAACTTTGTGGAAAAAATCTTGCAAGCTGATTAATATGCTCCATGGAATTTATAGGCTACATGGACACTGTTTATACTTTGTTTCTGAAATAAATATTGCTTAATTATTTCCCTTTGTATGAAACGGGGAAATGCCATATTTTTAGTCTATCAGGGAGACAGGGATGGTTCTATGTGCACTATTAGATGTTGTTATCTTTTATTAGCTCTTCTATTTTTCGCCGTTAAAAGTTCTCAAAATCATTTTGTCCTCCGTAATACTATAGGAGGGCGACAATTCAAAATTCATACAACAAGCTAATGAGGTGTGAGCTCCAATTTTGTCTTATACGGATTAGTTTCCTTGGGAAGTTTCAGGATATCTCTACCACTCTGTTGCTCTTTTACTTATTTTCTTTCATTCTGGTGCTATCAACACTTTAAAATTGTTGGAGCAATGGCAATAGCAAAGTCCATTAGCCTAAAAGGAGTAGGAGTGGATAGAATATGCAATATATGTTGGTCATACATTCCTCTAATTCTTTATCAACTGAATGAAAAGTAGCAATGCCATAAACAGTTTAGTTTTAAAGTTCCTACTATTGCATTAGAACTGTGTTTCCTCTATAAAACAATTGGCGTATAGTTAGTTGTTTATCATAAATTATGTTATCCATCACATTGTTATGTGCCTGGGTAATGTTGAATGCCACGTGTCTGTTATACAAGCTCTTTTCCTCCCCCATATTCTTACTTTGGTTGGTCCCTATTTTGGTGCAACATAGATCCAGACAATCTTTAGGCGAGGTTACAACTTTCTGGGCCTGTATTTAGGAAATTTTCTTTATATTTGTAGAAGTCAAGGATGTATCCTACTGACCTTGTATGAATGTTTGAACATTATCTAAGACTTTAAGCCGAGAGCCGATGGAGGCTTCTCAGCGCATCTGTCATTTCCTGTGTGACTATTTTGTAGGCCGTTGTTTCATGTGTGGCTGTTTTGTGGGCCCTGCTTGTTTTGCCTATAGCGTGCACGGTACTTGTTGGATGGGCACACATCTTTTTGGTCAGCGGTCGGTTGTGGTCATTGTCTTCTCATCCCGATCCCTTTTTCCCTCGTGCGAGTCTCTCTCCACCATCCCCGCGCCGCCACCTCCTTCTCCTAGCCACCCACCAGCCACTTCGCTGCCACCCCCACCGTATATACCGGCCTCAAGGACCTCCACCAGGTGCTGGACAGACGAGAAGCTCAGGTCGCCGCCGTCGATCTCTGGAAGGAGCTGGTTGCGGGAGCCCGACTAGGTCAGTCTCATCTCGACAACGGCAACGACGAGGGCTGCTGTTTAGCATACCGGTGAGTACCTGGCGCATACTCTCGTTTCTATTCTGTTCATACTACAGGTTGTGTAGCGAAAACTCTAGCTTGGATCCGCTCTATCTCTACGGCCTTCACCGTCTTGTCCTTGACTTGCTCCCCGTTACCGCCAGCCTCCACCATAGCCTCCTTCTGAGCAACGAAGGCGCCTTCTTTCCAGACGTCAAGACCTCTGAGCAGGTGATAAGGGAGCTATGTGCATCCTAGGCCTAGGTGTTGTAGTTCGGTTTTCTTTATGGTCTAATTTGTCCCGTCAGAGACTGTTCCCGGAGATGGCAAACACGACAGTTCCGAAGAAATGAGCACCATCAGCGGAGGTTGTGGTGATGACGTGACAGCCGGTGGCTTGATGCTTCTGGGTCACCATCCATGAGGCTTCTAAAATATATATATGTGTATGTATATTTTTTTGCAGGGGACTGGTCTTTTTTAACAACTGAATGGTTAGCAGGAACATGTCAGTGACGAACTTGAACTGAAACCTTAAATTGATATATGCCTGACATGCATCATTATTTCTCTCAATTTTTTGGATGCTCTAGATATCAGTTTGTTGTTGGTTTCCTGATATCTTTTGAAAAATTTCATGCTACCGTTGCAGGTTTTGGGGCTCTATGCTGATATCTCCTTTCGTAGTAACATGTTTTGTTCGCGAAAAGTAAGTCTTTTTCCTTGCAGATCCATTAATCTTCACATGATATGTATCGTTCGTTTCAACAGCATCTTCGATCGAGAATGATATATATATATGTCCATTGGTGCGTTCTCTTGGAGGTAATTGCCAAAATCTAAGTATCTGATTTAGAATATTTTTCTCGTGGATTTGTTTGCATATCAGACATAATTTTCCAATGTGATAGCTTTTGACTCAACATACAGCTCCGGGTAATTGGGAATTTGCCTCTTGTCTTACATTGACTCATAGATTAATGTGGTCCTATTGCTTCATTATTCTGTTTATCGAATGTTGTCCGAGGAAGGATACCATACTTTGTGTCCGAATAGAAGGTTGTAACAAGAATTCATCTCGCTCTTTGTTGTTTCCAAGTTTGAAACCAATTTCCCATTCAAAGATTACCCCAAGTGGCAATATGCATAATTCATTGTTGTATGTCATGCTCTCTGTATGTTAAGGAAAACAACATAATGTATATAGCCTTACTTCTCCTGTTCGTGGATAGTACTTTTCAAATTTTGCTACCTGCCGGTCCTTACCTGATCATGAATTCCATTATACCCATAACGAGAGCATGATTTTATCTCATCCATCACCCTGGTAGCTTGAAGAAAAACATGCCTAATCACGTCCATATGGTGTTAATGATTTTTGTTGGTCTCATGAAACGTAATGACTCAAAAAGACACCGCAACACACGCCCTGCCAACCACAAGATACAAGAACGCAGGGAAGACGGCGCGGCGAAGCGCGCTGCCTCGTCTAGTATCACATGAACTTGGGAGCCAAAACGCCTCGCTCTATCCTAGCCACCCACGGACTAACATGGAGCTCGAGTGGCCAACCGGCCGTTGCAGTAACATCACAAGCTCCACCGAACTTTGAAACCACGGCAAAAGCGCACCTTACGTTCCACAATTCAAATCGGAGACCGGAAACGAGCTTTGTTACGCCTTTTTCTTTTCTTTTGCAGCGTGCGTCCCTCTCAAGCATCAGAAAAAATATACAGTAGCTAGCATGAAAAAGCACACCGTTACGCCGTAAAGCTGGAACTAAAACTGTAGGAGCTAGCACAAGGCAAGCGCGCTCCAAACGAAACGTTGATCCCGCAACATTTTTGCTTGATCATGTGATGTGACGATGCGTGTTTGGGCAAGTACTGCTTATTCATCAACCTTAGTTTAAGATGCGAGCGTGCATGTGGCGACGGCCGTCGAGGCGCTGCAGCGTCGTCGCTGAGCTGAGCTCCATCGGATCGCCGGCCGGCATCCACGATCAGTGTAGTGGAAGAGGGCTCGCAGACAGGGTCGCGGTCTAGCAGTACTACGTTGGATGCAAAAGACGAATTGGTCTTTACCTGCTAATGACTGCACATGTGGCGCACGGCCCCCATGGAGGGTAACGTAAAATGGTGATAGCTCCGTCGATGATCACGACTCCTCTCCGAAAGCAACCACGATCCTCCGGGCCAAAAGTCCGAGTTGATCGTTTTGCCCCCTCTCTCTCCTTCGCCTCCTGGGTCTTGTTACAACTTCACTCCAGACATAAGCCTAGCCCTAGCCATCCCCTCCTTACGGTTAAGCGTAATGACTTCAAGACATGTTGCCCATTAACTTTCGCCTTGTATGAGAAGGAAAAACTAGAAGATATTCTGCATATGTGGGTTGTAAGTAGTTTCTTAAGTTTCAATTTAGATTGTACTTTCCGTTAGTTGAGGAATATGCATGTCAATTCTTTTCTTGGTCCAAAATCTCCTACATAATTAGTTACAAAAGCTTTTTGACAAATAAATAAAGATAAAGGAAAAGGCCTAGTCTCACCTCCTTCTCCCCTTTATTTGAATACTCGTCTACAACTTGAATCGTTATTACTTGTGCACGAGCTATGACATCGATCATTTCCTTTCCGGTTAAAACATAAAGTTTCATATGGGAAACATATCCTTGTTGGATAAATGAATCAGTTTGGTTTAGAATCAAATGCAAGAGCTCTTGACCAACATGGCAAGAGAGTAGTCGTCCTGATTCGGCATACCCGTTTAAAACGAACGACATAGATTAAAACTTATAGACCCTTATGGGTGGGGGGGAGATTTTTTTTTAGTTAGATATGGGAAACTATGTTATATTATCCTTGAGGAATTTTTTTTGAAACATCTCAAAGTTTCATCTGGTTTATATGTATAAACCAGATTGTCATTTTTCGGTCGCCGGCCCCGTCTCAGCGGAACTAAGTTTATACATATAACATATGAAATATGAAGGATAATATATATAGTGGAGTATGTGTCAACGGAGGGACATATATCTGCGAATGCGAGTACAACCATGTAGATCAATGCCGTAACTTCATTTTCATCCGGCAGAAATCAGTGTGTACTATACGGGGCACCAGTGGCGGAGCTGCTGTATTAGCATTGGGTTCAGATGAACCCAATAAAATATGTAATATCCTTCACTAATTTAACTTTTGTCATGTCTTATTAGTGAAAATTACGCTATAAACAACAGAATGAACCCAATAGATACGTGAGCTAGCTTCGCCACTGCGGGGCACCCTCCTTACGAAGGCTTGTGAGCGTACGTACGTCTGCTAATTCGATGCATCATTGAACGGTAAACATTATGTGAACTTCTGCTGATTCAATGATGCAACTTTGAGATGTTGAAAAAAAAATTGAGATGTTGAAGAATTGTACAGAGGAAAAAAAGCACACGATAATTAACAGAGACCAAAAGGAGAAGCAAATTAACGGCAACGAAGATAGCGGCCTGGACAAAGGAACGTGGCCACGTAGGCGGCAGTTGAAAGAAAAGAGTGAAAAGCAACGGTGTGAATCTACGTGTTCCGCATGAAGCTGCCAAGGAGCTTTCTGCATGACTGCGTCACGTGGTATATCGATGTAAAGGGCTGGTCGGAATTGCCATAGAAATGGATGGACATACCGTTAAATGACGACCCTGCATGGCTGGATTTCGGAGATGAATCTGTCACACGTACGTACCCGGGACGTAGGCATGCATGCAAGGAGAAAGAGTGGCTGGAAAATTTCGTGCCAGAATTGGTTTTTGGTTTAATGTGTAGACTGTGAATTCAGGAGAAGGGAATTCTGCGCAGGTGCCCACGCGCGCCGAAGCCAACATCACGCTGGAGAACCACAGGTTGGAATACTGTCATATCTGTCCCTGTTGAATCGATCGAATCTAAGCTAGTGTACGTAGCAGCCGGAGTCTTCATTTTTTCTACATATACCGAAAGCGATGCACCCGTCCGCACGTACGTACGGGAGCACATATTCCGGTCGTCGTTGGTGCCGTGGTGGTCTAGTGGAGGTGGAGCAACACACAAGCCTAGCTACACTGCTTTTCTACAGCTTAGAAATACCACGAGTAGTCTACCGTCCACGACCATGTAATGGAAAGAATTGTTACACTCAATAGCAAATCAACGATGAAATTAAACAAGATCAAACCAACGGAGACACGAGATTTTAACGTGGAAAACCCTTCCAACAAGGAAGAGAAAAAACCACGGGTGCCAGCCAGCAATACTTCACTATTTTCGGGTGAGGTTACAATCGCGCCGGGATTTACAATATGTGGCTTATCCCGTGCGGCGGTTTACAAGAGGTATATAAAGGCGGTCCTGACCTAACTAGGTCGGTAACTGTGTATCCAACTCCGACTCGGTATCAACTCGTACCGTACCGCGGGGGGCGGGCCTCCGCGTAGCGGAGGCCAAACTTTCCTTCATCTTCATATGAATTTAGATCACCATAAAATAACAAGAATTAGTTCCCTGCTTCTCACGTTCAGATCCCCTGGCAGAAACATACGTGAGGGCAGGAGAGGACTGTGGGAGCATGTAGAAACCTATCTAGGGTTCCGTCACCCTCGACGCCGCTCGTCTGGTCCGTCTCCGGTGGCCTTAGGCCTTAGAGGTGAGGCGGATTACGTCCTCTAGCCAGTGGAAGATTTTCATGTTCTCCGTTTAGAGTTTTGTCTAGTGTCTTTTACGATGGTGAGGCGGCGGCTACATCTTGACGTGATAATAAGGTCTTCCCTGTTCTATCCTCGCTCGCTGGTGCGCCTAGCGCCAGTGTAGGGCGCGAAGTCGTTTGTCCACCGGAGTTCGTTTCGTGTTTATCCGTGTGGTTGTAGGTTTGCCTCTTTCGATCTACGCTCTGGTGCGCTGGTCTTTCAGGGTTTTAGTACGACGACTTCCCATTTTATCTATAACAAAGCTCCAGTACGACTACCCGGCTCCAGTGAGGGAGGGGTTAATTAAGGATGGTGGCGCGCCTTCGACTGGCTTCGGTATTTGTAGTCGTCGCTAGATGGTCCAAAGACCTATTTATAATTTGTACTCTTCTTAAAATTCTTTATACCGTTGTCGATGTGGTCGGCCTTTTCGGGGAAAAGAATCGAACATGTAATATACGTGTGGCTACCCATTTACTTGACTCATCGCTTCGCTGCCTCACATTTTCGAAACTCACTATTGATAGGAACCTCCACAAGCAAACGTGGTTTTGTTTATAGACCCGATCGACGAGCCTCTCCACAAGGAAACGTGGTAAGCGACAAAAATGTTTGGAAATAAGATGCGTGGGTTTTGTTTTGAGTCGTAGTGCGTACGTGGCATGCGTAAACTAGTCAGTCAGAGCAGCGACCCGGGAAACAGGCGTCGCGCTCGTGGTTGAAAAAGCTGGTGAGCCGTAACATCACGTCCACCACCACCAGCTTCCCCGGCCGGACGTAAACTCAAAACTAATCTATCGATCCATCGGGGTTACGCAGGCTAACAAACCGGCACAGCATGTGCTAAAAGTTTGACCCGCTTGAATGCTCACCATGCATGCACGCATGCATCGATACCCGGGAGGAAAAATGGATTAACCGGGGCCAAAAGTTGACCAGGGGTTGCTTTTGCCTTGACGAGCGAATTTCGCTGGCTATCGCAGTTTCGTGCTGCTTTTCCTCTCTGCTCCCTCCGGTGGTTTCATCAAAGTTGGTCTGCTTATGCATGTTCTACTGCTTATGGATGCCGACTAGAACTACCAGTCTACCACGGCCATGTTTAGCCATGTAATGGAGCAACGATCAGCACGTAAATATTGGACAAGCTTAATAAGGTACAAAAGGTAGGTTGAGTGAGCTAAAATTGTCACAGGTCCGATGCAAAACCGCAGTATTTACAACATTATAGTTGAGATAAGGACAAGGAAAACCAAGGCCGGCCAAAGCAAAACTCGAAAACATCCACAACTTACAACACGAGAGAGAGTGAGATTAAACTAGCACTCTAATTAACAGGCTACTAGTACAAAATATAGTATAGTAGGTGTTCATCCTGAATTAAGCAGGGCAGTCGATCGATCCCCAGGAGAGAAACAAAAAACAGGAAGCATCTCCATGGACCGATCTACACCACGCACACGGCCGGACGTACGGATCTAAGCACGAAAAGGCTAGCCGGGCCGGCACAACAAGGAGAGGAGATCAAGCTAGCTCTGGTTGCGGCAACCAGGATGCATGAGCGAACGGCGGCGCTCCTTGCGCGCGTCTAGCTAGCTATAGCTAGGTGGCGTCTACGACGGCCTCGGGGCACTCGAGGATGCGCTCGAGGCGCGGGCGCCAGCCGTCGGCGCGAGGAGAAGGAGGCTTGGTGTCGTCGGCGGCGGTGCGGGCGGTGCCCATCTGGCGGAGCACGTCCTCGAGGCGCTGCTCGCCGCTCTTGAGCTGCGCCATGAGCCACTCCAGCTCCGCCCTCGTGAGCACCACCTTCACCTTCATCCCCGCCGTCGCCGGCACGTCCTCCTCTTCGTCCTCCTGCAGCAGCACGTCGCCTATGCTCCGGGTGGCCTCCTCCCTCTCCTCCGGCACCACCCGCTCGCCGCGCCGCCGCCGCGTCTCGTGCTGCTTAGACGCTAGGCAATTGCCCATGGCTCTCGCTCGCTCGCCGGTCGAGGAGGCGGCTAGAGTAGATAGAGCAGCTAGCTCCGGTAGTCTTTGTTGAGCTTTTGCTAAGAGGTGGCAGGAGCGGGGGCGCGGGGCGTTATATAACGACGATCGAGAGGCAGAGCGCCTTGGGCTTGGGTTGGTGGTGCGTGGTGTGCGGGCTCCGTGGGGCCCGCGGATAAAGCGCAAGGCATGCTGCGTGCACATGGTGGGGTCGGGGGACTGGTGCGGTGCGGTCTCTGTGTGGTTCGGTGCGTGGCCCCTAACCGCAGGCACAACCTTTCTCGTCGTCGCTTTGCTGCTGCTGCTTCCTCTGCTTTGCTTTTGGTTGAGTTTGGTCGGTCGCTGGCAGCCGTGTGTTTGCAAAAAAGTTTTCATTTCGTGGGGCACTCACTGACGAGATCTCCGGGCATGTGGGCTCGCCGTTCCTCTCCGGCCCATCGGCAGCATGGCGGATGATGCGGCCAGCGGGCGCGCGTGCAGGATCGATCGGTCTGGTGGCACCACCATCATGCGTGTGTGCTTCCGCTGCACGCATGCACGGCCTCGCGACGAGACGGTGCACGACAGCGCGGTCGAATCCATCGATCGGCCCCCAGATCTGGCTGTCGAAGCGTCCAACGTCCATCCATCATGCCCTACCGTGCGTTCCGCGCGCGCGCTCCAGCCACACAAGCGGGTTTCATCAAATCTGGCTACTGCCATTTGATTGATACTAGTCGTTTCGGGAAACCGTACATGGGAAAACCATGTGATATACTACTATGCCAAAGCTTAATTAGGCATCCATCAAACAACGCCGAATTTAGAGCATCTCCCAATGCGCGCCTGCCGCCGGCACATTTGGTCCGACCGTCCCATTTTATACCGTGTGGACGAAAACAAGGTCTAATACGCGCGCGTCTATTT
This sequence comes from Alopecurus myosuroides, assembly GCA_028641055.1. Classification (NCBI taxonomy): domain Eukaryota; kingdom Viridiplantae; phylum Streptophyta; class Magnoliopsida; order Poales; family Poaceae; genus Alopecurus; species Alopecurus myosuroides. Next base: position 35,113 of record JAPCYS010001697.1, on the reverse strand, counting down.
GGGATTTTCAGAAAGTTACCCTTTTACTGTCCGTTCAAACCCATTGCAGATCGAAATGAGAGGGACAAAGAGAAGCGTCAGGGGAGGAACAAGAGCTACTTCAAACTCCAAACAAAGAAATTTGAAATCGATGTGACCAATGCCCGGTTCTAGGGCCGCGGAAGTGGAGCTTGCGAAAGAAACTCAAGAGGCGGCGATCATAATGATGGACTTGAGCACCTTGACCGCAAAGAAGAGGGCTTGGTACAAGAAGAAGTAAGCCTACTATTTGGAACCAGATGGTTGATCAGCTCGATTTTGTGTTTTGCATGTACAATGGCCGAGGTAAATGAGGCCTTGCACAACACAATTCGCTTGGGTATTATGTTCTAGACGCGCTATTCTATTTTGTTCGTAGTATGAAACAATTTTAATGTTCTATGTCTGATTTATCATCTGCTTGCTTGTTATTTTAATGAAATTTTGGAGAATGACCAACAAATGGGAGAAAATAATGACCTCGACGGATCAAATGGGTCGGTGCGTTGGGTTCTGTGGTATGGAAAGACCGGACATATATGTGGCTGATGGCTGATCATTTGGTGACCCAAATAGATGTAATGTGGACATAGCCGGAATCTAAATTGTTCGGCGCGTTGGAGATGGTCTTAATACCCCCTCAGTCTCAAAATAATTGATTCAGATTTTTCTAAATATAAATGCATGTAAACGTATTTTAGTGTATACATCATATTTTTTTAGATAAAAGGTAAATATATTACCCGACTTTGAGTTAACAAAGCCACTGAGTACACATGTGAAACATAACACGAGCTGGGCATTACAGCTTAGCCGAACGGAAAGGAACAGACAAAAGCTGGGCCTTACAGCTTAGCCAAACAACTAAACAGCAGAAGAACAATAAACGGACTAAAGGGTTCAAGCAGGTGGAGCGAAGGGTCTGCAAGACGCGTGCAGTTCCTTGAGCTTGGAGATCAACCATCTAGCACCCTCTCTGTCCACGGGTCTCAGAAGCGGTAGCCAGGCCTGTAGGAAGAGCAAAGTTTTGAAAATGATATCAGCGGGATGAGAAATGCACTTCTTTTCGATAGAAAGTTTATTGCGTATGTTCCAAAGGGCACACGATTGGGCCAAAAATAAAATCCAGATCAACCTACGGGCCCTTCCCGCCGTTGAATCTAGAATCGCGAAGAATTGGGCGAAATTGGCCGGGCTCCAGTCCCTCCCTAGGGTTTGTCTAAGCAGCGACCACGCGAAGGCCGCAACCGAACAGGAGAAGAACATATGGGCCGAGTTCTCCGGCTGTCCACATAAAGCACACGTACCATCCGAGGGGCCATGTCTCGTAGCAAGCTGTAAACCCGAAGGAAGGCGGTTGAGGACGAGCTGCCAGGAAAAGACTTTGATTTTAAGAGGAATCCTGGCTTTCCAAATGTCTCGAAAGTAGGCTACGGAAGCCCCCCCTGGCAAGGACTTTGTACATGGAGTTGACCGAGTACCTACCCGAAGGCTCCAGGGTCCAAGAGATCTTGTCAGGAAGGTCCGAGATAGTGACCCCGGCACAAATATCGTTCAGGCGAGCCCATTGGTCCACACCACCCGCGTCAAGCGTTCTCCGAAATCTGCATCCCTCCCGAACCGCCTCATCCACCGAGATGTAGGGGTCTTCACAGATGTTGAAGAGGAGAGGAAAACTATCTTTTAGGGGGCCATCCCCCTGCCACCAGTATAGCCAAAATTGCGTCCTAAGGCCGTTTTCCACGGCGTGCTTTGCCCCAAGCTTAAAGAGATACTTGATCTTGTGGAGACTTTTCCAAAATTCCGAGCCCCCCCGAGGCACCGACGAGAAAATGTCCCCAAGACGGCGAGTATTTTTCCCTAATAATGGAGGCCCAAATCGAGTCATCCATAGAATATAACTTCCACACCCATTTAAGCATAAGAGCCACGTTCATGTGTCTGGAATTTGTAATGCCCAGTCCGCCGCACTCCCTAGGGCGACAAACGTTGGGCCAATTCACCATATGGTACTTCCGTTTAGGGCCGGCTCCTTCCCAAAAGAACCGCGCCCGGTGCGCATCAAACTGGCAGTGCACGCCTTCCATAAGCAGAAACAATCCCATTGCGTAAGAGGGGAGGGACGCCAGGCAAGAGTTGGAGAGGATGAGCCTGCCCCCAGAAGAGAGGAACCGTCCAATCCAGGGCTCCACCCGGTCCGCAAGCTTCTGCACCAAGAACGCCCATTGTTCGATGGTGAGTTTACGATCGGCTATCGGCAGACCAAGGTACGAGAACGGCAGCGATCCCAACTTACAGTTGAGTTGTCTCGCCACCAAGGCTTGGAGGTCCGGGGACTGATTGAACACAAAGACTTCACTTTTGTGGAAGTTGATCTTGAGTCCGGACATATTCTCGAAACAGAGAAGGAGGAACTTCAGATGCGCAATCCCCTGCGGCGTATTCTGAATCATAATGATGGTGTCGTCTGCATATTGCAGGTGGGAGATGCCCCCCGGCACCAAGTGAGGGACCAGCCCCTGAATGTGACCAGCTGTGCATGCCGCCGAAAGGATGGCTGAAAGTCCCTCCGCTACATAGTTGAAGAGGAGCGGAGACAGCGGGTCGCCTTGGCGGACGCCGCGCCTATTTCTAAAGAAGGGTCCCATTTCCCCGTTTATGGAAATCGCCGTCTGACCTCCAGCAACTAATTGGGAGATCCTGTGCACGAAGCCCGAGTCGAAACCCTTTCGACGCAACACTTCCAGGAGAAAATCCCAGTTGACCCTGTCGTAGGCCTTCTCGAAGTCAAGTTTCAGAAGGATGCCCCCTAGCTTCTTAATTTTCAGCTCGTGCACGATCTCATGAAGAGCAAGCGCGCCCTCCAGAATGAAACGGCCCTTGATAAACGCAGTTTGGTTAAGGCTGATAGTCCTATGAGCAATGGGATCCAAGCGGTAGGCGAAGGCTTTGGAAACTATTTTGAAAATGACATTGATCAAAGCAATGGGGCGGAATTGCGAGATCTTGTCCGCCCCGGAGACCTTCGGAATCAGCGACAACGCCCCAAAGTTGAGCCGGGAGATGTCAATCCTCCCTAGGATGAAGTCGTTGAGGATGTGAAGCACACCATACTTAACCTGCGGCCAACATTTCTTGAAAAAGAGGACCGAGAAGCCATCCGGGCCGGGAGCAGTATCTGATTTTAGGCTCATGACAATGTCTTCTAGCTCCTTCTCCGAGAAGGTGATAGATAGCGCAGAGTTATCCGCCTCCGACACTAGGCCGTGGGGTCCCCAAGTATTCCTAGCCAGGCCACAACTTCTCCCGGTCGCCGAACCCATCAGCTCGCGGTAGAAATCATAAATATGAGCCTGGAGTGCCTCCTTCCCAGAGATCGTACCAGATTCCGACTGAAGGGCGTAGATGTTGCATCTACGACGTTTCCCATTAGCAACCGCGTGGAAATACGCGGTGTTGGCGTCACCCTGAAGCGCCCATCTTATTCTGCCCCTTTGTCGCCAGTAATCCTCCTCCTGCTTGTAGATATTGAGGAGCTGATCTTCGAGGTGGTACCGAAAGGCCCATTCATCCTCGTCAAGACCCGAGGTGTCTGCTTGGAGGTCCAGTTGCTGAATGCGCCCTAGGAGAGTGGCTTTCTTTAGCCTGGCATCCCTGCCCAAGTTACGGCTCCACCCGCGGAGTTTTTGTCTTAGGCCTCCACTCATGAAGTTCCACCAATCAAGGATGTCCCGACCACGGACCTCGCGGGCGAGCTCCTCCCACTTGGAGGTAATAAGCCCCGGAAAGTCCGGAAGATCGAACCAACCCGATTCAAAAAAGAATCTATTACTCCGGATTGGGGTGCCCTCACCCGTGTCCAGAATAATAGGCGTGTGGTCAGACCCGAGGCTGGTTTCTGCCACCACCGTGGACAGGGGCAGGGCGGCCTCTAAAGAGATAGACAAAAAGACCCTATCTAACACGCAGCAAACTGGGTTGGTCCTCTTATTAGTCCAAGTATAACGCGCCCCTGCGCGGGGTAATTCCCGCATACCCCAGTTAGCAATATGGGCATTGTATAGGTTCATACGCGGCCAGGAAATATTGTCATTGTTCTTTTCCTCGGGCCGACGGATTAGATTGAAGTCCCCACCCATAATAACAGGCAAGGGACAGCTGGCAATCTTGCCGGAGAGCTCGTCTAGGAACCGCGCGGAGTGGGAGTGGCCCGCCGGACCATAGACCCCAATGAATTCGAACTTACGGCCCGAGGGGCGGTGGTAGAGGGACAGACTGATGAAGAATTCCCCTAAGTCAAACGCCCCAACGTCCAAAAGGCTATCCTTGACGCCGATGAGCACCCCCCCAGAGTGACCCACCGCAGGAAGCCAAGACCAGAAAAACTTTTCGCCGCTTTCTAAACCACTAAGCTCCTGATCAGAGAAATCCACTTTTATTGTTTCTTGCAAACAGACGACATCGATGCGGTGAGACCGGAGGAACTCTTTAAGTAGCGTTCGCCGCCCCCGGACGGCAAACCCACGGATATTAAGGAAGAGGCACCTCATTGCGCAACCTCCGCGCGAGCCCGTGCTTGGCGGGTATACGGTTTTTTGGTCGGAATCGGTGCTTTGGCCGAAGCACCCCTGCGACGTGTCAAAGGGCCCGAGCAAGAGGGGGCACTAGAGACAATAGGCGCGCTATCACCTGGGACGGTGACAACTGGAACGGACCCTTCCGTCCCAGCGCCCGCCCCCGACGAGGAAGGGAACAGGTCAGGCTGTTCAGCAGTTGGGCCGACAGGTGGCTCCCTAGCCAACCTCTCACGAGCCAACGCCAACTCGGCTTGGGCCACTTCCGCCGCCCGCAAAACAGAGAGGGTAGCCAACGGAGTGCCCATCTCAGGGAGGAAGACCACACAGCTATCACGGGCGACTTCCAACAGGTGCTCATCGGAGAAAGAAGAAAGGACAGTAAAGTCTTGGATGGGGGGCGTACCTGAAGTGGTAGCCTCGCGCGCGGCCTTGTTCTTCCCCTTGGAGGCCGAGGGAGGGGGTGACGCCGCGTTCTTGGCCTTCAAAGCCATCGCCCGCTCCAACATGGGCGCGTCCGTAGACCCCTCCCCGCGGGAGCTCTTGCGAGACGACGACACCGGCACCGCAACGGAGCGGGGACCACGCGCCACCGTAGCCTGCAGGGCGGGCACCACGCCAGGGGACTTGGCCGCAGCCTCGGAATCAGCCGAGAAGTCCGGCTGGGAGAGCTGAGCGAGCAGGGGGGCCAACACCCTGTCGGGCCTGTCGGCGTTGGATTTGCTCCGTCGTTCATGATCACGAGCCTTCAGACGGGCATCTTCGGAGAGCTTGGAAGATGGCGTGGGGATTGGCCCTAAGCCAAAGCCGATAGGCAGGTTCGGGGTCGACTCCAGGGTGAGCGAAGGGGAAGCGGGGGGATGCCCCTCCACCGAGATCGAGGACCCCCCGTCCACCACCTTAGCCGGGGGGGCCGCGTGCCGAGGCCCATGAACTTGGGGCTGGAGGGCTTCCTGGCCAGAAAAGAGCCATATTGGTCGATCGGGGCCTCGGGGACAGGAGCGTGAACATCATGCTTCATATTTTGACAAAGCTGAGTCGATTATTCTGGGTTTAGGAGGGAGTATTAGTACTATACATAGCACAAGAAAGCACACATGTACACGTCGTCTCTAGTCATCCGTGGACAATTTACCAAGAGTGGGGATTTCGTCCAACCGAACTCCAGGGCTTTCTCCACTAAAAAATCCAAAAATCATATTTACAAGTTTTAAAAATGTGAAAAAAAATCTTGATATTTTTTTAATGATTTATTGTACAAACGATGCAAAATTTTAATTTAAAAATCAATGTATTCTGAGCTACACAAAAATGGCAAATGCATACATCTATAATATAGTGTTTCAAATCTCCAAATTTTGTGAGGTTTTGTCATTTTTCTGCAGCTCATAATATAAAGAATTTCGTGTTGTGATTTTGCACACTAGTAGGCTATATCATGAGCTATCCCTAGAATTATTTTCAACTTATTTTGAAACTTCTAAATAAAGTTTTTGTTTTTTTAAACAGAGTAAGAACTGGATCTGGGAATCAAAATTACTTTCCGCGTCTCTTTGCCTAGTTGTCTGTGACATGCCACAGCCTCGCAATCGTAGCAGTGCTAGGCGTGTTGGGTTGGATAGGGGACGTCGAGCCATAACCCAACTAGCCGCACGTGAACACACGCCCATACAAATGGCCCGTGCACCTCCTATAGGCTATATACAGAGTGTATCGGTCTGTCTCGACTCGACCCGGAGCGTGCTCACGGGCACACATACGCTACCTGCTCCTGGCTCCATTATAGGATCAATACAGGACAATCGATCGGCCGATCAACACAAGGGCGCGGAATCGCATGTCGGATAAGATGCCAAAGTTGGTCCCATGGACAAAACTGGCGGCAGGTGAGAAACCACGCATGCCACTATGTCAGCTGGATGGGAACAAGGACACTGTGAGTCGTACTTGAACTGCTGTACAAGGTATCGAATCTACTCCTTCCTCGCTACCAAAATATAAGATGATGTTTTAACCTTTTCTAGACAAAACGTGTCTAGACATATTCTTCGTGTTTAGATTCATACGCATCTTGCACGAAAACTTGTCTAGATACATGTTGTCTAATAAACGGTAAAACATTTTATATTTCGATACGGAGGGAGCAAGTCATAGGGCCCGCAAGGGAGAGAGCCGGGAGGGGTGATCTAATTTTTCTGTTTCCATCACGGGATACGCCTTATGTTGTTTGGGGCTTGAGCATCTCCAACCGTTGGCCCCCTACGCCGTATTTTCGGAGGAAAATAGCGCCGTTTGGTGAGTTCGTCAACGCTATTTTCGTCCTAGGGGGCGACGGTTCCGAGCCGCGAACCTAACGCAAAGAGAAAAAAATGACAAAAAGGTCGCAAATTTAGACTAACACTTGCGGTTCTATTTTTCTGTTTCCATCGCCGGCTAAGCGGCATGTCGTTTGGGGCTTGAGCATCTCCAACCGTTGGCCCCCTAGGCCGTCTTTTGGCGGAAAATAGCGCCGTTTGGGGGCTCGCCGGGGCTATTTTCATCCTAGGGGGCGCCGGCTCCCATCCGCGAACCCAACGCAAACAGGCGAAAATCGATAAAATTTGCGCAAATTTATACCAACACTTGCGATTCTACAATGTCAGCCTTGGGCCCATATTTCAGCCGGCTTAGACGTAACAAATTAGGACTTCGGTCTTCAAGGTGGGACGAACCACAACCTCTTACCGACAGGAGGATTTTCATTCCTACTTTTCGGATTTTCAGCAACTTTGGGGAGGGGGGTCGTAACGTGACAGCCACATCCTTAGGTCCTCCCGTCCTTCCCCTGCTCATATGGTGCCCTTAGCGCCGACTGAGAGCGTGTGAAGTTGTGTGTTCAGCTGAATTTATGTAGTCCAGTTGGGTTTCATGTTTGTTAGTGGTTGTGGTTTTTAGTTCTTCGATTTACGATTTTCATCATTAACGATGATTGTTACTTAGGTGACGTTGGTTCCTTGGGCCGTTAACGTTGTTTGCTCCACCTCCAACATAACGCTATTTGGTTCCTTCGGTCTTCAAGGTGGGACGAACAACAACCTCTTACCGACGGGAGGATTTTCATTCCTACTTCTCGGATTTTCAGCAACTTTGGGGGGGGGGAGGGGTAACGCGACGGCCACATCCTTAGGTCCTCCCGTCCTTCCCCTGCTCCTATGGTGCCCTTAGCGCCGACTGAGAGCATGTGAAGTTGTGTGTTCAGCTGAATTTATGTAGTCCGGTCGCTTTCATATTTGTTAGTGGTTGTGATTTTTAGTTATTCGATTTACGATTTTCATCATTAACGATGATTGTTACTTAGGTGACGTTGGTTCCTTGGGCTGTTGGCGCGAACAATTCCCACATATCTAATAAAACAAGTTCGATTGCCGGACAACCACATGAGTCCTACTAGCCGCACGTGACCACATGACAATACAAGTTTCTAACTAATTCATTATAGAATATTAATTAATGTTTAAAGTAGTTCAAATCTAAAATTTTAATATAAAAAATAATTGATTCAAAACCTTCTCAGTGGAATGTCGAATATATTAGCTGGATTTTGTGTAGAAATGGACTATCTGGGAGTCAAAAATGAGTTTCGAAATATTAGAGCATATCCACCCCCCCCCCCCCCCCCTAAAAGGGACCAAATTGGTCCTTTTTTTTATACGTTTAGGGTTGTCCGCGGATGGAGCCTTCCCCGACCCCCGAGTTAGGAGCAATCCATTCGAACGCCCTCCCCCCTCCCACCCCCCGCGCGCGAAAAATAAGGGTTGCGCGCATAGTATTCACATTTGATCTGGAATTTACAGAATTTCAGTTGAAATGGACCATTTCATTACATTTAGGCGCAATTTAGTACTACGGCCAAGCAAAATACATATAAAGAAGCCCCCAGACTACTGGGGCTTCGCCATCTGCGCCTCCGCCGTCGCAGCCTGTGCCACGCGGACTACTCCAGGATCACGTAGTCCGGCGCCATGTAGAGGTGCGTCGGTGGCCCTCCGCCATGCGCTGGAGGATGCGACGCCCTAGGGGATTGCGCCATGGGGGCCGGTTGCGCCGGGTTGCGGTGTGGGCGGCGCCGCGGGCAGAGTCGTGGAGGGCGGGTGCCAGCCCCTCCCACTAGCCGAGCTCGTGCAATTCAGACTCCTCAATGGCGAGGCGGGGCTGCTCGGCCTCCTCCTCCTCCGCCTGGGGTGCCAGGAGGGGAGCCTCCTCCTCTGCGTGCGGTTGCGGTTCCAGGGGTGCGTCCATGCCAACCTCCCTCATGCCCTCATCGGGCGCTCCAACAGGTAGGGGTACCCCGCGTGCAGCGTAGAAGGAGCGGAGGCGCGCCTCTGGGACCTTGCCGGGGATGAACCAGCGGTCCTACATGCCGATGTCATCCGCGAACTGGGGGTCCGCGCGGAGGTCGAATGGGAGGAAGGTGCGCCGCGGCACGACTTCCGTCCACCGCGCAGATCCATACGTGGGCACGGGGGAGGGGGGAGACGGGGACTCGCCACTAGTCCGACAGTTTGACATCCGGCGGCACCGGCTTGTCCCGTGACCACATGTATTGGGCAAAGTCCCAGCTCACCCGTTTGCGGCCGCGTTTGTGGGCCCGGGCTTCGGCTACTTCTTCTCCATTGGCCCCGGCGAGTTAGGGTTTGGTCGGTCGGTGATGGAGCGGGGACGGAAGTGAAGTAGGGACGCGCACGTTAACATCGACGCGGTCCCGTTAAAAAAGACCAGTCAAACGACGTTGGTCGCTGACTGGTGGGCCAGAGGGAAGACGAGATGGCGACGTGCGTCTGCCGTGTGGGACAGGGAGGACGCGACGTGCGTCCGCGGACAACCCCAAATATGGAGCAAACTTGGACCACGTTTGAGGGAAACTTGGCCTATCCCCTTTGCCCCACCTGTCCGTTTGGAAGGGGGCCGTTGGAAGGTGGTTTTTACCCAAATTGGTCCACGAGAACCAAGACGGACCATTTAAGGGGCGTTTGTTGGGTTAGCTCTTACTCCGTATAAATAGCACTAAATAGCACGCGGGCAGTAAATCACGGTATAATACATGGATACGATACAGACATTTCCCAACTCCGCAGCCGATAAAGGCATGTTCAGCGACATGTAAAAGAGACCAAACGTTAACATATGAAGAGCAGGCAGAGCTACTGACTAGTCAGCAGGCATGCTCATGTAAAGAAAAGCACAGGCAGCTACTGACAAAAGGCTGCACACATCTACTAACTAATCGGAGACGCCCTTCACCTAATCCCCCCATTAACAGCTCGTTATTAATTCCTGCTTCCTGCAGGCATGTTTTGTCTTTGGACTGATAGGCTCTCTCGGTAGTCAGTTCGAGTTTGTTGGCGGTAAGTCTGCTGGACTGTTCTACGGGCAGACGCATTGGCTGTACGACCCAACGTCTCGGTCGTCGTTGTCGATAGAGTATGGTTTGCACGGGAATGCAGATTATTCAAGCTTGTACCTATATGCTCCTGTGCATGTCGACGGTAACAGCTAACAACCGCGTGCTTAATTGAACTGCGTGCAAAGAGCTTGTCGGGATTGGAGGAACGGCAAAGGGGCCGCCAAGGGTTTGTGATGCTTCATTTGAAGTTTCTGCAAGTGCTGATCAGATTCTTCGTTCAGGACATGACTAATTAAACACAACATTGATGGTAATATGAGCAATTTACCTCTTAATTTAATTAATAAAAACGGTAGGTAAAGCAAAACTACAATTGCGATAGTCAAACTAGTCATTTGAATTTTCAGAGAGTAGACAAAAGGCATGCATAGTTTAATCATCTGAATCAGAGAGTAGGCAAAAGGCATGCATAGTCTAGAATTTGGGGAAAGCAAATCTACTCCAATTGGTAGAACTAGGAACTCTAGTAGGATCTGAAACATGAGAATGAACAGAGAAGACATAGCACAGGCTGGACAGAAACTGGTGCAGCAGCGGGGCCGTTGTTGACGTTGTCGCCCATATCATCGAAGAGATCGTCGACTTCCGGGAAGAAGTCGTCGTTCGGGAAGATGTCGTTGTCGTCCGTGATGAAGAACCCAGTAGTCGCGCAGAGCGCTCCCCAAAAACCTTATCGCCCTTCTCCCGTACAGGACTCGAAGTAGCGCAGTTTCGGAGGCCTACTGTACCGACCGGCGGTGCACGCCGCAGGCCAGGATGGGGAAGACTTGAGCGGTGGCGCAAGGCTCTGGAAACGAGAAGACAGTGTATCTGTTGTGCGTATCTCTGGAGAGGAGCTCTGGTTTTATAGGGACAGAGCAGGAGCCGAACATGCCACGCGAGAAGATGAAACGAAGAGTCAGGAAGGCAAACAGGCATCAGCCGAAACTGAGCAGCCTCTGTAATCAAAACCCACTGAGCAAAACGTAAGAGAGGCTCTCGGCTCGAGGCATTCCCGCAACCCGCGGCGCGGCGAGCAGCGGCGTCGTCGGAGGAGGAGCGCGCGTGTGTTCAGCTCCTATTCCCTCCTATTCTTTTCTCTTTTGCAAGGAGTCTGAAAACCTCCCCTTATAAACTGCTCCAACTCTCCTTCAACTAGCAATGTGGGACTAAAGTTTTGTCCCACCCCTTGCCTTGCATGAAAGCGCCAAGTGGGCCTCTAGGATTTATTAGGAATTTATGGAATATTAAATGGGTTGGTCCATTTTGGACCAAAATTCCAACAATCCCCCACCAGATCCCAGAGGCACACGAAATTTGCCTTTGGTTCCAAAACATTGTTTTATATGCCGATACTTCAGTGGAGACTGTGAAGTTGAACTTCCACCTAGAACTCTATGCTACACTAGTAAGCAACTTGGACAGTGGACTGCGCCTTGAACTGCAAGTTTTCTGCGAATCTAGTTTCACACAATGACTTGACCGATACTAGGCTATCGCAGGACTTCCCCGCGGGTGGAGCTTATGCGTCATACTCCTTGACCTTTCATGAGTTTATTAGAGAGCACCCAACTCTCATGCACTGCGACGTTTGACAGTCAGACTCACATAGGCGTGTTCTTCAAAAGATGTTCTGCAGGACAACATCTCTGCTTAAATAAGCCACTTAGAACACATTAAGATAAACATCAACCTGCCTTGCAGAGTAGAAGAGTATTGCATCTTCATGGAGTGGTATAAAAGGTAGGGATACTCTCCTCTCAGTTGATCAACAGCTTGTCTCCCAATTCTAGTTTACGGGATCTCCGATCACATAGAGTGGGTTGCCACAGTGAACAACTTATATTGTGGGTTTCATACCCATCTCCTTCGATGCATTATCTATCACGTTACGCGATAGACCCTTTGTGGAGGGGTCTGCCAAATTTTTAGATGTATGGATATAATCCAATGCAATAACTCCGGAATTTCTCATTTTTCTGACAGATTTTAGTCTCCTCTTCACATGCCTTGATGACTTCATATTGTCCTTAGAACTGTTTACTTTGATGATCACAGTTTGATTATCACAGTTCATCGGGATAGCGGGTATAGGTTTTTCAACCACAGGTAAGTCCATCAAGAGCTGTCTCAGCCACTCTGCTTCAACAGTGGCTGTGTCCAATGATGTGAGTTCTGCTTCCATAGTTGACCTCGTTAAGATGGTCTGCTTGCAAGACTTCCAAGAAACAGCGCCACCACCAAGTGTAAATACATATCCACTCGTGGCCTTTATCTCATCAGCGTCAGATATCCAATTTGAATCACTATAACCCTCAAGTACCCTTGGGTACCCAGAATAGTGAATCCCATAGCTCGCAGTGCCTTTTAAATAGCGCATGATTCTCTCAAGAGCGCGCCAATGATCATCGCCCGGATTTGAAACAAATCGGCTAAGTTTGCTCACAGCATACGCGATGTCAGGCCTCGTAGCGCTAGTTAAATACATAAACGAGCCAATAATCTGAGAGTATCTAAGTTGATCCTTTGCAATTCTTCTGTTTTTACGAAGTAGCACACTAGGATTATATGGAGTTGGTGAAGTCTTGCAGTCGCTATACCCAAAACGACTCAAGATCTTCTCCACATAGTGAGATTGAAGCAGTGTTATCCCACCATTGTCATTTCTCAGTAACTTGATGTTAAGGATAACATCAGCCACTCCTAGATCTTTCAGCTAAAAGCAGTGAGATAGGAAAATCTTGACCTCTTCAATAGCTTTGAGGTTAGTTCCAAAGATTAGTATGTCATCAACATACAAACAAAGAATGACTCCTTCGCCCCCACCATGAAGATAGTACGCGCATTTGTCAGCTTCATTTACAGCAAAACCTGCAGCAGTCAAAGTTCTTTCGAACTTCTTATGCCACTGCTTCGGCGCTTGTTTAAGGCCATATAAAGATTTTAGCAATTTGCACACCTTTCCTTCCTGACCATTTACCACAAATCCATCTGGCTGGTCCATGTAAATTTCCTCTTCCAACTCTCCATTTAGGAAAGCGGTCTTAACATCCATTTGATGAACGAGAAGACCATGTGAAGCAGCCAGCGAAAGTAGTACTCGAATGGTGGTAAGGCGTGCTACAGGTGAGTAAGTATCAAAGAAATCTTCACCTTCCTTTTGAGTATAACCCTTCGCCACAAGTCGTGCCTTGTACTTCTCAATGGTACCATCAGGCCTGAGCTTCTTCTTGAACACCCACTTGCATCCTACAGGTTTGCACCCGTAAGGACGATCAGTGATTTCCCAAGTTCCATTAGCCAAAATGGAATCCATTTCACTACGGACGGCTTCCTTCCGGTAGTCAGCATCTGGAGATGCATAGGCCTTTGAAATAGAACTGGGAGTATCATCCACGAGGTATACAATGAAATCATCACCAAAGGACTTTGCAGTCCTCTGTCTCTTGCTTCTTTTAGGAGTTTCACTGTTGTCCTCCATAGGATTTTCGACGTGTTCCATCGAAATGGTAGGCTCAGGAGAAGGGACTAATTCTTGACTTGATGAATTAGGCATCTCCTGATGTGATGAGCTAGACATATACTTCATAGAAAAATGTCCTCAAAGAAAGTCGCATCATTTGACTCCATAATTTTATCAACACGCATATCAGACACATCGGATTTTATGACCAAGAATCTATAGCCAATGCTATGAAAAGCATATCCCAGAAAAACACAATCCACGGTGTTTGGTCCAACCTTGCGCTTCTTAGGGAATGGAATATTTACTAACGCCAAACAACCCCAAGATCGTGGGTAAGAGAGTTTTAATCTTTTCTTCTCCCATTCCTCAAATAGCGTTATCTCTTTGTCTTTTGTAGGAACTCGGTTTAGGACATGACACGCAGTCATAATAGCCTCCCCCCACCATGCCTTGGAAAGGCCCGATGTATCTAACATGGCGTTAACCAAATCTGTTAGAGTACGGTTCTTTCTTTCAGCCACCCCATTTGACTGAGGTGAATAGGGAGGCGTCCTCTCATGAATTATATCATGTTCCGCACAAAACGAATCAAACTCGTTGGAAAAATACTCTCCACCCCGATCAGACCTTAGCCTCTTAATCTTTCGATCAAGTTGATTTTTTGCTTCAGCTTTATAGATCTTGAAGAAACTCAAAGCTTCATCTTTTGATTTCAGAAAATACACATGACAATATCTGGTAGAGTCGTCAATTAACGTCATGAAATATTTCTTTCCACCTTTTGTTAACACACCGTTCATTTCACAGAGATCAGAATGTATGAGCTCTAGTGGTGCCAGATTTCTCGCCTCTGCAGTTTTATGGGACTTGCGAGGTTGCTTAGCTTACACACACACTCGGCACTTAGAACCCTTAATAGGTGTGAAGTGGGGAATTAAGCTCAATTTGGATAGTCGTGTCATGCAGCTAAAACTGACGTGACAAAGACGTGAATGGCATAAATTTGATTCATTGTTGCAAACATGATTTACAACATTATTACTGACATCAGTCAAAGATAAACGAAACAAACCACCACATTCATAACCTTTACCAACAAAGGTTCCAAACTTGGACACTACAAATTTATTTGACTCAAAGACAAGCTTGTAGCCATCTCTACACAGAAGAGAACCGCTAACAAGATTCTTATTTATAGAGGGCACATAATTCACGTTCTTCAGTCATACAGTCTTTCCCGAAGAGAACTTCAGATCGACCGTACCAACACCGCGAACAGAAGCATGTGAGTCGTTGCCCATCAGCACGGAAGAAGTTCCTGCTGCCTGATAAGAAGACAACATGGAAATCTCAGAACATACATGTACATTGGCGCCCGTATCAATCCACCAATCAGGAGAATGACATACTGAAAGAACAGTAGGAAATATACCGTACCCCGCGTCCTTCATCTCAGTATCACCAATGACAACATTGGCGGTCTTGCCGCCTTTCCCATGTTGACGCTTGTCAAAGCGATTCGGGCAGTTGGGAGCCCAGTGTTCAGGATCACCACAAGCAAGGCAGACTCCTTTCTTCTTCTCATACTTCTTCTTGAAGTTGGTAGAATGTGATGTCTTGTTCTTCACATCAAACTTTCCTTTACCCTCAAACTTGTTCTTGTTCGTGAACTTGTGGGTTTGAAAGTTTCTCTTCTGTACCAAGTTGTCACTAGAACTTCCATCAGCACCTCGAGCACGTGTGTCCTTTTCTCTTACCTTTTCTTCGACATCAAGAGTCCCAATGAGATTCGAGACAGAAAACTCCTGCCTCTTGTGTTTCAGAGACGTAGCAAAGCTCCTCCATGAGGCAGGAAGTTTGGCAATGATGCCTCCGGCAATAAACTTGTCCGGTAACACACAAGTGAAGTGCTAAAGTTCTTTGGCGAGTGACTGAATCTCATGAGCTTGCTCAACCATGGAGCGCTCATCAGTCATCATGTAGTCATAGAATTGCTCAATGACATACAGTTCAGTGCCAGCATCTGAGGTACCAAATTTTGCCTCAAGTTCATCCCACATATCCTTTCCATTGTCAAATGACGCATAAGCATCAACAATGTTATCTCCAAGAACACTGATCAGAGCAAGCTTAAAGAGGGTATTCATTTTCTCATAGTTTGCCTCCTGTTGAGGGTCAAGATCACCCGTAGGTTTGCCAAGAGTGGCGTCATAGCAGTTCATGGATTGGAACCAGAGAACTGCTCTCACGCGCCATCTCTTATAATTGGCGCCCTCAAACACATGTGGCCTCATAGACGCAGCAAAGCCAGTTGGGGTAAATTGCCTATAATAAGGTTTTTGGATTGATGGAAATATGAGCAATTTACCTCTTAATTTAATTAATAAAAACAGTAGGTAAAGCAAAACTACAATTGCAATAGTCAAACTAGTCATTTAAATTTTCAGAGAGTAGACAAAAGGCATGCATAGTTTAATCATCTGAATTTCCAGAGAGTAGGCAAAAGGCATGCATAGTCTAGAATTTGGGGAAAGCAAATCTACTCCAATTGGTAGAACTAGGAACTCTAGTAGGATCTGAAACATGAGAATGAACAGAGAAGACATGAGCACATACTGGACAGAAACTGGTGCAGCAGCGGGGCCGTTGTTGACGTTGTCGCCCATATCGTCGAAGAGATCGTCGACTTCCGGGAAGAAGTCGTCGTTCGGGAAGATGTCGTTGTCGTCCGTGATGAAGAAGCCAGTAGTCGCGCAGAGCGCTCCCCAAAAACCTTATCACCCTTCTCCCGTACAGGACTCGAAGTAGCACAGTTTCGGAGGCCTACTGTCCCGACCGGCGGTGCACGCCGCAGGCCAGGATGGGGAAGACTGGGCAAAACGTTTCAGATTTTTGCGCCTGTTCATAATTCTAATTCATGTGTGTGGCAAAATAAAGAGAGAGAGAGAGAGAGAGAGGCTCTCGGCTCGAGGCATTCCCGCAACCCGCGGCGGGGCGGGGCGTCGTCGGAGGAGAAGCGCGCGTGTGTTCAGCTCCTATTCCCTCCTATTCTTTTCTCTTTTGCAAGGACTGTAAAAACCTCCCCTTATAAACTGCTCCAACTCTCCTTCAACTAGCAATGTGGGACTAAAGTTTTGTCCCACCACTTGCCTTGCATGAAGGGCCAAGTGGGCCTCTAGAATTTATTAGGAATTTATGGAATATTAAATGGGCTGGTCCATTTAGGGACAAAATTCCAACAAACATTGGTTAAGAGTTTACGTTCCTTGCGACGGCTTAAGCGTTACTCCCCGATTTAAAACAGTGTTCAATCAACGTCGGGAAGGGGGAGAAAAAGAAACATTTTCCTCGGAGAAAGGTGAAAATAGAGTGATTGTGAGCTCCTCTGATTATACCCGCGTCAACCATAGGTAAGAGAAATGACTTACAGATTAGATTTGGACATCAGAGTGCTTGTGAGCTAGTGTGATTATATATACCAGCGACCGTGGAGAGATGTCCGGCAGGGGGAGCAGCGCCGAGCGAGCTGGAACAAACAGTGGCCGAAGCAGTGTCGAGAACGGCAGCGAGCGCAGGGGTAGAGATGACTTGGAGCGAGGAGCAATTTAGAGCAAATCCAGTCGCATCCCCTGAAGCTCGCCCTAGGCGTTTTTCCGTTCGGACGGGCCCCGAGCGCGCCCACTCGCGCTCCCCATTGGGACTTTCTGTCCGGATGCCCCCTTTTTCCGTCCGGCAAACCCATCACAACCCCGTCTACCAGGGGTTCCCGTGGGGCGCCGGACGAGTTGTTTCGCGCCACGGGTCCGTCCTGCCAGCGACACAAAGTGCCCATTTGCGCCACGTCCCCTTGCGCCTTTCCCATATGCGCCCCGCACGCGCCGCCTCGCCCTCTGCCATCTCCCTCGGCCTCGCAGCGCCGCCGTTCTCTTCCGCCGTGCCTCCACCCCACCGGCGCCTCCGGCCGCGCGTCCACCCCTCGGCTCTTCCCCACCGCGTCTCCGACCCACCGGCGCCGCCTCAGGCGCCACCTCGTGGCGACCAAAGGTAACCACCTCGCCCCCAAGGTGTTCGGCGATTTGCCCGGTTGGGCGTCGGCCGTTGTTTTTGTCATATTTGGAAGTCATTTTCATTTCTACAGATGGACATCGACGATGAGATGGTGGTGAACTTTCTTTTAGAGGAAGAAGCCGATATCGACGAGGAGGAAGATGAGAACTTGTTTGTTCTTACTTGTTTGGCACAACTCATCGCCGATGATGAAGCCAATCGCGAATCAAAGCGAGGAGGATCCAAATTTGGGAGGAGAAAGACGAAACCGAGGATGAGAATGGAGGGTCACTGCATGCTTTTCGCCGACTATTTTGCCGATGAGCCAAGATTCAATGCAAAGAATTTTCGACGGAGATTTCGGATGAGCCAAAGTTTGTTCAACACATTGGTGCAGAGTGTGAGGGAGCACGACCCCTGGTTCAAGATGAAGAAAGACGCCGTGGGGATGGTAGGTTTCTCCTCAGTTCAGAAGTGCACTCCTGCTATGAGAATGCTTGCATATGGTGCCCCTGCAGATGACCATGACGACTATCTCCGCATGTCTGAGTCGTCGGCTATCAAAACCATGTACAGGTTCTGCACTGCGATAGTGGAAGTGTTTGGCCCAAACTACTTGAGAGGACCAAATGAGAAGGAAGCTGCTTGGATCCTGGCAACAAATGAAGCAAGATGTTTTCCTGGTATGTTTGGAAGCATTGATTGCATACACTGGAGCTGAAAGAACTGTCCATTTGGTTGGCAAGGATTGTACAAAGGGGGTCATCATGGTGTTTGCATCGTGGTACTTGAGTCAGTGGAAGATCACGAGACTTGGATTTGGCATGCGTTCTTTGGCATGGCAGGATCTCACAATGACATCAATGTGTTGCAGCGTTCCCATGTGTTCACGAAACTTGTTGACGGACATGCTCCGTCAGTGAACTATGTTGTCAATGGCCACGGGTACAACAAGGGGTACTACCTAGCATATGGTATCTATCCAAGATGGTCAACATTTGTGAAGACAATTTCTAATCCTCTAGGCAACAGGAAATCTTTGTTTGCATCGGTACAAGAGAGCAAAAGAAAGGATGTCGAGCGTGCATTTTGAGTGCTCCAGCAGAGGTTTGCCATTGTGCGGTATCCTGCTCTCTCTTGGTCGGCCGAGCAGCTGGAAGAGATCATGAATGCATGTGTGATCATGCACAACATGATCATTGAGGATGAGCGTGAAAATCCAGTGCATGATCATCTTCCGTATGAGTTCCAGGGTCCTCTCGCCAATGTGGATCAGAATGTGCCAACGGATTGGACCGAATACATCGCTATGCACATGGAGATTCGAGACGGGGCAACTCATGATCAGCTCCAAAATGATCTAATGGAGCATTTGTGGGCTCGCAAAGGAATGACGACGACATAACTTTAAATTTATTTTTAATTGTATGAATATTTTTTTTTGTAGTCGTTCGTAATAATTTAAATCTAGAACATAAGTATTTTTTTTAGACTCTAAAATAACGAAAATAGGCAAAATCTTGCTTTGGGGGTTTTGATTAGGGGCCCGAGTGGGCAGCCGCGCCCCCCGCCGGCGCCGTGCCGTCCGGACGAGCCCCCAAAGGGCCTCGTCGGGCGCCCATCCGGACGCCTATTGGGGGACGTGACTAGAGATGCTCTTAGTTGCAAGTATGGAACTGTCCCAACGTATGTCCGCAACAAGGAAAAGGCCCGTGAGATGTAACCACCACCTGGTGTAGTACGGTTCATGGTAAAACACTGAGACTTTGTTTACTTCTAGTGTATTATAGGGAAAGTAGGGGATTTTACCAAATCCCGAAAAATTCTCACTAGTCCGTTTACTACTCTGGTTTTGGAGGGGATAATCCCCACAAATACCCAACCAACCACCTCACTTTTGTCTAGATTGAAAACTCTATCTCATGCTAGTGTATTATGGGGGGAAGAGTATTTGAGGGGATTTGGTGATCACCAAATCCCCTTTCAACCCCAAACTTCTCAACCCAACAAATACGAGAGAGGTAAACAAGGCTTGATGGTGCTTTGGACCTGGGAAAGGAAGTCGTTGGTTCAGGTTATGTTATAGTACTCCCTCTGTCTCAAATTAACTGTCGTAAAGTTTGACCTGTCTCAAATTAACTGTCGTAAAATTTGACAAAAGTGGGTGTATCTAGATATAATTTAATGTTTTTTGTGTGCTCGATATAATTTAGTGTTTTTTTGTGTACTCGATATAATTTAGTGCTAGATACACCCACTTTTGTCAAACTTGTGACAATTAATTTAAAACGGAGGGAGCACTACTGCTGGTAATCTAATCGAGGCACCATACGTCGAACAACAGATGTTGGCCTTTTATTAGCGAGCTATTTGCAGGCCGAGATGGATTGGAAGCCGAGGCTAGGAGAAATCCAAGCTGATTGTTTTGATTTCGTCACTCTAAGGTCTAGTTTACTTCTAGTGTGTTATAGTGGAATATAGGGGATTTTATCGAATCTCGAAAAATCTCCACTATTCTGTTTACTACTCCGGTTTTGGAGAGGATAATCCCTATAAATACCCACCAATCACCTCATTTTTGTCTAGATTAAAAACTCTATCCCTTGCTAGTGTATTGTGGGGAAGAGTATTTGAGGGGATTTAGTAAGCTCCCAACCTCAAACTTCCTAACCCAGCAAATATAAGAGAGGTAAACATGGCTCCCAACCCCAAACTTTTCAACCCAACAAATAAAGACAAGTAAACAAGGCCTAAACATGGTTGCTCTGGGTAATTATACAAGTTCATCGTAAAGTTGTTGCGCCAAGGGCTTCAACCTTCTTGGCATCAATCGATCTGCAAACGTCGACATATGCGCTTAGCAATATATTGTAGGAGTATTTTATATTACTTCCTCCGCTCTCATATTAATTGTCTACGTCCAATTTTGTCCAACTTTGAGACAATTAAACTGAGACAGAGGGAGTACTATATTATGTAACGCCTGGTTTTCTGGAATCTGCTACGTCTCGAAGTCACTATCTATGACGGACTGCGGATCAGCTAAAGAAGCATTCCCAGCAAGTTCAAGAAGGGCATTCCCCATCTCAGCAGCAAAATGCAATAAACGGGAATCAAAGAGCAGCACACAGGAGAAGCACAGTTTTTGGCAATGCCAAATACCATAGAACAAAGTTTAAATTCGAAGGAACAACTAGCAGTTCGCGTCACCAGTAGTTTGGCATCCATCACCAGCTGCCTTTGGAACATTTAGGCGTTTAGCATTACATTGAAGCTAGCATTACAAGCTTACGACAGATAAAAAGCGGTGGTAGCCACAGCTTAAGTTAACAGTGAACTACGCAGACCGGTAGACAGATAACTGTCCAGCTTACGGTAGATAAAAAGCAGTGGTAGCCACAGCTTCAGAGTATGGAGTACCAACACAGGGCTAGATTATATTGCAGCCGGACACTAAGCAGTTGCAGCTCAGGATAACCTCTGTTTCTTCTTAGCAAGGTTCTTAAATATAGATTCTACCTCATCAGATGTGACTGGTTTAGACGGATCACGGGATTCCTGCTCAAATAATCAAGGGAAAATGGCATATCAGGTATATGAATAAAAGAAATGGATCATACGCGTGCATAAACTATACAACCTATGACGATAAAAGAAAAGGACATTAAGTCCATTATGAGATGGTATTGCGGGCATGTACACATAGTGAGATATGAACAATGAAATGTATCTTTCTTTCTTAAAATAGAAAATGTCAACCAAATACAACTTCAAATAAATAAATATGTACGTAACTGAAAAAGGAAAAGAAATTTCAGCTAGATACATAATAGCATACTGGTGAAGCAAGCAAGCCGAGTTGTGACCGCAAACAAATCATAGAGAACATGTTGGACCTTTGTTAGAAAAGCGATAATACAATGCAGATCTGCAGGGGCAGATCCAGTTCAAGGACAAGGCTCCCCTGTAACCCCAGGGACCTTCCGCACAAACTCATAACAATATTATTATGTGTCAAGATGACCCAAAGTATCTAAATGAGGTTAATATACCATGACCACAGTGGCCCATTCTCTGATATCAGGCATATAGAAAGTATTTAACTGCTCCAACACAAAAAAGAACAGTCCAAATCAATTGCCATAATACTATTCAGTTGGAATCCACCCAGGGTTGGTCATAGGGATGTCGACTAGTAGATAAGGTACAGCAGCCTGGCATGATTCTTTAATTTGAAAAATATGTGCATGATGATGTACATTTTCTAAAGATAAACAATTTCGTTTTTATAGCTTCAACTGGGAAATTGCTTATCTTTAAATGGGTTCCGGTGTACCACTGCTTAGCCTTCAACTCACCTCTCAATATCAAATTAAATGGGAATAATACTGCCCTCCTCTCTTTGGAAGAATAAACCTATTGTTACTAATGTAAAGTTATAATCCAAACTATGCTGGACTTGATTCCCATCTCTGCATTAGTATGATTGTTGGTCTAACACAACAGGTAGGCACACAAGCTCCAGGGATCACAGCATGTAGAAATTTTCAATAACTTACGACAAAGTGACTAACGGTCAAAAGAGCAGAGATTTTTACCAGAAAGGACTGAAACTCATTCTTCATGTCATTGATGCCACTCAAAATCTCGATCTTCTGGACATGGTTAAGTGAATTGATAAAGTTAGCTTCAGCTCCTTCCTGCTGCTCCAACTTCTTCTGTCTTTTCTGCTTAGCAATATTTTCATATTCCTCAATAGAGTCCTCCTTATCGGTAAGATGTGCAATGCCCCGCTGTGCATAGAAGTTGGTGCATGTTCCGCATCTACATAGAGTCTCTCTCCATCCTCTTGACATGAAAAATGGCATAGTTTTCTCTAGATCAGCTGACTTTGCATTTATATCCATTCCTAGCTGACAGTTGCCAGTTAAATTGCCACCCAAGTTGGACTTCTCTGAAGCTGCAATATCTTTTGAACAGTTTCCCTTGACGGAGGTATTTTCAACACTTTGATGGTCTACAAGAGCACCATTTTCATTCTTCTCAGTGTCAGCATGACCTGAACAGCCTCCTTCCACACCATTTGTATCAGCCAGAACAGCTTGTGATGATGAAGCAGAAGTCTGCTTACTAGAAGCCCAAATTGTATCAGGATATAGTTTCAAGAAACAACAAATAGGCGAGCATTTATGACATATGAAATCTTCAAAGAGCGGCTCCCCTTCCTCATCACATGGTATCTGCAAAGCAAAGAAGCCATTAAGCACAAACTATGTTCAGTAAGTACCTATGAATATCTCAAATTCCGTAATACTAAAAAAACAAAGTACGAGCATGTATACACTTTGCAGGACCTGCTAAAGCCTAGAAGTAAAATATGCACTATATCAATATGCAGGCTTAGTTACAGGACTGATCATGAAGAGATGCTCAGTTGCAGGTTAACATGACAGTGACATGGGAAATCATACTTCTAGGGGGTAAATGGACAAGCAATGCAACACTGAAAACTCAAGCAGTAGTGATACAATGCATTGTTTTTCAACTTTTATCCAGTACCGAAGGCGTTGCTATGTTTCCAAGAATCAAAACAATAAATCTAGCAGCAAAATTGTGGTAAACAGAGGTAAAGAATGTCTCACAGCAGTACTAGGACGCAATTAAAGGTATGTGTCGCACAAATCATGCAAACTTACAAGAATCAAAGCACGGGAAACAGTTAACAAATATTATCCAATTAAAGAAGATCGTGGAAAGTAGAAAACCTTTTCAGCAGAGTCAAGACCAATATGATCCTCATGAAACCAATCCTCACAAATGCAGCACTGTATCATTTCAACTTGTTCCTTGGCTTCTGGATCAGGATAAGGCCTACTGCACGTGCAATACGAGCCCTTGAAATTTTGATTATAAGAATTGGCTGGGTTCTCAGGATCTTTCTCAGGGTTCAGTTTGCAGAGGTGACCTCCAAACTTTGAGTTGCCACAGTCACAACGAAAGTTTCGCTTTGTCCAAAGTTCAACAACCTTGAGGGAAAAAAACAAGAGAAAATTTATACGACTTAGTTGTGTGCACAATTAAAGAGAAAGCAGTGCGGAAGATAGTAGCTGATCAAGTATAATGGTACAATTCCTAAATTCTTTGCATGCAAACGAACCCAGCTGATAAGAAAAAGTATCCCACACTACAATGAACCACCGAAAATTGATATTAATCTACAAGCATAACGGAGCAATGTTTTTGAGTAACTTGGATATTGACATTGGATGGCTTACCTTACCAAGCATGATTGAACTCTATATAACACGATATGTCTAACCCTATTAAAACCGGAGACTGCTCACATATCATTTGGCAACTGCTAGCTTGACACACTTCAACACAGCAGAAACATTTCAGTTCAGGCATAATGTAACCACTAGCACGCATGACTGCTAAAAAAGCACCATAAACCATGAACAGACTGGAGAACAGAGAGTCATATCTCAGCGCATTACTAAAATACGTCCAAATACTGCTGCTGCTTAAGGGTCACCGTGGAAACAATGCCCCTTCATCCACAAGACATCATCAATCGGCAAAGGTACTAGCAGGAATCTGGATCCACATTTCCCGCAAATTTAGTCCCCCCATTTGGTATGCTGCCCCCTTCTGAGAACCCTAGGAACACCAATAATCCAGCTAGATGCTAGAACTAAAACCCAGGCGATCTTTATTTAAGCGAATGGCACTCGGAAAGATGGAGGGGGGGATCACCTCATGGCCGTCGTGGCAGGCGAGGCAGCAGGCGGTGCAGACCCCGGCGACGCCGTCGGGCACGCAGGTGATGCAGGAGAAGACGGCCTGGCGCTTGAGGTAGCCGGCGGCGTAGGTGCACTCGTCGCCGTCGTCCCCGCCGAGCACCAAATCGGCCTCCTAGGGTTTCAAAGCGCAAGAGTGAGGCGCCGCCAGATCGAGCTAAAAAAACGTCAGATTAGAGGGAGAGAGCGCGCGTGGGGGGCAGGGGTTACCAGCTCCTCGGCCTCGATGCCGTCCATGAACTCGCTGAGGGTGACCGTCTGCTCGACCTCGTCCGCGAAGGCGGGGTCGGTCCCCTCGGCGGCCATGACCGACCTAGGGTTAGGGTTTGGTGCGAGGCGAGGCGGAGCGGAAGCGTTGGGCCTTCGTGCGTGCGTGCTCGCGAGATTGGGTTTTTGGGGGAGGAGGAGCCGAGAGGAGAGAGCAAATCCAGGTGGAGGAATGGCAGGAGCGAGATTTTAATGTGTTTTGCCTCTGGGAGTCTCCGTGCAGGAGGTGAAAGGCGATGCGAGGGGGGTTTTCTGGGTGGGAACACGGCTGGTTTTAGAACGGAGCCGTCTCTGAGATGTGGGGCCGGGACGGGGATTAGAAGGTAGGTCCCGCGTGTCAGTGAGGAGATCACGCGCGCTGGCATTTTTGTTTGGTTTTAGATCGCGGGAGGTGAGATGCCGCTTTTGGTTTCCCGCCACCGCGATTGGACTTGCGGGACGATGCCGTCGCAGGAATCACAAGCCCACAAGTCACAACAGCTCCGTGAAATCCACTTGCATATGGGAGCATATGATCCTGCCATCGAAAAAACATCTCGAAACGGTACTTCTGAATACATTTTGACATGTACATCTCGACATTCTACGTGCGCTACCCCAAATTTCGCAGAAAAACGACATTTCTTGTGCCGTGTGTAAAAAAGACCAACTTGTGAAAAGTATTTTTTTTTCAACACCGAATTTTGTATTTTTACACACTACACACAAAAGAATATTCGTTTTTTGTGAAACAACTTTACAAGCACGTAAAATATCGAGATACACGCCGAAATGTTTTGTCGGATTCTTTTGTTATTTCAAAATTTATTGAAAATACAGTTTATTACTAAATAATCTAAATAGATAGTATTGTTCTTTTTAGTTGTTGGAATTTTTTCCAACAAACTTTATATTTCGTTTTTAAAGAGTTTTTTTTATTCGAGATTTTATTGCATCATATACGATGTTGTTACACCTTTATAAGTACTTAATGACTAATTAAACTATACTCCCTCCGTTTCTTTTTAGTCTACGTATTAGGTTTTTTCAAAGTCAAACTTGCTAAAGTTTGATTAAGTTTATAAAAAAAAATCAATATTCATAATATGATATCAATATCATATGATTCGCCATCTAATATACTTTCATATTATATGAACTTGGTATTATAAATGTTGATATTTTGTTATATAAAGTTGCTCAAACTTTGGAACATTTGACTAAAAACAATTCTAATACGCGGACAAAAAAGAAACGGAGGGAGTACTTTTCATGATGGGGATAATAGTATCGTTTTTACATGTTGACTGTGTATTTTTTCCTCGACTACATGTAGGGTCAGTGGCCAATCTAGGCCGAGAATGGAGGATCGGCTTATAGGACTTAAGGTACTAACCTGGATTTAGGGAAGAGAAAAAAAAGTACTCCCTCCGTTCCAAAATGTAAGCCTTTTTAGCAAACTAGTTTAGCTTGCTAAAAAGGCTTACATTTTGGAGCGGAGGGAGTAGCAAATATAGGTTCGTCGGATTCCAATTTTCAGTTGTGCATCAAATGTCATGACATCCATGAAATTTCTTGCTTCTCCAACTATTGACAATGGAATTTTGAAAATATGAAGAAAAAAATAAAGGATCAACTATCTGTGCATATTACAGGTCAACCGTCAACATATCGGACGATGTACTAGTCAGTACTCAGTAATGTTATATCGGCCTATATGCTTACAAACTTGATTATTTGCTTGCATGGCACCCCGGATGTCATCCCCATGATAAACCGAAAGGTGGTCGGCAGGCTAAAACGTCAACCCGTAAAGGACGCAGGAAGCTAAGGACCATCAGAAGTTCAGAACTCACACATAATGTAACAAGGCTTACATGTTGCAGATCAGGGAAACACATTAGTTTACCACACATTACCCTGTGTTCCCCCTTTTATTCACTCAACGCAAGACACCATATACAGGCAGTGGCATTCTACTCTCAGTTCTACAGCACCACAACAATCATGTCATTACAGAAATAAAATTTGGTTCAGGGCAGGCATCGAACGTGGATTTATACATCACGGTTGTGCTCATCGAGGAAGATAGATAGCATATGCGTGGCTGGCGGTGGTCTAGGAAGCGGTAATTGCGCTGCCCCGCATTATCTTCATCTTCACTGGTTTCGCGGTTGGCTTCTCTGGTTTCTCCTGTCATGGGGTGAAATAGCAAAATGATCTATGAGTATTCCACTGCACCAGTCTGAATCTACTAGAGTCGATGTTTTGACAGAAGCACATCTGCATATCTTGGTACGCTTTAGTTTGTAAATAAGTCAATAACTGCTACGATCAGTAGGAGCCTAGGCTCACCCTGCTTGAGGGATGAATATACACAGCAGTGTAGCTTTCAAAAGTCTTGCGATATTCGAAATGCAGACAAGGGACAGAGTAACTACAAACAACTTACCTTTTCAGTAGAAGTACAATATGCCTCCAGCTCCCTCCTTACAAATGTTGGCAGAATAAAAGCAGCCCTATGAATCTGTTAAACCAAAAAAAACGGGTTGATGAATAACTACTGCACAGCAAAGTTATACTACTAGAAATCTCGCATCGGTGTGGCAACAAAGAACAACTTTCAAGCAAAACAAAAACAGAAAATAAGGGGCTGTCAAAGGCGTAAGGCCAAACCTCCGAATTGTAAAATCTCATTTCTCTTCCAGCTTCCATAGCTCCTTCAATTTTCTCGATTGAATTCACAGGAGTCAAGAAGTTCACTGGTGGACCTTCCTTCGCGCATAGCAGAAATCCAATGACACCACTACAAATCCAAATATTTAGACGGTTAGCTTAGATACATATGAACTGTGTACACAGATAATTCTAAGCAAACAGGGAGCTACAGCTGACTGAAAAATTGCTTATACTTTGCACCACAAATGTTCAGAAATGGATTTTTTTAGAATTGCATATTATATTTGACTATAATCATTTATTAATAATACATATGCACCTCGACATGGGAGTACCACAACATGCAGTGAGCAGAAACCACCTGCTTAAGTGGAGATCATGGGAAGGAATATCCCAGAAAGGGTTTGTATGCTAATTGGTCAACAAAACTTATTACTCCATTCAGTTAGAACAGGAAGACTAGAGGCTCATAATAAGCATTTCAAACATTCCATATATTTTTTCAGCTTCAGCCCATTCCTTATGCAACCTCTGAAAAATTAGCTCAAAGTTTAGGACGTCTTGCCTAAATATTTGAGGTTTCAACAGAAACTGAAATATGATTGTGCAAAATATAACAACAAATGGAATATACTTAAGTTACAGAAGAAAAGGCTAACACAAATGATGCAGAGAAGTAGATAACCTAGGATATGTTGGAACGCTTGCCCATGCATAGTGCACGCCACCCTTAAATGTCTCACGACAGATAGAGAGCATATCCTGGATTAGATGTGTGTGCAGCCACATACTCTCAGCTAGATTAGAAAGAACACCACCAGGCTTTAATGCTCTAGCAATTGTTTGAAAAAAGGGCTTCTCCACGAGTTCCTGAGCTGGCCCTGTAATATGTAACGTGGAAGAAAAGTTCAAGTATCTAAATAAAAGAGCCATGTAAATGAAACCTATAGGAATGAACCTTTGATCTCCTTCAAAAAATAAAAGTGCTGGAGGTACGCGATGCAGTAATAAAAAAAACTCACCAATTGGATCTGATGAATCAACAATAATGGCATCATATTTTCCCTCTGGAGCATTCTTTAAGAATTCCACAGCTGCAAAATAAATGCAAGTTTACTATGAAATTTAAATGATCAAGACTAGCAGTTAGCATGATGCCAAAGTTATTATGCCCTATGATCTATGAACATTATACAGAGTATCGACAGCTTAACAGCTTCTTAACTCTTAACATACCATCCCCAACATGAAGTCGGACACGGGGATCTTCATATCCAACATATAAATGTGGGAAAAAATCTTTACAAACCTGCAGAGTTTGAAGGCATACATAAGAATATGACTATTTAGGTGATTATATTTTCAAGCAAAATCAAGAGATGGTTCATACATCAATAACTAGCTGATCAATCTCACATATGTCTATAGTCTCCACTGAATCATGCTTGGTTATTTCTCGTAGTACACCACCATCACCACCCCCGACAACCAAAACCTGCATTGAAGAAAATGATTCTTTCTTTAGTATAAGGATTTAGGACACTCTACATCAGAAAATATGTGACTTCTCGTAATTCAGTAATTGCACATAAAAAGGAATCTTTACTGTAGTACCTGGAGAAAAATACTCTAATTCAATTAAAATGCTAAATCCAATAAGTTGACAGCAAAGTGTACAAAAAAATGACCGAGAACAAAATACATACATTTTTAGGAGATGAAATTGAGCATAGTGGAAGGTGAGCAACCATTTCTTGGTATGCGCATTCATCCTTGTCAGTCAGCTGAACAATACCATCAAGGACAAGGACATTTCCATATGTTGAAGACTGCGTATACAATTTAAGTGTTACGCATTACTATGTTTAACAAACACAGACCATGTGCACACACTTAGAAGATCGAGAATAACCTCAAAAACTAAAACTTCTTGGTAAGGTGATCTCCCCTGGTACAAAATCTTTTCCACCTTCAACGAATGAGCCTCTCCTGCATAGAAGAAGTAACTGTTGTTACAAACCTGATGAGCTCAAGCAAGTGGCTTACTTCAGTATTATGCTAAAGTAGCTATCAAAGTTTCTCTTTCATATATTACAACCCTGACCAGCTCAAGCAAGTAGATTACTGCAGTATAATGCTAGGTTAGAGATCGAAGAATTTTCATCCACAACGCCTGTATTGTAAGCAGAAGTTACCTGGCGTAATCAGAGAAGCTGCAAAGCACATCAGATAGTGAAGTGTAAAATGCTGTTTCAGATATGCTGTTTTGATCTTTCAGCTACCATATCTACTTGGATATTGTGAAACCCAAAATACAAATAGGAATTGCTACTAGAAGTGCAAAAGTTACAAGGCGTTCTGTTACCATATCATCCTAGGTTGGGTTACTGCATTATGGAATCATCACATTATTCTGGTGAGAAGATTCCATTTGTCATTTTCAACCAGTCTTGTGCTTATGAGGAATGAGGTGGTAATGGACAAACGAATATAATTTCACGGAACCAAATAAATGGATTACATTATCAGTTAGATCAATGGTGAATTCACCATCTAGTTCCTCGAAGAGAACACTCTTAATTTTCAGCCAGAGAAAAGGTTACAACGAGATTTGAAATTATAAGAGTATCCTAGGAAAACTTATATTAGTGAAGAGTTGTCAATTTAGTAGTAAAAAGAACAGAATTTGCACAAGGATTATTTGAGAAAAAAACATGGTGAAAGAACATGGATTAAATAGGAACCAGGGAATACCAGGCCACATTGGATTGTTGAAGTACTGCACTTTGCTAGTTTGACCTGAAAATGCAGCAACTTGGTTTTAGATATCAGCGCAGCAGAAAATTTTCAATGCCCTTGTAGTTCCCACTTCCCTTCAATGCAATAATACAGGACCAATCTGAACATACGTACCAGATCGTGAGCGGGGTTCTGTGAACCAACCGGACACCACAGTTGCGTGGCACTTGGCCTCCGATTCTGGCACAGCAGCCTTTGCCTTGATGCAGCAAGGAGGCAGTGGCTTGGACGACCCATCAACCCCACTCCCCTTTGTCTGTGCAGCTGCTGCGGAAACATTTCTTGCGCCTCCGCCCTCCATGAACCCTGTTTTGCTTTAAAGTTCCCAGCCTCTGTCAACAGGACAATAGAAGGCAGGCAACAACAAAAATTCATGTCAACAATAGAGAACATTTTTACCAGATACGCAGCAAAAGGTACAAATTTACTTGACAAACACAAAACAGGAACAGAGGCTAAGGTGCTAACCTTGAAATTCAAGAAAACAAGTAGTATTATATGCAACCAACATGATTGAGAGGAAACGAATTTAATTATCTCTTGTACTCATGCTGTCACTATCTCAGTTTGAGGCTTAGCTGCTAGTAAAAAATCGAGATTTCCCTCATATTTCAGTTTTGAACAGTCGTCCACTCTTTACTACTTAGTTCAGTGGAATTCAACAAATTACCAAGGCAACAGGTCATATGCACATGGTGAAACCAGCTCCGTGCCTAGTAGGGCAATGCTAGAGCACTGAGTGCGATACAGAATGGGTGTAAGGCTTGGTTTGCGGTTGTGGTTGTGTTTTTATGTTCGAAGCTGAAGTGAAAATCCAAACACAAAAAACGTGGCTAAAGGGTGACGGGTACGTTGTTAGGTAGAAGATGACACCTCACCGCGATTTTTTTCACGCGGATAGCACCTTGTTTGGTTCGAATGCGCAACCCGCAATTCGAACCCGGGTGGACGAGCTCACCAGCGTGAGCTCCACCAAGCCAAGCTTGGTTCTTGTGAAAAATCCAAACAGTATTTGATAGATTATGTTATACTATGGCTGTCCCCTAACATCGCATCTCATGCATTCTGGAACACAAGATGCTTCAAAGGATTTGTGCCACTGTGCCCTCTAAAAAATTGTTAGGAGAGGCAGTACTAATATCACATTGTACACACTAAAAATTTGTCAGGGAATAATGTGTCGACCAGTTGTCAATATATCCATGCATGGACGAGAAAGTCTATATAAATCATGATTGGCTAAGGATAGGTGCCACTTTGCACACTAAAGAATTGTTAGGAGAGGTGGTACCAGTATCACACTGTAGACAATCAAAAATTGTTTGGAAATAGTGTGTCCAGCCAGTTGTCAGATTATCGTATACATGGAGTCTACATAAATCATGATTGACTACTTTATGCAACAAAAAAAACTAACAAAGTAGCACACACGCCCACGTGGAGCATTTTGTGTCCAACGGTGCTAGGTTGTACAAAACAGATACAGATTAAACCAAAGGCTGGCTTATTTAGCAAAATCAATTTTCACCCGCCTTACAATTTTTCCTTTTTTTTTTTGCCAAACTATCTTTTACCGGATTGCTAGCGGTAAGGAACAAATCAATAGCCAAACTGAGGGACAGGAAAAGAAGAAAAGAGTAATTCTGAAAACACCACCTAAAAATCACCAGTTGCTGAAAGCATTCAGAAATTATCTCCAAATACAGCAGGTTTTATTTTTCAAATGGGATCCTCCTATTTCATCAATACAGGAGAATATGTTCCAAACACGGTGTATAGTAAATCAAAGAAACCGTCGGTATTTATCTTGTTGAC
This sequence comes from Alopecurus myosuroides, assembly GCA_028641055.1. Lineage (NCBI taxonomy): Eukaryota > Viridiplantae > Streptophyta > Magnoliopsida > Poales > Poaceae > Alopecurus > Alopecurus myosuroides. The sequence goes on along the minus strand of JAPCYS010001697.1, from coordinate 3,247 downwards.
AAATATGCAGAATGTTTGAATGCAAATTATGTATTCTAAATGATGGGAAATGATTTTCTGAAGGAAATTAGGCCCAAAAACTCGCAGATCAACTTCAACAATTGCAGAATTTCAGCAACGGACGCTGGAAACGCTCTGTGCGGATCAGAGAAACTAAAGAGACTAAATTGAAGCGGAACAACCAGTTAAGAGCACACTAAAATGCTATGCTAGGAGCAGATCCGCCAACTAGCCCGGACGAATCCAAGTGGAAACAACTGACACAAAGAAACAAGCACCTTGTGTGCACTCGGAAGAAGACAAAGCGGCGGTGATTAACTAAACAACGGACGGTATCTTTTTCTGGTAAAGAAAGATATCTCTCCAGGAGTCGGCTGTAACCTCGTCCGGGCCGCAAGCTCACCGAGGCTTTTTTGGTTCCGTCACTCCCTCGCACGCTGAGAAGACGAAGCAGAGACAGGCAACAGGAAAACACCTGGCTGTCCGTGTCCCGGTTCCACAAAGCCCCTTGACGGGTGATGAAGAAACCGTAAGGACCCTTGACGGCACCGACAACAGCGGAATAATTTTAGAAAATCTGCAGGACTAACCTACAAACTTGGTACCACACGTCGAGGTGTGTTGAACAAATTGCAAGAACACCCACAGAAAACTACTACCACGAGAAGGTGGCTCCTATTAACAGCACAGAGCTCCAACGGGAAACAAGTAAACTTACACAAGGTCTCTAGAAGCTTCTAGAGACACCGACTGCTCGTTCTAGCTCTCACCTGGTGGACGCGCGAAGCGGCGAGAGGAGGAAGAATGGAGTGGTGCGGTGGGCGAGAAGAAGAGAGGTCTGCCTGCCTAAATAGGCGATGATTGTGCAGGTTGTTGTCACGCTGATGCTGCATGCGCTGGCTGGTCACTGCTGCTCCTCTTCTGGTACCGTCCATGGGGATGGGACCTAGCCCCAAAGAAACGAAGAACTCGTGCTGATTTTGTCAAGGCAATAAAGGACGGAATGCGATGCTCGTCTTCGGATAACCAAACAGATAAACGGCCCGATACGTGTTAGCCATCGGCTCCAACGGATTAGACGTACCTGTCATGTGATGTGGCTCCGCATCCGATTCTTCTTTAACCTTGCAAAGAAAACGAAAAACTTTGAACACCACAAAGATGCGATGCGTGCTTTTCCCTCAATATACAGCTCACTGAACCCGTGAACTAACCGATAACCCGGTACACTGCGAGCACGAACTACTTTTGATGATCTATCGGCTACTCATTTGGTATGTATCTAGACGTGTAACTAATTTCGAACGGAGCAAATATTAGGTAACCCGCCTTTTTTTTTTGAAACTCGGTAACTCGCCAAACTAATATGTACTACTGTATTGGCAAGAAAAGAGTCTAGCTCAGTTGATTAGGGACTGGACGGAATATAGAGTTACCTTGACTAAAAGATTCTAAAACATAATAAAAGAGTGGTTCGCACTTTGTACCTCATCATTTGCAGTGGTAGAAAATATGCATTCAGTCCCGGCCGCGCAACCGGGACTAAATATGCGCGACTAAAGACCCCCCTATAGTCGCGCCACTTACGGACCGCGGCTAAAGACCCGTCCACGTGGGTACATGCTATTTCGTTATTTCTTTTAACTTCCGAATTCCATCCCGTCCCGCATCCAAGTGTTTTGCACGCATGTATGTGATACTAGTATCATATCAATCCTATTAACACGTTGGTCGATGCTACATTTTTTTATTGTCTGAATTTCAAATAAATCTTTTAATAAACAAAAGTAATGATGTAATTAATAATTTTAAATAAATAAATAAACATTAACTTTTTAATTTATATTATTTCTAAAAAATATTCAGAAAAATAAAACTAATTCATTTTAAAATCTTAAAAATACTATTAATATATCAAAATATTCAGAAAAATGAAACTAATTCATTTTAAAATCTTAAAATACAAATAATATATCAAAATATTCAGAAAAATAAAACTAATACATTTTAAAATCTTAAAAATACAAATAATATATCAAAAAAATCAGGAAAATAAAACTAATTCATTTTTCCCTTTCCTAAATGCAAAATAAAATCTAATAAAATCCATGAACCAAACCATATGAAATCTAAACCATATAAAATTTGCAGATCCAAGTTTCGACTATTATTTTGGACACAAGAACTGTTTTGACAATGACTATCTGTGAGTTTGGACAAACTAAAATGTTCTGGATAGATATCGAAAAGATCTATCCATAGCACTTAGCCTCACATCAAGGTCAACAACCAAATGAAAATATCATCCTTTTTAATAAAAGACCAGTAGGCTCTTCTATTATTTTTAGAATGAGTTCGAAAATGTATTTTGAAGTAAATCCAACTGGATGAGTTTGGTACTAACTAGATCTATGTTTTCCTGGCTTAGATTAATTTTTGGACCTCTAGATTTATTTTTTGGTGAACAGATATAGAAACAGTAGTTTTTGGTGAACAGATATATAGAAACGGTGGTTATTCTGTTTTGTTTTCTTGATGTGTTTTTGTTTGTTTTCTTGATGTGTTTTTGTTTGTTTGTTTTGAAATGTGTGTTTGACATAATATAGAAATAATATAGCTAGGAATTAATATAGAAATAATATCTCCATTACATACATATATCGAACGCAAGATGCGGGACACAAACAACATCTACTCGAGCTCCGAAGAGTAGATGCGGAACAACTCGTAGGAAACATATGCATCTATTGCTGCATAGTTGAGATTGATCTGGTCCATTGGGTTCTTCCCCCAATACATGTGATTCTTGGAGGGGAAACGAGACTTCATGGTTTTGTAGTCGGCGTGGATGAAGGCAGTTGCCATCGGAGCCATCCCGGTCTTGTGACCGTACAACTCATCAAAATGGATAAGGTCGCATCAACTTCTGCCGGTCTTGAGTGATGTCAACGCTACAGAAGTCGTACCCCTTGTTGACAAGAAAATCAACAAGTTGTGGAGAATGCTTTGAACTACTGCAACAACAAAAATAGAACACGTGTTAGATATGTTGCAACACGTGTATTCTTCCAATGTAACAAACAAATCGAAAATGCAACACTATCCTACAAGAGAGATTATACGTGTGCGTTATCTTGACCATTGGAAGACCAAAACGATCTCCTTGAAGGCAATCTGGATGACGGCAACATCCCGTTGATTCGCCGTATACTCTAGATCAAGCCCGAAGAACTTATGGTGTTCATCG